>JAOSBK010000006.1:25271235-25284791 GCA_027568895.1 Erythroxylum shatona | reverse complement strand
AAATCCGATTATCCATACACAAAACCCAAATCGATTAAAATAGGATAACACAATCAATTCCTAATGAGAGAAAGAAATAACAAAATAATTAAAATAATACTTAACCCGGGTCGTCGGTGTCGATGTTACCTCCGAACCGGCATCGGGGCATTTAGCTCTTCATGGGTATTTCCCGATAAAATACTTCAGCCCTCGTCTTAATGTCCACCCGAAGATCCCTTGTTTTACTTCACTATTGCAGCCCCAAGCTTTCAGTGTTCATCGATTTGACGAATAAACCTTGAGGTTTATCGTCTGTCCATCGCACTGTGCTGGAGCTTCTCCTCTCACTATCACCTGCGCCCTACTCCACAGCCTCTCCAGCTGCAAGCCAAGCTAGCACTTCATGCCCACAGCTTAGCCAAGCCGTAGCCTTCCACGCTTGCGTCAGCGCCTGGAGCTTCTCCAATCTCCGCAGCTGCTTCCTGTTTTATTGCTTGTGTCTATTATGCAGTGATGTGACAATTAAGGGTCTCCATCAATAAAACCCTTGCTGCTCCTCTCTGCTGCTTTCTTAAACGCCACCTCTATGCTGCATCGTTTTTTGTTCTCTTGCTCCTTTCACTATGCGTTTTTAGTAAAACGCACAGCCTCCTCTTATGCGTGCTTTCTCCGTAGCTTGATGTCTCCCTTAAACGCTGCGTTGCCTCTCAAATATCTGCCTTCAAAACGACGCCTCCAGCTGTGTCGTGTCTTGCTTGCGTGTTGACTCCACTATGCTTATCTCTGTAGCTATTTCATGGAATAAATTAATGGGCTGCATTTGTTTGTTTTAATGCATGGATGCAGCAACGCAGCGTTTAACGCTGCGCACGCTGCATCCACGCGACGCATGCGTTTTAGCAGCAACTAATTTTGAAATTTTTTTGCCTTGTCCTTCTTATTTTTTTCTTCTTCTTGTTCCACAACGACAAGCAAAAATAAATCTTTGAAAAATAACCCAAATGTAATACTTCCTACTCACTTTAAATTCTTTGCTCTCAAATTGTACCTAAAATCAAATGTGAATTAAAGTGAGTATCTTAGGCATTTTTATGTCAATAATTGCTAAGTGTAAATGATTAAAAATATCGACAATTAAACACATATCAGGGTTACACATATGTGTTAATATGTAGGGTCTCAGGGATAATAGACCACTCAAAAAGGGAAAGATGGACCTACGTGTGAGAAATAGAGTAAGAGTTGCTACATTAGAATAGGAACCTATGTTTTGAATCTTCTTAGTAGGCTAGGGTTAATTTTGCATAATTGCTTTTATGTACCCATTGTAACAAAGAAGATTATATCTATTTTATATCTTCATAAAGCAGGATTTCATTTAACTTTTTCTAACAATAGTTGTTCAATTAAGTTGAATGAAATGTTGTATGGTATTGCTACATTGTGCAATGGTATTTACATATTAGATATGTTCAATCCAATTTTAAATATTAATGATAATAAAAGATAAAAATGAGATAACTTAAAATCATCTTACTTATGACGTTGTCGACTTGGACATATAAGTGAGAGACGCATGACTAAACTGCACAAGAGTGGTAGCTTAGGTTCATTTGATTATGAATCATATGACACATGTGAATCTTACTTGTTAGGCAAGATGACTAAATTACCTTTTAAAGGAAAGGATGAACGAGCGAATGGGTTATTAGATCTAATACATTTTGATATATGTGGTTTGAGGTCCATTTATGCCAAAGGTGGTTTTATGTACTTCATTACCTTTATTGATTATAATTCACAATATAGGTATGTGTATCTAATGATATATAAGTCTAAAGCATTTGAAATGTTCAAACAATTTAGACATAAGGTAAATAAACAACTCGGTAGAAGTATCAAGACACTTCGATCAGATCGAGATGGTGAATACTTGAGCGAGGAATTTTTAACTTATCTCAAGGATAATGGGATTGTATCCCAAAGGACTCCACCTTACACACCGCAACATAATGGTGTGGCTGAAATAAGAAACTAAACTTTGTTGGATATGGTAAGTTCAATGATGAGCTTAGTAGATCTACCAAAATCCTTTTGGGATTATGCACTTAAGACTATTGTTTATGTGATAAACAGAATCCCTTTATAAGCAGTTGAAGTTACTCCATATGAGACATGGACTAATAAAAAGCCCTATCTTTCTCATATGAAAGTTTGTGGTTGTTTGGCTTACGTGAAGCAGATTTAATTAGACAAGCTTGAAGAGAAATCTGATAAGTGTCTATTTGTTGGATATCGTAAGAAAACAATTGGATATCAGTTCCATAATGCTTTAGAGCAAAAGGTTTTTGTCTCAAAGCATGCTGTTTTTTTAAAGAAAAAGTTTCTTCTAAGAAAAGACAGTGGGAGCAAAGGTGAACTTAATAAAGTTCATGATGCTTAAATAGACGCAGATCAACTGCATAAACCTAAAATTGTTGTTCACAGAGATGAGACAATAGTTGAACCTTTTGACACATAAAATGTTCATAGGTTAAGTAGGATATGCAATGTTCTAGAGAGATATGGATTTATTATAAGTGAATAAAATGTCATATTGCTCATAAAGGACAATGAGCCTATAACCTATGAAAAGGCTCTGAAGAATTCAAAATCTAAAAAATGGCTTCAAGACATGAAATCCAAAATGGATTCCATATTTAAAAACCAAGTATGGACTTTGGTTGACCCACCTGAAGGGCTAAAACCCATTGGGTGTAAGTGGAAAATCGACATGGATGGCAATGTGATTACCTATAAAGTGAGGCTAGTCGCTAAAGGATATCGTCAAAGACAAGGAGTTGACTATGATGAGACATTTAGCCCTGTAGCCATACTTAAATCCATTAGAACACTCCTAGCCATTGTTGCTCATTATGATTATGAGATATGGAAAATGGATGTGAAGATAACTTTCTTGAATGGAAACCTAGTTGAGGATGTGTATATAATACAACCTGAGGGCTTCATATCCAAAGATGGCAAAAGGGTATGAAAGCTTCAGAAATCCATTTATGGATTGAAGCAAGCATCTAGGAGTTAAAACATTTGATTTGATGAGACAATCAAAGAGTTTGGATTCTAAAAAAATCCAGATAAACCTTATGTGTATAAGAAGGTTATTGGGAGTGCTATCATATTCCTTGTGTTATATGTGGATGACATGTTACTAATAGGAAATGATGTCTCAAGTTTATAATCAGTCAAAATTTGGTTGTCCCAGAATTTTTCCATGAAAGACTTTGGAGAAGCAATTTATATATTGGGAATAAAGATGTATAGAGATAGATCAAGGAAGTTGCTAGGTCTTTCACAGTCTACATATATAGATAATGTGCTAAAGAGGTTTAGTATGAAGCGGTCCAAGAGAGGGTTTCTTCCCATAACACTTAGGATAAAACTCTCGAAATCTATGTGTCCTAAGACGCAATATTAGAGGACTTGCATGAGTATGATCTCGTATCCTTCGGCAATAGGATCAATCATGTATGCTATGTTATGTACAAGACCCAAGATATCGTATGCTCTAAGTGTTACGAGCAGATATCAATCGGTTCCTAGGGACTGTCACTAAATGGCTGTCAAGAATATCCTAAAGTACTTGAGAAGGACTAAGGATGTATTCTTGATATATGGAAATGGAGATCTCATATTAAGCAGATATACAGATTCTAGTTTTCAATATGACCAGGATGACTCTAAATCCCAGTCAGGTTATGTTTTCACACTGAATGGCGGAGTATTCAGATGGAAGAGTCCCAAACAAGAGACGACTGCAGATTCAACGACTGAGTTAGAGTACATTGCAACTGCGGAAGCAAACAAAGAAGCTATTTGGATCAAGAAGTTCATTATGAAACTTGGAGTGGTTTCGAGCATTATAGACCTGATATTATTGTATTGTGATAACAATAGGGTTATTGCTCAAGCTAAGAAACCAAGGTCTCATTAGAGGTCCAATCACGTACTCAGGAGATATCACCTAATCAAGGAGATAATTGATAGAGGTGATGTGAAGATAGAGAGAGTGTCCACAGATCAAAACATCGCTGATCCTTTGACTAAGTCGCTTCCTCAAATGAAATTTGATTCTAGTGTACTTACCTATGGTATTAGATATAAAGGTGATTGGATTTAGTGCAAGTGGGAGATTATTATAGTAGTGCTCTAAAGGCAATCATTGTTAGCACTTTTGTACAAACTTTATTTTGGTCAATAAAGAAAAAGGTAATTTTTCATTAATTTGATGTTCGTTTATATATGAATTGATGTCGATCTTAAATCGAATTTATGAAGTCCATGATACAGAACTTAGTATGAAGGAAATCATGATAAGATCATAATAATAAGATTCCTATCATATGCAATTATGTTAAGATCTAAATAATCCCTAATCATAAGATTAATAAGATAGGACATTATTAATCCGGATAGACTAGCACATTATACTCCTTGATTTGATCAAGCAGTGGATCTCATAAACTGTAAGCATGAGATATTTAGAGTTAACATATGGATGCATACTAAGAGTAGTAAGTACATTGGATGACTCACTATGAGATTATCATATGGATGATTTATCAAATGTTAATGATTAATCTCATCATAGTAATGGTGCAAATATCCTTAAACTTGAGGTACTCAAGGATATCTTGGATACTGATCCTGTTGTTTAATACTATTCCTTGTTGCCTCAAGACAAGGTTGCTTATAGGGTGGTGACTGGGTAAAGCTATTGGTATCAAAGGTAATTGGGTAGCCAATAAAGGATTCACCACTCTTAATAGAAGGAGATTATACCTATGACCTCTTATTAGGGTCATTACTCAGGAGTCTCCAGCTAGAGCAGTTATGTGCCATGAAGAGAGTCTTCAATGACACATAGAGTAATGAGATTCTTTGGACAAGAACTAACATCACTTAGGCTAAATATGACGTAGTTAGCCAAGTGAGTGTTGACACTATACTCTGAACCAAGTGGGGTATAGTATGGTGAAAGGATGAATTGTACGGTAATTATCGATGGAAAGGTTCGTAAGTTGGATAATTAACTATCAACGAGTTCATGTGTTAATCCACTTATATTCCGATAAATTGGTATTATGAAACACTTCATGATTTGCTTTAATTAAGAGTCAATTCAAGTGCCCATAATAAACAGAAACCTAAGGGTCACACGCATAAAAGATCAGATGAAATACAAAGTGTGTATGATTGTTTTTAAGTAGGCCATGATCATGACTGAAGGAACGACATATGATACATAAGTGAGTTCTTCACTTATGTATAAGAGGTCTTTCATTCAAAAAAAACACTCAATTGAGAGAATAGAGGGTCTAGAAGAGTTTTGGGGATAGAGAGAAGTGATCTTGAGGTCTATTCATGAAATTTAGGCAATTGTTGTGTGAATTTAATTACATACAACCCATTCTTGATCTAACTCTCCATTAGAGCATCAACTTGAACTCATCTAGTTTGGTGCTCTAACCACCCTTACACATTGTTTCTTCTTCATCTTTACATGTTTTTGAGTGATCAAGGAAGGGTTTGGTGTTTGCATCAACCCATTCAAGGAGAAGAATCAAGAAAGAAGGAGAATAAAAAAGTATATGTATTATTATATCGTGGTCATATTATCTATTTATGTATGCATTTGAGATTCTGGCGTTTTGGGATGTCATAGGCGTTGGAATTCAGATTCTGACACTTTCGTTGCTTAGTTATGCATGTGACATATGAATCCATGTCTGCCTCCAACAGTAATATCTATAGGGGATGCATGTTCTGAACTTTGCTGCAATGTTCATTTTGGTTTTAAGTGACATATTTTTATTTGATCTTTGTATCAAATTTTGGACAAAGAAATTTATTGTTTTGTAATTAATTATTCTATTGTACATTTGTTGTTTAATATAAAACATATTAGTAGAACTTTCTTGTCATATGATTTATATAGAATGTGTCTTACCCTGAATTAGATATATGCTTCTTTGTATCTTGCCAAACAAGTCATAAAGAAGTGCCCTGATAAAGGATAAGCCATATATGTTGTGGCATAAAGTGTAAACCACATTTCCAGAGCTAGAGTAAAGAGATTGATTAAGAATAACTTTCTCACAACTCTGGATTTTATGATCTGGAAACATGCATTGACTGTTACAGGGGTAAATTAACTAAAATAAGGAATAGGGGGTAACTTGTGCTTCTAGCTTATTAGATCTGATACCTACGGCTATCAGTAGAACTTATATAGTTGCATTGTGCAATTCTAGATATGTTATAATGTTTGTTAATGATTATTCCCATTATAGTTTATGAGTTCTTGCTTAAGGAAAGTCCAAAGTTCTTGATGAGTTCAAGATCTTTAAGAGTGAAGGTTGAAAACTAATTGGGAAAACTCATTAAGATAGTTAGATTTGACAGTAGAGGAGATTATTTTAGTAAACAAGGTGTTTTAGGACATGAAAAGGTCAGTTTGTGAAAATATATGGAATTAGTTGAAATAGTGACTTAGTTCACTATACTAGATAGTCTTGAGGAAAATGGTATGTAACCAAAAGACATAACTGCACCCTAAAGGAAATAATAAATTTAATGCAAAACAAGACTAATCTACCTAATTATTTGGAAATGAAGAAAACTTAGTCTTGCAC
The DNA here is from genome assembly GCA_027568895.1 of Erythroxylum shatona. Lineage (NCBI taxonomy): Eukaryota > Viridiplantae > Streptophyta > Magnoliopsida > Malpighiales > Erythroxylaceae > Erythroxylum > Erythroxylum shatona. The sequence continues at coordinate 25,278,117 of JAOSBK010000006.1, read as the reverse complement.
ACTTTCGTGTATGGGGCTGCTCTATTGAGGTGAGGTAGTATAATCCTTAAGAAAAAAAATTGCAAGCTCATTCCATTCATTACTCTTTAGTAAGATATCTCGACAACTTTAAAGGATATAGATTTTGTTGTAAAGAAATAGGGGCTAAAATAGTGGAATCATAAACAATTAGGTTTTTGGAACACGAAGTCTATGATAGTGGTGGGCCCTCTCAGCTCTCAGATGATAGCAAGACGGATATTAAAGTTATTAAGTATCCGCCATTCATACAGTTAGGTCATATGGATCAACGTTTGAGTATCATTCATGTATAGGAACAAGAACCCATATCTGAATCTACAGAGGTTCCTAGGGTATAAGAACTATTGTAGTTGTGAAGATTCACTTGAATGGGACATACTACTATCTCATTAAATTACATAGTCTATTTGGTGAACATGACTATGATATTGGACATGTTATGGATCTAGTCACTTTTACAGAAGCTGTTTCTAAACCCCATGCAGATTTGTGGTGAGATGTAATAAATGATGAGATGTAATCTATGAAGCATAATAAGGTCTGGGAGATAGTTGATTTGTCACAGAATTGTAAACCTATCAGTTGCAAATGGCTATATAAGACCAAAAGGTTTTTAGGCTAAAGTCTAGTAGTTTAGGCTCACACATTTGCCAAAGGGTTCACTTAAAGAGGAGGTTTTGACTTTAATGTTATCTTCTCTCTCATATCCTTGAAGGATACATTTCGAGTGATTATGGCAATTGTAGCACATGCTAATAGAGAGTAACATCAAAAGGTTATCAAAACTGCTTTCCTGAATAAAGACCTTTATGAAGAGGTCTATATGGTTCATCTTGAAGAATTTTAGGATTCTGATACAACTCATATGCTTTGTATGTTAAGCAAATAAATATATGGTTTACATTAAACTTCCTGAAAGTGGTACCTTATGTTTTATGATATTATGGCCTCTTTTGGTGTACTATAAAGGTCAAGGGGAGCAAAGTTATCTTCCTATTATTACATGTGGGTGATATATTGCTCACATTGAATGACTTGACCATGTTGCATATGGTTAAGCAACTTTTAGCCAAACATTTTGTTTTGAAGGACTTTGGTGAAGCATATTTTGTTTTAGATATGTAGATTTACTGGGATAGATCTCAACATTCATTAGGCCTCTCGCAGTATGCATACGTTAAGCATGTGTTACAGAGATTTAATATGGTTGACCATAAACCTATTATAGCACTATTCTCTTATAGTGAGAGATTATCTTTGGCACAATGCCTAAAGAACAAAGTAGAGAGAGGCTATGAGAAATATTCCATATTCTAGTGCGGTTGATAACTTGATGTATGCCCAAAAATGCACTAGGATAGACATTGCATTTATTGTTGGACTGTTGCGTCATTGTTAAGCTAACCCAGGGATAGACCACTAAAATGCAGTTGAACATTCCTCATTTAAATGTAACCAAGGATTATATGTTGACATACAAAAGGGTCAACAATCTAAACCTCATAGGGTATACAAATTCTGATATTGTTATGTGCCCAAATGATTGAAAGTCCACTTCAACTTACTTTTGAAGTTAACATATGGTACAATGTCATGGAAGATGTCAAGTAAACACAGACGACTTCCTTAATAAAGCATTCAAAGTTTGTTGCATGCTAAAGGGTTGCTTCACATGCAGTTTGGCTCAGAAACTTGATTTTTGAGTTGTCTGTGGTGGATTTAGTGGCTAGACCCTTTCAATTATATTGTAATAATTTCATTGTCGTGTTGTTTAATAATAACAATATGAACATCAGAGGGTCTAAGCATTTGGAGGTCAAATACTTGATCATAAAGAAATTGATACAGAAAGGTGACATTAAGTTGGAGCATTTAAGGACTGAGGAAATGTTAACCGATCCTTTAACTAAAAGACTTCGCCCACTTGTGTTTAAAAGACAAGTATACAGTATGGGTGTTTTAAAGTCCTTAGAAACTGTTAGTTAGGGATCATTAAGTTTGCTCCATGTACATTTGTACATTTATACATTTTGATGGATTATGACAGTATGGTGGTTTATCAATAAAGATAATTATTGTTTGTCCTCAATATTATGTGTTATCATACATAGTCAGAAAACATATGAAGGTCTTAAGATTTATATCGATCTTAAGAATTTTAAAGATAATTGAGCATATATACAGATTGACCTTGAGCCTGTATCATTAGGATACACACAGTTTAATAAGTATATCCATGGATTTTAACATGACATAGGGGGTATAAGTTTTAATCTCATAAAGGTTCTTTAATGTAGCTCAACATTTGGCTGGAGAACATAAAGGTTTTCTTTAATGTAGTTTTGAATTCAATGAGAAAAAATAAGATTTCTCTGATGCAATCTAGCATAGAGATTGGAGAAATCAAGACCTATAAACCAAAAAAATGATACATATTAGATCATATAAGTATCATCTGAGTTTGTCACACAACATTTGATCATTCATGTTAGTGAGATACTAGATATTCATGATTATATTGGACCTGTGTCACACATGACACATATATTTGATATCTTTCGGTATCGTAAACCTTACGAGACAGAATGATGGAATTTCATTATTTTTTGATCAATTGTTTTGTTTTTAAACTTGATCGATCAATACAGTAGCATAAATTAATCGAATTTTAAACTAGTTTTTAAAACTTAAGTCAATGACGCAATTAATTATTGTCAAAGGCGGAGAATGATAGAAAATTTCCCATTTAATGGACAACAATTAATTGTAACTTTTGATTTTTCATTAACTTATCGATTTAGTTACGTAATTTGATCTAGATAAAGATAATACAGTGACCCAATAAATGATCTGGATTAACAGGCCCAAGTCTAGGAAGAAAATGAATCTGGATCAGCATGGACTAGACCCATATTGAGCTTGTGATGAGGAGACCTAATATGGATCCTATATATATAAAGAAGGTTAAGGTCTCCTGTAGATACGGTAGTTGTGATGAGGAGACCTAATATGGATACTATATATATAAAGAAGGTTAAGGTCTCCTATAGCTACGATAGTAAATCATGAACGTAAGAATACTCCAACCCATTCAAAGATTCACATATACATAAAGCTATAAAAAGGTTTTAGCGCATCCCAATGAGTAGATCCCATGAAGGTGGCAATAGATTCGTGCTCATTTTGACCTTTAAAAGCTTGTTTGAAATTATGGAATCGAAATGAAGTATTTTTTGCATTTATTCATTTATTTCCCTTTCACTTTCGTTCTAAGGCACGTACTAAGACTTATATATGATACATGTTACAATAACATCTCAATCAAATAAAAATGACTCAAAATCTCAAAATTCTGAGATTAAACAAGAAAAGTTACATGTGATATGCTACAATTTTAGAGCAAACCCTGCACATTAAAATGTTATGAGGTTTTTGATGAACATATACAGATCTTCATACAATCTCAACAGGACAGATATGATTTTTCTCTTTGATATGTATCTAATTTGATTTTATCTTGTGTATCTCATGTATCTTGTATATCTCATTTGATCTTCAATATCTTACTTGTTATTATTATCATATACCAGAAATATATATAAATAGATTAAAAGTTATTCAGAAAACACATAAGCAATACAATACGATTACTTATCAATTGCTTTCTTCTTCTATTCTTTCATAGTATCAGAGCCTATACACTAGTCCTATTATCGAGCTACATATTCAAGTTAATAATCCTTTTCTCAAACACCTACCCTGCATATAGAAACAGTAGAAACCAACACATAAAACATATTTTTTTTCAGAACTAGTACATCACAGACCAAATTCATCAACGACCGATCTTACTTCCCCCACATTGGCATTCAATCAGATTACAAACTTCCTAAGCACAAAATTAGATTCTTCAAATTACCTCACTTGGCGCAACCAAATACATGTCGTTCTTATCACCTCTGATCTCATTGGCTATGTTGATGGATCTGTTCTACCACCTCTTATCACTCTAGATGTCAATCTTCATAATACCTTAAGTGGCAAAAGTTTGATTGAATTGTCTACTATTTTCTGACCGTTTCTCTGTCTCCCTCCATTACTCGCCTTGTCATTAGATGTACCATAGCTTGTGACCTCTGGCTTAGTTTAGAGCAACACTTCATACAACAATCTAGCTCCCAATGTTCTCTGTTATGACAAAAACTACAAACCTTACAAAAAGGACAATAGTCAATTACTAAATACCTTATGACTATCTCAACTAATACAGATGAGCTAGCCGCTATTGGTGATAAAATCTCAGATTATGACCTTATACTTTTTACTTTGAATAGTTTACCTATAGATTTTGAATCCTTCATTATGGCGGTGGATCATTGCGAATCCAACATCTCTTTTGGCGAACTCCAAGCAAAGCTCCTCATCCACAAGAAGTGACTCCTCTCCACCATCAGACACTACTCTCGTCGCTTCGTTATCTGGCTATTCATTTACTCCATCTACCTTCGAATGCGGTAGCTCTAGAAACAAGAGAGGAGGATATGGGTATTAACAATTTAACCCTAATGGACAGGGTTATGGACCTAGGTCAATTGGGCCCTCACCTTTTGGGCTGATTTTGAATCTCAAAATTGCTCACTTTCAACCCCTACAGACCCTAATAATTTATCCACTGCTTTCTCTGCCCTCCACATCACCAAATCTTCTAATCCTTCAACTGTTACTTCCAACACTCTTACAGAATGGCTACTTGACATTGGTGCTACAACTCATATGATTCCTGACTCTCAGCTTGTCAAATCCTTAACATCATACAATGGTCCAAATACAGTGATTGTCGATAATGGAGAAACTCTTCCTATTTCCTCTACTAGTTGTTCCTAATCTTACTGCCAATTTGCTTTCTGTAGCTAAATTTGTTAAGGATAATTCTTTCTCATTGAATGTAATCCTTTTGCTTATACTGTGAAGGATCTCCATACCAGGATACCACTTCCTCTAGGTACCATCCACAATAATCTTTACTCATTGAAGATTCCAATCCATTTCATAAATCCGATCGCTCTTCATACCACCTCTACTCTACTTCAATTATGGCATCAACATCTTGGTCATCCTTGTCCCGCTACACTTTCTAAGTTACCTCCTTTTTTAAATATCAAATCTGATGTAATAAAATATTGTACTTCTTGTCTTCAAAGAAAAAGTACTCGTCTTTCATTTCCCTTATCTTCTTGTGTTTCAAATAAGCTACTACAACTTATCCACTGCAATATTTGGGGGGCATCTCTGTCCCTTTCCTTCTATGGCTTTCTTTGTTTCATTCTTTTTGTTGATGATTTCAGTCAATATACATGGATTTATCCTTTAACCCATAAATCTCAAGCCCTTTCCTACTTTTAGACATTCAAAGCTCACTCTGAAAACCTTTTTTCATCCTTTATAAAAACTTTTCAATGTGATGGAGCTCCTGAACATGTCAAAGGTTTGTTCACTAATTTCTTACTACCCATGGCATTACTTATCATATTTCTTATCCTCATACCCCACAACAAAGCGGGATCGTCGAATATAAAATTTGTCACCTTACTGAAACTGGTCTCACACTTCTTATTCATGCCTCACTTCTTAAAGCCTTTTGGTATGAAACATTCTCTATAGTTGCCTACCTTATAAATCTATTACCAACTCCTATTCTCCATAACAAATTTCCCCATGAAATTCTTTTTCTCACAAAGCCCAACCTTTCTCACCTCTGGGTCTTTGGGTGTACTTGTTTGTCCTTCATTGGGTCCACACGTTCAGATAAACTTGAACCAAAGTCTACAAAATGTGTCTTTCTTGGATCTTCTCCTAATTACAAAGGTTATCGTTGCCTTGACCCTATTAACTCTAAAATATATATTTCTTGTCCTGTTAGTTTTGTTAAAACCTGTTGGGCCCTGAAATTTTTTTTATAATTTTATTTATTTATTTATTTATTCATTTATCTATTTATTCGTTTACTTTAATTATTCTTTATTATGCTTTAATTGTTTAATTATATATATGTATATATATATTTGTTGAGCCTTGAGATTAGTAAGTAGGTTTGGGAATTTAAAAATGAAGGGTTAGGATTAATGTTGGGAAGAATGGGCTTTAGGAATAAATGAAATAAGAAGAAGGAAGAGAGCCCAAAAGAATTGTAAGTGAGCTATAAGGAGACTTAAAACTACGTAGTTTTGAGGTAGGCTTTAAAGGGAGAGCAAATGAATTAAGTTAAAAAGGAGGAGAAGGTTGTCGTAGGATTAAAAGGAAAGGAAGGCAAAACGTGAGCAAGGAGAAGAGAGCTTTCGGCTAGGAGGAAAGGGAGAGCCGTAGGAAGTTTGAAGAGAGGAAGAAAGAAGAAGAAAATAAGAGAAATCTACTTGTTGGAGGTAAGCTATATCCTTGTTTATGCTAGATTCAAGAAGGGATTAAAATGGAGGTTAGGGTTTGTGTAGGGATTGAAGAAAGAAAGAAGAGGATGGTGAAATCAAATGGATTTTGGGATTTCTAGGTTAGAGTTTTGGTTTTCTAGCATTGATGACCTATGGGTAGGTTAGGTTTAAAGTTTATTTTATCATTGCTTGATTTCTTGAATGTTACTACTTTCCTTTGGAATGTATTTATTGAATGGAGTATAGTTTAATTGAAGGGAATCAAGAAAACCCCACTCAAGACAAGGAGGAAGGGCAATCTTGAATTCGGATTTCGACGTTTAGGTGGGTAACATTTTTATAGTTGTTGTGTGATGGGCAATTGCCCTATGTGTGTAATCTTTGTTTAAATTTCGTACATGTTGAGTTGTGTGTATATTTGAAAGTGTATGATGAAATG
>JAOSBK010000006.1:25253004-25271135 GCA_027568895.1 Erythroxylum shatona | reverse complement strand
AACATTCTCCCTAATTACTTTAGGGTGATGAATCCTATCTTGATCATTCAACTATCTCCGTATAGTTCATGCTACATCCAATGACTACCGTTTAACGACTTTTGATAAAATAGATCACGAGTAGTATCAAAACATAACAATCCCCATACAAGATAACTTTGTGACCTCAAGTCAAAGGATCACTTATACAATCATCACAATGAGAAACTTGTGATGATTGTGATGATTGAACACTTATACAAGAGTGTATGCTATGGGACTACTTCACAAGTTGTTTGAATCAGAAACTTGATTTTCAATTTATATGTGGTTGATTTAGTAGATAGACCCATTCAGTTGTATTGTAATAATCTCGCTGTTGTGTTATTTAAAAACAACAATAATAATATCACAAGGTTTAAGCATTTAAAGGTCAAATATTTGACCATAAAGAAGTTGATACAAAAAAAGTGGCATTAAGGTGGAGCATTTCGGGACTGAGAAAATGTTAACTAATCTTTTAACTAAAGTACTTCGTCCACTTATGTTTGAAAGACAAGTATACAGTAAGTATGTTTCGAAGTCCTTAGATATTGTCAGTTCGGGATCGTTATGTTTGCTCCATGTACATTTGTACATTTATACTTTTTGATGTATTATGACAGTATAATGATTCATCAGTAAAGATGATCATCGTTTATCCTCAATACTACATGTTATCATACATAGTTATAATACATGTGAAAGTCTTAAGATTTGTGTTGATCTTAAGCATTTTAAAGGTCATTGAGCATATATATAGATTGATCTTTAGCCTATATCATTATGACATATACAATTTAATATGTATATCTATGGATTTTGATATGACATAGGGGGATATAAGTGTTCAATCTGATAAAAGTTCTCTAATACAGCTCAGCATTCAGTTACAGAACATAAAGGTTTTCTCTAATGTAGTTTTTGCATTTGGATAGAGAAAATAAGATTTCTCTTATGCAGTTTAGCATAAAGTTTACAAAAACCGAGACCTACAAACAGAAAAATGGTACATATTAGATCATACATGTATCATCTGAGTTTACCACACTTCATTTTCTCATTCATGTTAGTGAGATATTAAATATTCGTGATTATATTAGACCAGTGTCACATATTACACATATGTTTGACATCTTTCGGTATCGAAATGCTTACGAGACGGAATGATGGACTTTCATTATTTTTGGATCAAATGTTTTGTTTTAAAACTTGATCTATCAATATAGTAGCGTGACTTAACAAATTTTAAACTAGTTTTTAAACTTAAGTCAATAACCCAATTATTTATTGTTCAAGGGGGAGAATGTTAGAAAATTTCCATCAATATAGTAACGTGACTTAACGAATTTTAAACTGGTTTTTAAACTTAAGTCAATAACCCAATTATTTATTGTTCAAGGGGGAGAATGTTAGAAAATTTTATATTTAGTAGACAACAATTAATTGTAATTTTTGATTTTTCAATAACTTATCAGTTATCGGTTAAGTTACGTAATTTGATCCCTATAAAGATAATAAAGTGTCCCAATAAATAATCTAGATTAATGGGCTGAAGTCCAGAAGAAAAATAGACCTCGATCAGTGTGAACTGGACCTATATTAAACTTGTGATGAAGAGACCTAATATGGATGCTATATATAAAGAAGGTTAAAGTCTTCTGTAGCTATTGTAGTAAATCGTGAACATAAGGATATTCTAGCTCATTCAGAGGTTCACGTGTACAAAAAGCTACAAAAAGACTTTAATGCGTCTCGATGAGTAGATACCGTGAAGACGTTAGTAGACTTACGTTCGTTTCGACTTTAGAAAGCCTGTTTGAAGTTATGAAAATGAAATTAGATATTTTTCACATTTCTTTATTTATTTTCCTTTCATGTTCGATCTGAGACATATACTAAAACTCTTGTTATGTGTTACAACTAACTTATTCCATTTCTAAAGCTGAGTTTAACTAGATGTGCAACATATCTAATGCTTTAACAACCTACGCATTCAAATAATTGGACCAAAACTTCTGAGTGGGTTTATTGTTTATACTTAATACAAATCTTTCCTTTAGTATTGCCTGTGTTCATATATATTTTTTTTGAAACAGAGGGACCTACAGTCGCTACCCTTAGGATGCGCACTTGGTAAACCTCCGGATTAACATAATAGTCTGTAAATCACGTCAACCGGTACTCTGCACTAGGCAAGCCCTGTACGACAGGCTCGATCGAGAGGGCGTAGATAAGGGGATTCGAACACAGGACCTTTTGGCCCCATGTTCTCCACTCCACCAACTCGACGACCCCCTAGGAGGCATATTTCAATATATGACATGCAGTAGAGAAGAAATACAAACGAATGAAAATTTAATTTGTATCAATTAAACAAAAAAGTTTTTTAGAAATAAAAGGTAGCCTATCACTAATTCATGTCATATTAATGTTACATTTAACTCATTGAGATCACAACTCAAAAACATATAGAACTTGAAAATTATTCAAATTAATTCAGCTATATACATATAGTATAACGTTTATAATTTGATTAAGTTAATTTATTTTGGAATTTGACAGTTAACTATTATTAAACAAAATTTAACATTTATATATTTAGCTAAAATAAGACAAAGGTGAAAATTTTTGCTAAGTTCAAAATTTTATACATAATTTACAAAAATGTACTATAATCATCAAAATAAGTAATTGCAGCGAAACACCTGCCTAGGCAATTGTTTGTTTTTGACATTTTATTTGTGATTCTGCTTGTACCCCATCAAACGCAAGTGCTCTACTAGAATTTGAGCATAGCAGTGAAAGAGTTCTAATCTTTTATCTCATTAAATTAGTGGTGCCATAATAAAGCTATCTTGTATCAGTTAAAATTTAATGTTATTAATTTTATTTTTCACATTTATGTGACATTAACCTCATGTTAAATTACTACTGATTGAATTTGTAATTAAGGTTCAACATAACGAATATGTAGTTAAATCACTTGATAAGTTATACTATAAGTGAATAAATGAAGCTGCTGCTAATGTAAGTTCACTTTTTATGTGCGCACAAGCACTATGGTATTCCTAAGAAAAGACTCTGCTAGATGGTTTTATACACACGTATTTCCTATAAATGATGAGTAAAAAAAAGACTCCACTAAGAGTTGAATTATAAGGTAAGATGAGGATGCTATATTGAGCTTTTATGGGATGTGATCCTCTGTACCCCATAACTTGTATCAACCTTGTGCCAAGTTATCCCAATCTTTTATTTATATGGGGCCCATATAAATGAAGGATTGAGATGGCTTGTCAGAGGGTTGGTACAGGTTATGAGGTACAGAGGATTTGAAGTGAGCTTTTATATTGGAAAATGTTTTTAGACTCTAGCAAGCACGGGAGCAGATCTTCTGTCTCCTTTTATCCAATACCCCCTGTCTCTTTTTGATCTCAACCATTCAATATATTGTATTGGATAATTTAGATTAAAAGGGAACAGAACAGGTACAAGGTAGGGATACAGAGGATTTCACCTCAGCAAGCACAATGATGATGGACACTTTCGGCTATAGGAAACGGATGGCAACTTAAATTAGTTGTCCTTTTCATTAACGCAAACAAAACACGTCGCACGCTCAAGTAGTGGCCGAAAGTTAGCTCATTGAAGCCGTGGTCCTAATCCTATCCTGTCCTCTGACAAGGAGGATGTGGAATTAATGATCGCGGGATTGGCAGTATACATGCCCATCAATCATGCTCTATCAACTACTAACACCCATGTAAGAAGCACAAGTTCCCCACTTGCACGTTTTTACTTTCACATTAAGAATGTGAAAACGTGAACCAATTATCTAGAAAATGGAGTTATAAATATATACAGAGAGAGAGAGAACGAGATTCTATGGACTAAGAAGTCGAGATAATTTCTAACAGTCAAGCTTCTCCTTTGGCACAAACAAGGAGGAGAAAAAAAAAAAAGAGGAGAGAAATAGGGAGATTGGGCATACCATTGCATTTGATGGTTTAACGAGAAAGAAACGCAAAACATTCAATGACCATTGGTGAATGTAAATTATAATGCAGCGTTTACGTTCCTACCTTAATAATACTAAAATAAATTGGGTTGAAAACCGTCTTGACAGTAATGAGAAAGAACATAGGCTTAGAAGCTGAAAAAAGTAATGGCATGAGCAAAGCATTTGTGCACTTTCGCCTTTGTAGTTTGCAGGCGCCTCCTGCTTTTGAAGTGTTCACATGATCACATCCACGCATGTTTAAAGGATTCCTGTATTTTTTTGGGCGTTTTTTAAACATTTTATGAAAATCTGAAGATGCTTTCCCACTAATTGCTTTACCGGCTATCCTGCAATTCATTGCTTAGGTTGTTGTTACTCCGATATATGTAGGCTTGAAAGATGAAAGCAAACTTATCTGCTTGCACACATGAAGATTCTAATGGTATGATTGTGAGACTCTGTTCAAGATGTGAACTTGAGATACAGACCATTAAAAAAAAAAAGAGGCAAAATGTACACCAAAGACATTTATGTTTCAAATTTTAATATCAAATAGAAGATGTGCCAAAAAAAGAAAAGGATTGAGATGGCTCACAGTTAAGATTAATAAAAATGCTACAAATTTCACCCACAATTGCTTAGCTTATAAAAAAAAAAAGAAAAAGAAAAGCTTACAGAGACAGAACTGAAAACCCCAATAGAACTGCCGTCTAGCTAAAAGCAAGAGTTGGTCACATACCCTCAGTCCGGAAAACTAAGGGTTAAAAAAATTTAACCGCAATTGATCTTCAGACAGCAGTTCTTTGCATTGTTCTGCGCAATTGGGATAAGACAAATCAACAAATTAATTAATTAAAAACAGAATATTCTCTAATTTGGTAGCAGATTTCATAATAGCGTCAACAAAAAATCAGCACCTATTTTGAGTTTATCATAATACCTGCACCATGCTCTACTGACTAAATTTCAAGTATCTTAGATAACATGAAGTACCATGAATAGCAGAAAATCTGTCAAGTAGTATGAAGAGAAGGGGATTGGAGTAATACAGGTTTATGTGGCTCATAAGTACCCCTAGATATTAAGTAGTAGACGTTTCCTAGGAACCACAACTCTTTGTAATCTAGTCTTTTTGGATTATTCTTCATCTTTTGTATTCTAGATCAAATTATTTTTAATCAGCAAAAATTTTAACTTAAAAAAAAAAAAGGTAGCATAAGACAAAACAATTTGACTTCTGATATGATAGAATTCTGCACCTCCTAGTACTTGGGAGCATGAGCTTTTAATCAATTCAACCAAAAGCAATTACAGTAAGAAATAAGTAAAAACTTAAGCTGTTAAAGGATGCCTTCCTCGGAAGTCAGAATTTCTATTTTTAACCCAAACCAAAGGGCTCTTAGACTGAAAAGTGCAATTTCAAACTGTGAAGAAAGTATCACAAAGATTGGACGGTATGACTGGATAGATCTTCGTATAGCTGAAACCACCATTACAAGTAAGTAAAACACCATGACATAAATTTTCCTTCCCCCAGAAGTTCAACATCTGGCAATAACTTGCATAAACAAATACTTCCCAGTCAAAAGTACCAATTATATTCACGTAAAACATTCTTTCTTGCAAGGCACTTCTCGACTCTTAGCCTATGATCCTTTATGAAAATTGAGTATAAAAAATCAATACCTAAGTACTAATGGGTAACAATAGGGCAACACAGGTGATATGGAAAGAAATTTCTTGACCCTTAGCCTGTGTCTCATGGGAACTTGATATAAACAATCAAAACCTAAGGGCTAATGGGAAAGATTAAGGCAACATAGGTTACAAAGTATATCTTGCTTGAAAAGATAACTAGGTGAAAGGCAAAGCCTATGCCATTGGGATGAATGTTTAGCCTGTTTGTAATGCTAACAATTTGAAATAAACAGAAACTAGTTATTTGAGGTAAATTAGGGACAAATTTTGAGTTGATTCATTCAGTAGCAAGACTCCAAATATTATACTCAATATACTCAGTGTATAAGGCTCCCTGCTTTGCAGAGGTCTAAGGAGGGTCATAATGTACGCAGCCTTCCCTTTGTATTTTTACAAAGAGACTGTTTCGATTACTTGAACCTGTGACCTTATGATCACAAAAGAACAACTTTACTAGTTGCGCCAAGGCTCACCCTCGACATCACATATTATGGAATTTTCTATAAGTCCAAAACTTACACCACGTAGATGGACTGAAAAATAGCTAAAGCTTACCAGAGAATGTTCTCCCAATGAAGGAAACCACCGTGTCCTCTTGCATTCGTGAATTTGTAAACTGCACCAGATACTACAAAAGTTTTGGGGGGAAAAAAAGAGTAATTTATCAAATGACCAATCTGAAGCTGATAGTTTGAAGACATAATTGATTGTCACAGAAACCTAGATGTTCAACACTAATTGGTTGAATAGTTGGAGTGGAGTTAAAGGAATACCTTCATATCCTTCAAAAACAGGATCTTCTGATAGCAAAATGGGAGTATCCAGGTCAATATACCTGTATGGGACAGATTTACGACAAACGAATCAAAAGGGAGAGCAAACATGAGGCTAAAACGAAAACATATTGAACTAGAATGCAAACAGTAAACACGTAAGCTTCTAAACAATTCCGTAAATATTTATATTCCCAACAAAGGTATAAACTCATGGTGCTTACTTAAAACAACCAAGGCCAGCAGCAAGGTGACCGGCAAAGCCCATGGCCAGTCTAGTTTCTACCATACCACCAATCATGAGATCCAATCCTGATGCTCTTGCCTCCTCAATAATTTCAAGTGCCCCAATAACTCCAACTTTGGCAAGTTTAATGTTAATAATATCTGCAAGATTCCCTTTGACTATTTTCTTAACATCATCTATACTTCGACAACTCTCATCTGCTGCAACAGATATCCCATATTTGGCTTTTGCAATTTGAGTAACATGACCAAGGGCTTCCCAATCATCTCTATCAACTGGCTGTTCAAACAGAATAGGAATAACCCCCATTTCTGTAAGCAACATAGCATTAGTTTGCAGATGTCAAAGTCAGGGAAACCCCCATATTAACGTAATATGATGAAACAACATCCTTTGCTGAGTAGTTATAAGTACAAGTTGACAATTGCACGTGTGCATAGAGAGAGGGTATCCTTTCCTTTTATTCTTTCTTGCTGGATGGCGAGGAGGGTTTGGTAAAGATAAAATCATGTACACACTAAAGGTTTCCAAGACATCTTGGGATTGCAAAAGGCTAGCATTCAGCAGAGAACAGTTTATACATTCTTACCATCCAACTTTTCTAGGACTTCAATTGCTTCATCAGGTTTGTATCCCTCGTTAGCATCCAGGATAAATAAACAATCAGGGTAAACCTGTCTTATGGCTTGAAGAACTTCAATGTCTGCCTTCAGATTCTTACCCACTTTGAGCTTTAAAGTTCTGAATCCTTGTTTACGATACTTGGAGGCCAATTCAGCAGCTTCAACAGGTGATACAATTGGAATCTGTTATACATAACACATGTGAGCCACAATCTTATGGCTGACACACTTGTTTATTAGCATTAAAAAGTGGTTGTTTGACAGCATTGAACTGAAGGGAAAATTTTTTTTTTACATGGGGCAAAGATTTAAATGCTAAAGCCAACATTGCTAATAATTTTTTTGGACATAAGGCAATGTGAACCGCCAAAAGATAAAAAAATATTTTAACCATGGAGAGTTGGAGAAGCACTGAACTGTTATATCCGTGGTTATGTCGTTAGACACTCCACCAAATAGTCTCCACAGTGGTATCCCAACGCTTTTAGCCGCTGAATCAATGAGTGCCATTTCAACTCCTGCCCTTACCTTCAGTTGCAAAAATAGTTTAATTAGACATCAGACGCTTGTTTCAGTAACAGATTGAATTAAATTATACAAAGAGCAATAATTTTCCATCAGAAAGGCATACTATGTGATTTTCAGACATGCCGTTTATTCACAACAGTGCACCATTTCTGTTTGCATTCAGACTATCAGTGGAAACAGCAAAACTAACAATCCTACCAAATATCAGCGAAGACTACTACAAGGTATCAGGATATCTCTTAATACTTGCTATAATGCCTGATTTTTCATTTTGTGAAGTCAGCACCAACTTAAACTGAGCATAGGACTATATACTACTACACGAACTTTGGTCAGATTCGGTATAACAATTTCACTATCGTTTAAAAACTTAGTCAGGAATTAGGAGAGTATCCATCCATATGCTCATCACAGGCATAAGAAATCTACAATTGAGACACTTGGACGGATCCAATACCCCAGAAATATGAAGGTATACTGAGCAGGAAAAAGATAAAGATAAAGCCTTGCGTATCAAGTGTCAAGTTTGTCTGTTTTTCATATTTTCTCTAGTGCTACGAAAATCCTTGCACAACTAAATCTAGTTCAGACAATTAACAAGCGCACCGCCCCTTTAAGGTTAAAACACCTAGTTACAAGCTACTATAATCATACCAATTAACGAGATAATCAAACAACCATACCAAAAAAAAAAACCGAAAAAGCGAAACAAAAACAAACAGCCAGATATTACAATTCACTCACAGAAGCAAACTCATGTCCTGGAAGAACCCCTCCAACCTCAGCCAAAATAGAACCTAAAGTCATCGACGGACTGCTCCTCAGCAACTCAGAAGCTTCCCTAGCTTTCACCAAAGCTGTTTGCTGATCCTCTGAAGTAACAAAAGGCAATATCGGGGTCTCACCCCACCCCACACAACCATTTTTCAATTCAATCCTTATAGCCACATTTTTTACTTTATCAAGCCGAGATGATGCAATTGTAAAAGGTGATATCAAAGGCACGTTCAGTGGCCTACAGTCCGCTCTCTGCACATCCACTGTCAAAGTCTCCAAAAGGTTCCCAAATCCAAAACTTACTACAGTTCCGTGAATCGGAGCAGCCATTGCTTTGATTGTGTAACAGGGTCTTGAAAAGATTGAATCTTTTGGATGTTTAAAGGGGTTGGTTTGGAGGGAGAGTTGGAGCGAGCCACTTCAAAGCATTCGTTGAAACTAAGTTCTACGACTTCGTACAAAGCTATGGTTGGTGGATTTTTAAGGCGGTTTTTGATTGGTTTCCGAGAAAGAAATGCAAGGAGCTGCCATTGTTCGGTTGATGTTTGTTTGCAAGGTGCTTTGATCTGAGAAGGGACAAAGTTGGCACTTTTTTAATCCCAATTTGCAGTTCTTTTTTAAAAAGAAGTTCGTTGGTTTGTTTCTTTCCCTTCTTTCCTCGTCTGCGGTGGTTCCCATGTTAAAATCGAATCTAACACCTAGCAGATAAAAAAAATATATAATTAGTATATAATAAATAAAAATAAAAATAAAAATAAAATATTTATTAAAATCTCTAACGAATACGACTTTTTCATCGAAAGCATTTCTATCAACTTTTTCGGACGGATTTAAATAAATTATAAATTAGTAATATATAAAATTATTCTAAATTATAAATTTGTAATATATTATATCTTTAATTTAAATATGATCAAAATAATATATAAACTAACTATTATTATTAGATGTTTTTAATTCATTTTATTTATAAATCATTTTTAAAAGTTTATTATAATCAAGATTAGGTAATAGTTTTTTCTTCGATTCAAAAATTAATATAGTCAATATAATCAATATCATCTGAATCATACGATTTCTTTTTACTAAATGCTCTGAATACGTAATAGATACATTATAAAGTTAATAATGAAACAAATTAATAAAAACTGAATTATTAAATACATGTTCTTTATTCTCATAGTATAAGTAACATAAACAAGGTCGTTAAGCCTTTGATGTTCCAAACAATTTTGTTTCTTTGTACGGAAAGATTCAAAAGCACTCCAATTACATTTATAACCTAATGTAGAAATTGTTTGACTAAGTAATCTAATATTGAGTTTTTCCAATGTTAGAATACTTTCACCAAATAATTTCCATCACTCATCTCTATTTTTAATTAATATTTATAAAAAGTAAATGTATATATTATTAATACATAAAGATTGAACTAAAAGTATAAAAACTTACTAGTATGCATTTTTCATCATAAGTTTTCTTTTTGCTAATAATCTAACAAAGCTTCCTATATTTTTACCATACAATTTAATTTCATTTGTCACATGTGATTGCTTTTTAATAGGAAAAATATCTTAGCATTCAATCACATCAAACATACAATCTATAATATTATTTGTACATGCGTCTCCAATATATAAGCAATAAAGATTTAGAAATAAGTTGCTAAGTGGCTCATTTGAATAAGATTCTTATTCCATTATCAGTCAAAAATATTTATATAAGGCTTGTAAAATTTCTTCTTTCCTTTAAAAATATTTTATAATTGTTTCTGTGAGTTCTATACTTACGATTATATATATAATCCAAAAATGGCTTCTCATTATGTACATAACTATTATTTTGTATAAAGTATTTTTGAATTACCCAAAAAAAATGGCTTCTCTTATGAGTTAACAATCCTTAACAACTTTATAAGCGAAGCCACAATCTTCACAATGATTAAACAAGCATCCCAAAATTTATTATTTATAATAATAACACAAACTTATTTTCCTTTTGCACTCTGTAATAGCTTATGACTTGAAAATTGTTTACTAGTCACTAAATTTTAAAGTAGTTGTTTATATTCATAAACACTTTTTAAAGTAGTAATGCACTCACTCTCTTTATCAAAATTAGACCCCTCTTATTCATATTTATTTCCTTTTTCATTTCCATAGTATTACACAGTATCATTCACAACCACATTTCCACTTATATTATCAATTACTTCATCTCAATTTTTTTTCTCGGATTTCTCTTATTTTGTTTTTGATGTTCCATGCTAGAGCTCATCATCACCTCTTCTACTTAAACATTCCAAATTAGTTAATAGTTCACTCTCGCTATCCTTATTTTCAAAAGCATAATTAATAATAGAACCACCAATAGGCACACCATTAGTACTAGTAGGCACACCATTAATAGGCTTATCATCATAGGCACATCGTTAATAATCATACCATTAGTAGTAATAGTCACACCATTATTATTCTCACCTAATGTTATAATGTTTTCTTTATTGTAACCTCCATTATCCATATTATTCACTCTCACTATAAGCAGTTTATGTAACCATACTCTTCTTCTTCCCAATTAGTCATATTATAAACAATCTCATCATTAACATTATTTACTTTTAATCCTTTTACTGCATTATATTCCACATAATCTATGATTTAGAACAATATAGATTATGTCATTTGATTTGCCATCATCTTTAAACTTAACCAACTTACCTTCTTTATCTTTTTGGGTCCTTAAGTTACACAATTGTTTTTAGAAATTCCCATAATAATAAACCAATAAAAATTGTTTGAGTCAGTGCCTTCCACTAAAATTTTACTCTCACTAATATAGATAAATGAGTTATCTTTATCAATTTATCCCTTTTATAGTGAAACGATATTCTTTTTTTCAACAAGATTCCACAACCTAACAAAACAAGATAATGAACGACAATATCACGCCACTTGTGGTTCATTATTCTCTTTCATATTTTTCAAACGTATAAGAATTCAAACAACCATTAAAGTATTTAATTTACATACCACTACAAAAAAATAGATTTTAGCGATAGAAATTACCGACTGAAAATAAAGATTTTCTGTTAGGAAACAAATTTACAGATGGAAATTATCGATGAAGAGAGTCGTCGGAGAAACGGCCGCAGATAAAATTTAGCGACAGATATAATAAATATGTTGCAAATTTAGTGACAAAAATTTACATATCTGTTGACAAATTTAGTGACAAAATTTTATATTTCTGTTTGTAAATTTATCGACAAATTTAGAATATTCTGTCGCTAATTTGCCAATAGAATCACAATATTTCATTAGTGAATTTATCGACAGTAAATTGTAGGTCTGTTGCTAAATTTACCGACGGGCATATAACATTTCTTCGCTAAATTTATCGACGAAAAATATTATCCGTCACCAAAATTTTAGCAATGGAGTGATATATTCTGTTAGGAACTTAGCGACATAGTGTTATATTTTGTCGATAAGTTACTGACGAAATATATCACTCTGTCGCTTATTAGCAATGAAATATTGTATTTTCTTTGATAAATTTAATTATGATAAATTTCAACAACATTTCTCACTTCCTACCTGGGTTTTCTGTTGATAATCTTATGGTTATTTTATACATTTAATTTTTGTAAATAATATAACATTGATTGATTGATAAACATAAAGTAAACATTATCCTGAATGTTATAATAAAAAATTATAATGTACACAAATAAGTATCTTGGGATTATCAGTCATTGCTTTCTTATATTTGGTCTTATCATTATAATTGTTTATGTTAATAAGTGATACTTTTTAAGAATTAATATTAAAGTATAGATTTTACACACGTGAAGTTGTCTGCATTGGATGTTAAAAAAGGTCACACCATCATGTTTTGTGGTATGAGTGTGCAAAAAGAGCTAGCGTGGTGTAGGCTTCTTACCTATAGACTTTTTCTTCATCAGAATAAATTGTTATAAGTGAACTATAATTTACAAAAATTTTGGCAGAATTTTCTCTATTTTTATGATATTTACTCCTTGTTAAACAAAAATCTAACTCATACAGTCATTAATTGCATCAAATATTTATAACATTATTATTCTCCATAATGCACGTATACTTTCATTTTAAGTTTTATATATCAAATTACATTGAAATCAAATTTCATACATCAAAGTACAAAAAGCAGAATATAAGTGTAAAATTTTGATACTTACAAATTGAAGTGCATGCTCCTAATGGGTCAAAGATTGTCCAGTGTGTATGAGTAGACTCTCTCCGTCTGATCCTCCACGTCTTTTGGCAGAATTGGGCTCTGAAATGGATATTGCCTCGAGTGATGCCCAATAATGCTACCAACAACTCCATATTTATTCAGATATATATGGTGGTCGTATACCATTCTTGTATCGAAGCAAGAAAGTCTCTATAACATATACGAGCTCGCCATACATTATAAATTGTAGCATCAAATTTGAGATCCTAAAAAATTTTCTGGAAAAAAGAAAAACACACCTTAAGTACTTATAAACGACAATATTTATCTAATTAATGTATAAAATTAGATCAAATAAAAAGATTAAAGAATATATTTTGTATACCTCAAACTCCTGATAATAAAAATCCTTTATCGGCTAAGAGACTTTCTTCCATATATAACTCTCAAGATCTATCATCTCCTTAAACTTGGATGAGATATTTCTTGAGCATGCTCTAGACAAAATTAACCCAATATACAAGTTATTTTAGATCATTTTCAAATTAAAACCTATAACTTTATTATAAACTTATGGTGTTATCATATATTACAAAATATTTAGAAATTTACTTACAAATTGTTAACAATTGTGATGTTCATTCTTCCATTAACTCCCTTAGCTCTAGGTTGGAGGTCACCTTCTTCATTCGCAACATTTACCCTTGATATCTCTGTCGGTATAAGGGTGGTGGATGGTGTAGCAGGGCTACTAGATGGTATAGCAGCAGGTACAGAAGGTGATGCCTCATTTGAATGTGTAGTAGCATCTACAGAATGTGATGCTTCACCTAGAAATGCACTGGCTTCTCCAAATTATGGTAACCTAAACGTGGACAACATTATATCATATTTTCTCTTTGTTAGCATATTTTTAACTTAAAATTCACATTTTATTGAATTTTCTAGTAATATAACAATATAAATTCAACATATAACAGTATATTGTTAATGCAATACTAAATTTATTTATATAATATTCTATTACAAACATAAATTAATTGCTATCAACACTTAATTGTAAATCAAAATCCTCATCATCTTCTTTTTTTTTCTTTGAAGAATTATAATCAAACTCAGTTTTCTCTTCAGATCTCTCACCCTCCTCATTCTCTCCAGATGAAATTTTAACATATTCATTATTTGGATCGTTTAAAGGTTCATTCTCGTTATAAGTTACACATGCATTTATTATATAAACATCTTCATGAAATGCTTTACTTTCAATTCTCTTATTTTCTCCTTTTCCATGTAATTTTAAAACACCCATAGGTTTTACTTTGCATACGACCAACCAATCTGACTTATCTTGTCATAAATTGAAAAAAGAGACATAATACACCTGGATTGCTTGCATTTCCAACACGAAAGGTTCAAATTGTTTAAATCTTCTTCGTTGGTTGATTTCAACTAAATTATATCGGTTGTGCACTTTTGTTCCAACATTAGGAGTTCGATCAAACCATTCACACTTAAATATCACACTCTTTTATTGGCAATACAGGGTACTTAATTTTAAGTATCTCAATAATTTTACCATAATAATCCATCAATTCTCCCTGTATGCAAACCCCACTATTTACTATTTCTATTTGATAAATATGATATTTTGTACGAAATTTGTATCCATTAAGAAAATACACCAGATATGATTTAACAATTCGCAAAGGTCCTTTCGCAAGATAACATATGAACTTATTCTCTATTGGATTTCTTAAGGCCTATATAAAAAAACAATTTATCATATTAAATAGCATAATGTCATCTAATATTCAATTATTACAAGTGAACACTTACATATTTATCGAACCATCGATGAAAGTATCTTTCAACTTCTTTATTGATATCATCTTGTGTTTTTTCGAGCAATAGCTCGCGTAACCATTTCTTGTATAATTTAAAAGCATT
Source organism: Erythroxylum shatona (assembly GCA_027568895.1). Taxonomy (NCBI): domain Eukaryota; kingdom Viridiplantae; phylum Streptophyta; class Magnoliopsida; order Malpighiales; family Erythroxylaceae; genus Erythroxylum; species Erythroxylum shatona. The sequence continues at coordinate 25,256,300 of JAOSBK010000006.1, read as the reverse complement.
ATTATGTATTTTAACTGTAAACAATAGTAACTTCGAAAACTCAAATATTCTATTTCAAAATCAACTTCAACTTATCACACACAAGGATGAACCTCTTAACAATTCAATAAAATGTAACTATAGATAGTCTCTATTTCTTCTGTTGTTAACATTCTTTTTATTGAAAGTCTATATGCTCATCTTGGATATGTAAAAAAGGATAAGTTACTATCAACATCACCTGCTTTTCCCCTATTGTTATTACGAGAAACTTTTATTTATCTTGTGTGCACATGTGGCTCAAAATAATAAGAATAAAATGTACTTGCTTCCTCTACTAAATAAGCATTATATATCTAACCTTTAACTCTAGCCTTTTTTTTGACGTTTTTCTTCAAGTGATGCAAATACCTACATTACAAATAGGGTTATTGCAATTCTGTAATTAAAACATTGTATAGGTTTTATTTAAAAATTAACTATAATTACCTCTCAAATGAATACATTCATCAATATTGAAATGGACCAGCAAGTTTAGCCTCGTGTGTTAAATGTACAAGTAGATGCTCCATACAGTCAAAGAAGCTTGGAGGGAAAATCCCTTCCAATTTGCATAAGATAACTGAAAATTCCCTTTCTACTTTTTTCATTTCAACCAACTTTAGTTCAGATGATATTAAGCTTTTGAAAAATAAACTTAATTCTACTATAGCTTCCTAAACCTCATTCGATGACAACTCCCGAAATGCAATTCAAATTAGCCTTTGCATAAATACATGGCAATCATGACTTTTCATCCTAAATAATTTGTACTTCCTCATGTTCACACACCTTGCTAAGTTTAAAACATAACCATCGAGAAACTAACAACGCGTCATAATGTTAGTTAAAATAAAATAACTAGACTACTACTATAGTAGTGGTGAGTCTAGGTCGATCCCACAGAGAGTGTGTATAAAGTTGTGGAAATGAAATTAATCAGTGTTTAGGTTTAGGGGGTTTTGGATTTTGAGATAAGAAAATAAAATAAAAAAAACCTAATGAAAATAAATTATAAAAAAACATGCTAAAAATGATAAAAGTGGAGAATTCGGTAAGGACCTGGTTCTTTGATTCAGTCATGACCTACTCCCTAATTAAATATATTTCATTGATTTGTTATTCTCAAACCTCTCCTAGCAACTATTAATCGTAGGTTAATAATGTAACGCCCTAATACCCCCTGGGATGATACAAGATGCCACGCAGACAACATAACATACATGCATACAAAATTGAGACAAAACCAAAACATACGAAACATATCATAATTTCAGAAACCAACCTAGATTAAGGTTATTACGAACCTTCAGATAACTCCAAAGTCATATACATCAGAGACAAGTCAAAAACAAACTCCAAAAAAATACAATTTTAACAAAACAAGACTCAGACTCCATTGGCCATTACGGTTGACTTGTCCTAGTCCTTATGTCCTTCTCTCTGAACCTACACGGGGCAAATCCACCGTGCTAAGCATATAGTTTAGTGAGTAATAACTAATCTATGCATAAACTAACAATTAATTTTACACAATCATGATATATCAGAAGCATACATTAACGGTTTATCGAAATGAACAATTCAAACATATTATATAGAAAATAGAACTGAGTATCAAAAGAGGGTATAAACCCTTCACATTCAGAACACAATTTCTTTATTTATATTAGAGTCAAACATAAATCAGAATACAAAATCATATGACTGTTAAATCCATTTATAGAAGCGGGTAACGAGACTTATACAGGAGATACCATAATTAGTATTAGCAGGAGAGGCATATGTCTCGATATCAGGAGACACCGAAGTGTCAATACAGGAGACACCGAAGCGTCAGTACAGGAGACACTGAAGTGTTAGTACAGGAGACACCGAAGCATCAATACAGGAGCAGCTGCGAACCCTTCTAGGCATGCCTATTTACCCACAACTAGGACTCAACAGTTTTAAAACAAAATAAAGTCATTTAAGAAATTTCATGCAAAGCAAGTAGTCAATCATATTAACATGCACGTAGTACTTCAATATCACATTCATCAATCAATACCTCGGACCTTCATGTCCGGAATTAGTACACATTCATCAATATCAAGTTCAATTCAGTAATAACTAAAACAAATCAAGGTGATACCATCTTAGGTCATTGACAAAAGTTACCGTCTAAATTACTTACAAAAATTACCATCTAAAATCACTTACACAAAACACCGTCTAAGATTACTTACAAAAATCTCCCTTATTGCCTATTGTCTCGACGTCCCGACAATATCTGGAATCGATCGCTCGATGAGTTCCTTTATAGCATTTAATACAAGCACATGTCACTACTGAGCACAATTATAAATTCAATTATACACACTCATGTATACTGAATATGTATGATGCATGTTCATGACAAATTCCAAGTTTCTTATCCTTAATGTTCTCACATTATCATTCATATGAAACCAAACTCAATTCCTCTATCCAGATTTATTTTACACTCAACTTTCGAGTCCACCTTGGTCAATTATTCTCATCAAGTATTTGAGGTAATTAGGTAATACTTCCTTCTATAAAGTTATCCCTTTTTTTCTTAGGTTTCCATTGATACTAATTTTGTCCAATTTGGTTTAGTATACTGAAAGTTATACTCAAAAGATTTCAGGCTATTCTTGAGCTTCATCAAAATTCTTATCTCAATTTCCAATCAAATTATGAAATTCTTAGAGGCAGAATTAGAATTTATTCTCTTCATACAATTTGTAGCTCTATGTCTCTAGTTTACTCCAAATCAAAAATCACTCCATTCGGATAACTAAAGAGAAAGTTATGCCTAAAATACCAAAGTATATTTAAGCTGTCAGGAAACTTCGCCGCGACGAACTTTCCAGGTGGCAGAATTCTTTGACCTTTTTTAAAAGTTTGCCGCGGAGAACTTTCACAAAAATAAAATCCTCCAAGTTTGCCACGACAAATTAAAAAGAGTTGGCTGCAACGAACTCTACTGCATTAATGATCTTCTTCTTCTTTCATTCTTTTCCCAGATTTTCTCACTTCCATCTTATTCAATGAACACATAACACACTTAAAGCAATTCTTCTACTTCCATTTCAGCCTAGTACAACTCAAACAAATCACTTCTATATTTAAATACTAAAAACCGATTCCTTACACAAACTTTCTCTCACTACTGTATTTTTTTTCTATCTTTCATATGATGCTTTTCTTTTTACTATTCTCTATGCTTTCACTTCATTTAACTCCTTTCTATACTAAGATCTCACCAAATCCTA
>JAOSBK010000006.1:25180964-25195022 GCA_027568895.1 Erythroxylum shatona | reverse complement strand
ATGTATCTTCAACCTATTATGTAATTAATTCTATGAATGCTTAGATGTTGTATTAACTTATTATGTATTAGAATTTCCAACTTGTAGAATGTTTTAAAACCTATTATGTAATTAATTTAATAAATGCTTACATGTTTTATTAAATTATTATGTTGTAGAATATCTAACTTGCAGGACTTTTTTAACCTCTTATGTAATTAATTCAATGAATGCTTGCATGATATATTAAATTATTATGTATTAATTTTTGACTTCTACAAATTTTTAAAACCTATTATGTAATTAATTTCATAAATACTTCAATATTTTACTAAATTATTATGTACTATATCATCTAATTTGTACGATTTTTTAACCTATTATGTCATTAATTCAATGAATGTTTAGATGTTTTATTAAATTATTATGTATTCCAATTTGTAAATCATAGGATTTTTTGGAACCTATAATGAAATATTTTGTTTTGTTGGCATTTTTTATTCAATAACTCATTTCTTTTAATTTTTAAGGTTTAACATTTCAATAAATTTTTTGGTATCTCATTTTATTTCATTGTAATTATAAAATTACAAATAAACTTAAAATAAATATTGATATAATTATATAATAATAACTTAATTACATATATCTACTCATATTACACTGCAGGGGTAATTTTGTCATTCACATTGTTTTTTTGTTCTGTCCACCACAACCAAACACATTTCTGTCCTTGAGATGGGGACAATTTTTTCTGTTCTGTCCACTACAACCAAACACCTCACTGTCTCCTCCTTTTCATCTCGTTCCGTCTCCTCCTTTTCGAATCGTTCCGTCTCTGCCTCCTGGAGACAGCAACTAAACACTACGTTAAAGCTTAATTTGGGTTATTCTGTCTCCATATGACAAGTACTGTTTTTTTGGTTTCTCCTAACTTGTGCCTTTAGTAGGAGTTTATAGCTGCGCATGTGACATGATTTTTGAAGCAAACTCCGCCTCTTTTATTTTCAAGTAATAAAAGCGAGTGCAAATTTACAATTGTGTTTGTGGTTTCCCTTTCTGCAACCATGTGAAGTCTAGGGATGTGTTCTTTTTCTTAATCTCTTGAAGATTTGACAATGAACTTACCTGCTCAATAGGCTTCTCTGTCTAAACATTTTATACTGAAGCAACACAACACAGCAGGGGTAAAAGGAATCATTTTCAGCGATAGGTTATTGTTTTTCATGTTCTGGGACTTCCGCTGTGGTTAAAAGGTTAAGGATGGTTGGGTTTGGGAAAGCGGCAAGGCACGGGAAAAAGCGCATGTAAATTACCAACCCTAGGACCCTACCAAAGCGGCAGGGCATGGAAAAGAGCTCATGCAAATTACCAAACTTAGGACCCTACCAAAACATGCTTTATGCAGAAGATATGGCCTGATTGCGCTGCTACTATTTAAGCCTATTAAAGATACCCCAGTAGGGGTACATTTTCTGATGGCACTTATGATCCCAAATCCCAATTCACAAACACACAAACGTGATTTTCTCAAATGGGACCCCATCAACTGTCGTCCACAGTAACGCACAAATCTGACCTTTTCCCTAGACCACTCTCCTTCCCCACGCCTCATATATACGGTATAGAAAAGAGAGGGAGATTAATTAAGGATGAGTTTAGCTTTGTGCTTTTCTCATTGACAAGTTAGCATCAATCTTGGTGGCTAACAAAAGTAAATAAGGAAAAGAAAAGGTATTAAATGGATTCCAGTGATAGTGTCTGTGTGCGTTTGCTGTTTGATAATAAGCATATGCCCACACAAACACCTTCAACAATAAGACAAGTTATAATAAATAAGTCTGAATTTTCTGTTTAATTTTATAATATTTTATTTTATTTTATAAATATCACTCATTCATTTATACGAGTCCTACATAAATTTTATATAAATGAACGCAAAACTCGCATAAATGAATAATTAAATTTTATGAAACAATATAAGATAATATAAAATTAGACAGAGAATTCTGACCCTAACAAATTTCCTTGAAATTAAACATAAATATGAACTGGTTTTATTTGTTTTATTTTATGCTGAAAGTAATAAATAAAATAAAACCTGTTCTTGCCCACTGACTCTAAACCAGTGAGCGTCTCTCTCCGTCGCTCTAGTTGACAACCTAAAGTAACATTTATATTCCAAACACCAGAACTAATAAAAACCAGTTTTTCCCCACTTTAAAACCAATTTACTTTGTCTCACAGTTACATTATTACAAACACCAAACAAATTCTATCTCTTGGACTTGATAACGAATATCTGCAGTCCATTTCCATTTTGTCATCTCTCTCTCTCTCTCAAAGAACAAGATCATGCCAGCTTTTACAGAAAGCAGCGCATCATCATCGTCAACAATAGCAGAGCAAAACCTCTTAAGAAAATCCAGAAACCATTTCAACTATGAGCACCCCATTTCCACAGGAACTGATCCAGACCCAGCTATCTCTCGCTCATCCAAGTCGACAATTTCCTCTCTTTTTATCTCCCCATTCTCAGCAAACGCCGGTGAGTCCACCACCACCACAAGCAAGAAGAAAGGTTCAACCTTTAGAGGCCTTGGATGCACCGCGTCGTCGGCGCAACAAGTGTCGGTGCCCGGGTTGATACGGTCGTCGGCTGAGTGGGAAGGGAAAACGGTGAAGAAGAAAAAGAACCTACAACAACAGAAAAGAAAGAAAAATGAGAGTGTTAACAAAGGAAGCCATTACCAACTTGGTCTTGGTATAGGTAGTAGCAGTAACAGTAACAGCAACAATGATGGGAATAGTAATGGTAGTTTTAATCATGGGAGTTGTATGGCGGGTCAGGATGTGTGGTGCGGACCTGGAATTGGGTTGTCAGCAGATACTGTTGTTGGGTCTGTAGATTGTGTTGTTGCGAGGAGGAATCTGAATGGAAGAGGCAAGTTAGATGGGGACAAACTCATTCAGAGGGAGCGAGGAAAAGAGAGGGATAGAGAAAGGGAGGTAATTTTTCTCCATCTACTGTGTACTGCAGTTTCTTCCCCATTTTTGTTGTGCACTGTTGACACTTGCATGGTCTACTTGTTTCAATATTGTTCTTTGTTTATTTGTTTCTTTATGTTTTATTTTTCTTGTAAGGAAATCCTTTTTCTGTTTTAGTTTGTTGAAGTTGGTTAGGGTCTTCTAATAGTTTATTGGGATTTTTGATGCATTTCAGATTTTTAAGCTGGGATTTTTGCCTTCACTTTTTTTGATATACATAGTGATTATTACACATTTTTTATAATGCGCTGTTGTTGTCTTTGTTTCTCTTTTAATATTTGTTTGGTTTTTTTTTCATTTTTGATCGATTTCTCTTCAGAAATTTCGTCTAGGTTATTGGTACATCCATTTATTTTTATGTTATGGTCAAGAAAGTTTCAGTTGACTGCATATTAATGAAGATCTTCTTCACGAATTTTAGACACGGTTTCATTTATGATGATCCTTACTTGCCCAGAAACTATGTTCTAAGTTTCTGATATGGTCCAGAATCAATAACAAAAGAATTAAGAACTAACGGGCTGTTTGGTTGAGGGTAATAGCAATTCTATTACCCGTCTATTCCTACGGATTACATAATCTTTGTTTGGTTTCAAAATAATCTACTGAATAACCATTCCGTAGAATGCACATTCTGGGACACGGGAGAATAGCTAAAGATGCTACCTCCCCGTCTTTACCTATTCCGCAATCGTCCGGAATAGGTAACCCAAGCTTTGTTTTTGTTGGACAACTTTTGTCCCTTTCTCTCACGCAGCAGCTCTCTCGACGACTCTCACTGACGCTCTTCGTCTTTGGCTCAGTGGCCCTCTCGCGCTCCTCACGCTCTCCTCTCTTTTCTCCACTCACGGTCTTGGTCTCTGGCTCAGTGGGTCTCTCTCACTCTTCACACTCTCGTCTCTTTTCTCTACCAGTTGCGTTGATCAAGTAAACAGAACTTTTTTCTGCCAGTTGCGTTGATCAGGAGGTTTAACTTCAACACTAGCTTGTGCCTCTCTCTCGCTCTACACTCATAAAGAATGGATGTAACAGACAAGAAAATGATTATTGACGAAAGTGAAGAATTTGAAGAAGAAAATGAGACTGGGAAGACTGGAGAGATGACGATGGGGAAGACGAGGATGAGTCGAAGTTGGGTTTTCTGTGTTTGTTCTGTGATTTCAACTACAATTCCTGTGATGGGTTATTCGTGCTTTCTGGAGATTGTTAGTTGTTGTTAGCTTTGTTTCTTCTGCGTGCTTTCTGGAGATTGCTGGAAAAGTAATGTTTCTTTTTGGGAACGAAGTTGGTAGTTTTTGTTGGGAAGATGGTGAAATGGGAGATAGAGGGCATTAGGAAGAGTAGTTTAAGCATATAATGATCGAAAGTTTATATGCTTAATAATAACAACAATGATTAATAATAAGAAGAATGATAAAGTTAATAATAATAATATTAATAATAATAATAATAAGAAAATTAATTTTGTATAATAATAACAGTAATTAAATAGAAGAAGAAGAAAATTAATAATAATAAAAATTTTAATTATACAAATAAAATTAATAATAATGGATAAAATTAATAATAATAAGAATAATAATAATAAGTAGAAAGTTTATTATAATAATTAACAATAATAAGAATAATTAATAATAATAATAATAAGAAAATCAATTTTGTATAATAATAATAATAAGATAATTAATTTTGTATAATAATAACAATACAAAAATAAAAAAGAGGAAAATTAATAAAAATAAGGAATTTAATAATAATAATAATAATAATTTTGTATAATAATGATAATAAAAATAATAATAAGAAAATTAATTTTATATAATAATAATAAATAAATAAATAAAAGAAGAAAAAATTAATCATAATAAGGATTTTAATAATAAAAATATTTGATAAAATTAATAATAAAAAGAATAATAATAAATAAAAAATTTATAATAATAATTATAACAATAATAATAATAATAATAATAAGGATATTTTGGTCTTTTTATTGGTTATTCCTTTATCATTCCAAGTTTATGTTTTCAAACCAAACAATGGAATAGAAATTCTTTATCTATTCCATGTCTTGAACCAAACAAAGTAATATCTATTCTATTCTATTCCTCGTCTTTTCTATTCCTAAGAATAACTATTCTATTCCTTATCTATTCCATTCCTTGAACCAAACAGGCCGTAAGAAGAAAAGATAAGAAGATTAAGATGAGAATTAAGAGATTGAAGAAGAATCTTTATTAGAGAGAAGATAAAGTTTTACAACTGATTTCCGATACCACATCTGGTCTTGAGTCTCCTATTTGAACTACTTCTAACTAATTCTCCTGCCTTATTCCTATACAGCATCCTTTACCTATTTATTCACAATTCCTATCCTTTATTCTCTCTGTACACTGTATCATATCATTACCCCCTTGCCAAACTTTCCTTGACCTCAAGGAAAAAAGATGTCAGGATATTGTAATCGCATCTCATCAACAAACTCCCACGTGACCTCAGTTGGAGTATCACCCTGCCAATGAATGAGGACTTGGGTTGTGGCCTGATTACCCTGGTTAACCATTCGATGCTTGAGTACAGCCTGAGAAAGCAACATTGGCTATGTATGGAATGCGGAAGGGAAGATTGAACCTCACTGGCAATAGGAGCTCGTTTCAACTGAGAAATGTGAAAAACATTATGAATTTGAGCATTCGCAGGTAATTGTAACTTGTAAGCCACTTTTCCTATCCGATCAACAACAAGGAAAGGACCATAGTACCGCTTTTGAAGCTTATGATATGATTGATTGCCATTAAAACTCCGTTGCCTATAAGGATGAACTTTTAGATAGAACTTATCTCTAATAGCAAACTCTCGCTCAATACGTTTGATGTCAGCCATTTGTTTCATTCGATTTTAAAATTTAAGTAGCTGGTTCCATAAATATTTAATCAATACCCTCAAGTTGTTGCAACCATTGATCCATTGTGTCATTCTTAGAATCATTAGGAAAGTAAGGAACATGAATTGGTTCTGGAAATCCATAAAGAGCTTCAAAAGGGGTCAAATTGATAGGAGTACGATAGGTGGTATTATACCAAAATTCAGCCAAAGGCAACCACTAACTCCAAGCTATTGGACGATTACTTGTCATGCACTGCAAATATGTCTCTAAGCAATGATTAACCACTTCTTTGTGCCCATTTGTTTGGGGGTGGTAGGTAGTAGATGTTTGAAGTGTTACTGCTTGTAAAGTAAAGAGTTACTTCACAATATTGCTAACAAAGATAGGATCATAATCACTTATTCTAGTAGATGGCATCGCAATGAAGTTTGTATACTGAATCAATGGAGAACTGGGCCATATCCTTACCATGGTAGGTGTCACGAAGGTCTGCTTTGGACTCGAACTTCTACCGCAAGTCGTGCCCACTTTCGTGTGGCAATTTCGCTTAGATCCGTTTAAGCAAGATTCAACCTTCTCACGTGAATGTCGCCGAACAATTCCATTAACTCTTGAACACCTCACGCGCACTCAAGTGTTTAAAGTGTTTCTCTTACACACAAAAGAATACAGATGTAACAGAGTAAATAAAGAAACAAGAGATATATAATAGTCGAAGCTACTCTTTCATTAACTCTCAACAAAATGTTAACAAAAGATACAATTATCTCCTTCTCGAAGCACTTATTAGGAACTTCCTACTCAAAGCCCTTACAAGGAACTCCCTACTCGAAGCCCTTACAATGAGAAGTCCCCTAAAAGCTCTCAATATATAATAGCCGAAGATACTCTTTCATTAACTCTCAACAAAATGTTAACAAAAGATACAAGTACTTCCTTCTCGAAGCACTTCTAAGGAACTTCCTACTTGAAGCCCTTACAAGAAACTCCCTACTCGAAGCCCTTACAATGAGAACTCCCCCAAAAGCTCTCAACTCTCAAAGCTCTCTCCTCTGAGTGATTTCTCTCAATGAATGCCTCACTGATTGAATTCTTTGGCTCTCAACTCTAATGTGCTATTTATAGGCTCCTCCAGATGACTAAGAGTCCTAATAGAACTCTACTAGCTAAGATCACAATCTTATCTTATCTTATCCAATAGGATTAAGTTACATCACATTAACAAGATAAAAGATTACCCTATCTAGGAATGATTATCCTTATCCACGAATATCTCCTTTATCTTTAGATGATCCTTCTACGTGATCTTTATCTCTTAAAACTGATATTCATCTATTGTGATCTTATCCGCCACGTCATCATGTGCCACACCATCCACAGCTTGCCACGTCACTGCTGATGTGTTTTCACCACAGCCTATCCACACATAAGTCCATCAATGCACATCTATGGACAAGTCCATCTTTTATGATCAAGCTTACTTATGGTGCAGTCTCGTCGCTCCATGTCTAAGTCACAATTCGAGTTAGTATAAAACTTCGCATATTTCACATACCATCGACCTGCCTCGCTGAAGTCAAGTGCTTATGCGTCTCATTGCGCTCGCATGCTTTCACGCATTCTCGCGGAGTCTCACATGCCTTTGCGCATTCTCGTGCACCATCGGGTCTTGCATAACTTAGTTCTCCAACTCTGCACGGTTTCACATCCGAATCGCATGTCTGGTCGAAGATTTCCGCCAATGTGTGCCTAAGTGTACCCACACATATCGAATCTCGCCTACTGTCGAGTTCTTTGCTAATACTTCCTGCATCTCTCGCCTACTTCGCAAGTTCCTCGGGTTTTGGTTACCAACTCGCAAGACTTCGCCTTTGTTCCCTCGTCAATATGCCTTCCTTGTGCCGACTAGCATGTCAAGCATTGGCCAAGGCTCGCCAATACTCGCACGATCCCGCAGTCTGGACTTAGGGGTTTAATAGTAGGGATGATGCAACTTCATAAAGTGAGCATATTTGGTTAATTTGTCAACAACCACAAGAATGATAGATTTGCCTATAGAGAGTAGTAATCATTCTATAAAATCCATACTAATATCAGTGAGAACACCTTCAGGAATTGGCAGTGGTTGTAACAATCTAGGAGAAGCCACATTTTCATTCTTATTTTGCAAGCAAATTGTACGATTCCTGATATACTCTCTTACATCTTTGCAAGGGTCTTTCCAATAGAGAATTGCTGCAATTCTCTTTGTAGTAGCATGAACTCCAGAGTGCCCTCCAAATGATGAAGCATGAAAGAATTGAATTAATTGTTGCCTCAAAAGAAAATTTGCCCTAACAACTAATTTACCCTTCCTTCGCAATTCATCTTTGTGCCGAGTAGAGTCTGGAAATTGTAGATTCCCTTGAATCTTGCTATCAATAATTTGTTGAAGCTTGATATTAGACTTCCAAGTGGCCGAAACTTGAGGCAAGAAATCAAATGTAGGACCCTTAATAGTTGCTGCATAGGCTTCTACCTTGGAAATTCGTGATAAAGCATTTCTAGCTTACCCTTCCTATAATGAATTTCATAGTCAAATTGCATTAGCTTAGCATGCTTGCTGTGTTGGTGTGGTGAGCCTTTGCTCCAACTACTTGAGTCTTTGGTGATCTGTATGAATGATAAAGTGCTTATTAACTAAATATGACTCCCATTTTTTAAGAGCTGATAGCATTACCAACATCTCCTTCTTATAAATTGAAAGGGATTTGTTCTTGGAAGATAATGTCTTGCTAATGTAGCACAATGGGTGGCCCTCTTGGGTCAAAATTGCACCAATGCCATTGCCACTAGCATCTATCTCTATCAGGAGATCCTTAGAAAAGTTAGGGAGAGCCAAAACAGGAGCTGTCACCATTGCTATCTTGAGTGTTTCAAAAGGATGTTGAGCTTTATTGTCTTATGAAAAGCATATTTCTTTAACAAATTAGTGAGAGGGCCTGCAATTTTCCCATAATTGGAGACAAATCTTTTGTAGTAACTTATCAATCTAAGGAAACCTCTCAATTGTTTGATAGTGCAAGGGACATGCCAATTTTGGACTACTACAATCGTGGTTGGATCTGTTCTTACCTTCTCTCTGGAAATAATAGGGCCCAGGTATTCTCCGCTTCCACAACCAAAGAAACATTTTATGCATTTAGCATACAACTTATGCGCCAATAGGTTCTCCAAGATAGCCCTTAAATGTCTTAAATGTTCGTGCTTGTTTTGACTAAAAATTAAGATATCATTGAAGAAAACAAGAACAAATTTTCTTAGGTAGGGTTGAAAAACACGGTTAATGAGATGTTGAAATGGAGAAGGCACGTTTGTAAGGCCAAAGAGCATTACTAGAAACTCGTAATAACCCTCCTGTGTTTGAAAAAGCAGTCTTTTCAATGTCAGCACCATGAATTCTAATCAGCCAATATCTTGAACGCAAATCTATCTTACTGTTGAATGTCCTAATTCATTCAAGAGCTCCTCTACCACATGAATGAGAAATTTGTCTTTAATGGTTGTATGATTAAGTGCGTGATAGTCTACACATATATGCTAAGTATTATCTTTCTTCTTAACCAATACTATTGGGTTAGCATTAAGGACTATGACTGCGCCTTATGACACCTACATCAAGCATCTGCTTCACCATCTTCTCAATGACATCATTTTGGAGACTAGCGTAACGGTATGGTCGAGTATTAATAGGCTAACTTACTTCCTTAAGTTCAATTCGATGATCAAACTCATGAGGTTGAGGCAATGACAGAATCCTCAAGCACTGCTTTAAATTCATTAAGCAATTGTTGTAACTCCGGCCAAGAACTATCTATGGTTTTCTCAGGCAAACCATTGATAGCTACCAACTTTGGCAATGAAATCACTCGACTGAAAGCCACTAGTGTTTTATGGATTTGCAAAGCATTTACCACTTCAATTCCCCTAGTCTTGGGTCCTATGAACATATGTTCTTGCCCATGTCATTTAAATGTCATGTTCAACTGTTGGAAATTTCACAAGATGTCTACAATAGTTGAAAGCCATTGTAGACCCAAGATTAGATCATAATTGTCTAGAGGAAGAATAGAAACATCATTTTCAAAATTTTGACCTTGCATTCTACACTGGAAGGCCTCACATTTGGATTTACACCCTATTTCTTGACCATTAGCCACAGTAACCTTGAGATTGCCCATTTCCTACACAACACATCTCAATTTGTATGCCATATTCTCACTCAAGAAGTTATGAGTACTCCTTGAGTCAATTAGAATATGCAATCTCTACGTACCATGATACTCCTCTATTCTCATGGTACAAAAACCTTGTTGTCCAGTTAAAGCATGATTGGACAGCTCAACTTCAACCCCTTTATCGTCAATTGCATCCTCATGAGTATCAACCTTGATCATAAAAATTTGTCTTTTCTTTCATTTATGCCCATGTACAAAACCCTTAGCTCATTTGTCATCCATTTGTTTGGTGGTGAGTGTTTTGGCAAGATTGTTATTCAAGGGTTTAATAGTAGGAGTAGGTAACAGACCATTAGTTTGTACTTTTGGATTAGTCGTTTCTGTACTGGTTAGTGATAGTAGATGGTACTATGGTTGATGAGTTGGGTAATGGCTTAGGTTTAATAGTAAGGGTAGTATAGGTGTTATTGGTAGTAGGTTTGGGCTATTGAAATGGTGCAACTATTTGGAGTTCTTGGAGCCTAGCAAAGGAATAGGCTTCAGCTAGTGTTTTGGGCTTGAACATGCACACGGTCATTTGGATTTCATCAAGTAAGATAGAGGGAAACAAGCTAAGAGCATTACCTTCGGAGTTCTTAGCCTTTGGGTATAATTCATCAAAAGCATCAATGTACCCTTGTAAAGTGCCTTGCTACCTCAAATTCCTTGGTTCTGATAAAGGATATTCATGTGTTGAATAATGAAGTTGAGCTCTCATGTTATAGATATATTCTTCCCAATCAACATAAGCTCGTTCTTCTTTCATCTTAATATAACCAGCATGCCAGTGCAATGCTTTGCCTCTCAAATGGGATACACTTTCTTGACTTTTTTTTTGGATAAGGTACCTTCTACATCGAAGTAGCTCTACACTTGTCAATACCAACTACCAAAATTATCTCTATCAAATTCTGGAAACTTCATGTGATGTGCTTGCCAATAATTTGTCTGCAAAGTATTCCTGTAGCCTGTGAATTGACAACTTTGATTGAAGATTTGTTGCCTTGAAAGAATTGCTTCTCGACATTGCAACTTAAACCCCCTAAGAGAGTCTTGATCTTTGCAATTGCTTGATTCAATGTGTTCTCTTGTCGTTTCTTAGCTTCTTCCACTAGAGTTATGAGTTCTCGTCGATATTCTTGGAACTGCATTTCCTCAAACATATGAATTGAATGCTCTAATACCAATTGATATGGTCCCAAATTAATAACAAAAGAATTAAGAAATAAGAGAAGATAAGAAGATGAAGAAGAGAATTAAGAGATTGAAGAAGAATCTTTATTAGAGAGGAAAAGTTTTACAACTGATTTCCAATACCACATCTGGTCTTGAGTCTCCTATTTTAACTACTTCTAACTAATTCGCCTGGCTGATTCCTATATAGCGTACCTTATCTATTTATTCACAATTCCTATACTTTATTCTCTTTGTACACTATATCGTATTAGTTTTGAACCTTTTCGCAATCTAGCAATCGTCTTTTGCCTTTATTGGACTTCTTATATTTCTGTTTCAATTTTATTATGAAATAATTGAAGCAAATCTGATGGGCATAGCAAACCAACAATCCAGTTTGTGTATCAAAGGAAGAAGGCAAGAGGCTTCCCTAGAGCTGGGTCCAACAAAGAATAGCAGCATCTGAGTTTGTCAGGAATAAAGGACAGGAGTGCTGCGGTGGAAGTTGGTTACGCAGAAACAGAGGTTGTGCGTGTTGGTTATTTGCCATATTCTGTTATGGGTCACATTGGCCAGCATGGCATTTTGTTATACGTTTTTTATACAAATTAGCTTATATATAGATAGTGAGAGAAAGAGAGGGTAAGAGGAATATTGTAATTGAATGATGACATTAACAAGCAAGGCAGAATTGTGAAATCTGCCGATGTGAGTTTTTTTTACGAAACACTTTCAATACAATTCTTCTATTTCTCTCTTCCTTTTAGCTATTACACCGGTGTTTACTCTTTACTACTGTGACATTACATTTGTTTCTATCAATTTGGTATCAGAGCTCACAATCCCGTGTGAGTTTTCTGAATCAAACAAAATGGAGGCCACTCACCCTAAGACTCGGATGGAAACTCGTGTTGAGAAACTCGAGGAGGACATCAAGGGAATGAGTGCCAATATGACACTTCTCATATCTCAGCTTCAAGAAAATCAAAAGAACCTACTTGACACACAAACCAATGTTCAACTCATCCTAAACTAAATCCAAACCCAATCACAAACCACACCCTCTGTCCATCTCGGTGAATCTAGTTCATCAAAATTACCCATCACCCACCAGAAAGACAAAGATCCCATTCCTCTACCCACCGACAACAACACCATAAACACTCAAGACCCACAACTCTTGCCAGCACAAACTAACCCAACCACCACCCTTACCATAGCTGAGAAAGTGTTGGAGAGAGACAAAATTCCCAGGAAGCTAGAGCTTCTGGTTTTTAGTGGAGATGGGGCCGATTCTTGGATTTTTCGGGCTGAACGATACTTTGCCATTAATCGTTTGACGGAAGCACAAGCTTGGTTGCGTTTTGAGGAGCGCACCTGGACCTTCTCTTTATGGGAAGAGTTGAAAACGCAAATGATGCAGTGTTTTGCGGGGTTGCAAGATGGCACTCTCTTGTTTATTTGCAGTGAAACAGGTAGGGACAGTGGAAGAATATCGAGCTCAGTTTGAATACTTGGCAGCATCTATAGGAGCATTGGAGGAAGGGACCATGGCAGCTGTGTTTGTGAACGGCTTGCAAGAAAAAATCAGAGCTGAATTGTTGGTTTTAAACCCACGTTCTCTGAAGGAGACAATAGAAACAGTAAATCGCATTGAGAGGAAGAACCAGATTCTAGGTTTCACCTATAGCCCTAAGGCCCAAAAAGATTCACCCCCAAAACCATATAAAACAGACACCAAAACCATAACCTGGACTAAGCCTTATAACCCCTTACACCATGCACAACAGCCCTCCAAAACTCAAACCCCGACCTTTGTTTCATCACCCCCACTACCATACACCCCTCACACCACTGAAACAACCAAAACCCCAGCCGTTTTCGGACCTCCAAAATTCCGGAAGCTTACCTCCCAAGAGGCTCAGTCAAAAAGAGCTCAGGGCCTTTGTTTTAGATGTGACGAGAAGTGGCATTTTGGCCACTGCTGTCCACAGCGAGAGTTGAATGTTCTGCTTGTTAGTGAAGAAGATGAGAATGATACGTGTGAGGGTATTGGAGAAGAGATAGTGGAGGAGGCATTGAATAAGGTGGAATTATCATTGAATTCCGTTGTGGGCCTCTCGTTACCGAGGACATTGAAGCTAAAAGGTGAAGTCCACGAGTTAGAAGTGGTAGTGTTGATTGATTGCGGAGCCACGCATAATTTCATTTCTACGACCCTTGTAGAATCTTTGCAGATACCTATCCAGGAGACAACTAATTACGGAGTCATTATCGGCTCTGAAAAGCAATTAAAGGGGATGGGTGTGTGTAAAGGAGTGGTTCTGAAGCTTTAAGAACTGACTATAGTGGAGGATTTTTTGCCTCTACCATTGGGAAGTATTGATTTAATATCGGGACTCAAGTAGTTGTCTACATTGGGTGAGACCCATGACAATTGGAAAATGCTGACAATGTCATTCGAGATTGGAGGCAAACTTATAACTCTTAAGGATGATCCTAGCCTTACTAAAGCCATAGTTTCCTTGAAGACTATGGTTAAGGAGTTGCAACAAGAGAAATCAGGCATTATGGTGGAATTAATGAATATTTTAGTTTAGGTTTCTGAGTTGAAGGGCCATGATAACCCAGCTGCCCTGTAACATCCCATCACCGATGGGAAGGGTATTTTAGTAAATTGGGATGGGTTAGAAGTATCGAATTATATCTCGG
>JAOSBK010000006.1:25163462-25180864 GCA_027568895.1 Erythroxylum shatona | reverse complement strand
TCGCGCTCTCAACCGCGCGACGGTTCCAAATCGCTTCCCCATTCCTAATATCGATGAGCTTTTAGATGAGCTTCATGACGCGCGGGTATTTTCTAAACTTGATCTCAAAACTGGTTATCACCAAATCCGCGTCAAAACGGAGGATGTACACAAGACGGCTTTTCGTACCCACGAAGGCCATTATGAATTCCTTGTTATGCCGTTCGGGCTAACCAATGCCCCGGCAACCTTTCAAGCCTTGATGAATAATATATTTAAGCCTTTGTTGCGGCGCTATGTATTGGTGTTTTTTGACGATATTCTTGTTTATAGTGCCACACTTGCAGATCATGAAGGCCATTTGAAGGAGGTGTTGGCTTTGCTACGTGACCACAAATTGTTTGCCAATGCCAAGAAATGTTGCTTCTATCAAACGGAAGTGGAGTACCTCGGCCACATTATTTCGGAAAAAGGGGTGGCTGCCGATTATAACAAAATCAAAGTGATGGATGAATGGCCTCTTCCCACTAATCCAAAGGAGTTGAGGGGTTTCTTGGGGTTGACCGGCTACTATAGGCGTTTTGTTCACCATTACGGGAGGATTGCTGCCCCACTCACTCAGTTACTCAAGAAAGATTCCTTTGAGTGGAATAGTGAAGCAACAGCGGCGGTGGAAGAACTTAAAAAAGCTATGAAATCAGTCCCTATTCTGGCTCTCCCTAATTTTTCAGAGGTATTTGTTGTGGAGACAGATGCTTCGGGCATTGGGTTGGGAGCGGTATTATCTCAAAAAGGTCGACCTTTGGCTTTTTTCAGTCATGCTTTGCAAGGTCGGGCACGTTACAAATCAGTATACGAACGGGAGTTAATGGCAGTAGTCATGGCTATACAAAAATGGCGTCATTACCTACTTGGACGCCACTTTATTGTTCGCACCGACCAAAAGGCCTTGCGCTACTTGCTGGAACAACGTATGGTCGCAATGGAGTATCAACGGTGGTTAACTAAAATCATGAGCTTTGATTTTGAAGTGCAGTATAGGCCCGGACTGGAAAACAAAGCCGCAGACGCTCTATCGCGCATTCCTCATCCAGTGGAGATGCTGGCAATTTCAGTCCCCTCTGTGTTGGATTTATCCTTGTTGACTCGAGAAATTGAGACTGATCCTGAGTTACAAGCTATCAAGCAATCTTTGGAAAATAATTCTTCTTCTCATCCGGGTTGGTCTATTGAGCATGGTTCATTATTTTTTAAAGGAAAGTTAGTAATACCAAGGGCTTCTTCTTTAATCCCGGTGTTACTACAAGAATTTCATAGTAGTCCTATTGCTGGACATGGAGGCTTTCTACGCACCTTCAAGCGTGTTTCAGGAGAATTATATTGGGACGGCATGCGTGCTACGATCAAAAAGTTTGTAGAAGAGTGTCCCATATGTCAGCAAAATAAGTACCAAACGTTGACCCCAGCTGGCCTCTTACAGCCACTCCCCATTCCGCAGGCTATATGGGAAGACCTAAGCATGGACTTCATCGACGGTCTTCCAAAATCACACGGATTCAATTCCATTATGGTGGTTGTGGATAGATTAAGTAAGTATGCACACTTCACCCTTTTGAAACATCCTTATACTGCAAAAATAGTGGCAGAGGAGTTTATTAATACGGTTGTTAAGCTCCATGGATTCCCTAGAAGCATCGTTACGGATCGGGACAGAATCTTCTTAAGTCATTTTTGGGCTGAGTTGTTCCGTCTCCAGCACACCAAACTTAAGAGAAGCACCTCCTATCACCCGCAAACCGACGGGCAAAGTGAAGTGGTGAATCGGTGTCTTGAGACGTACTTGCGTTGCTTTGCAAGCCAACAACCACAACAGTGGGCTAAATGGATCACTTGGGCTGAGTATTCATACAATACTTCTTTCCATACTTCCACCAAGACAACGCCCTTCAAGCTTGTTTATGGTAGGGACCCTCCCACCTTGATTCGATATGGTTTCAGCACAACTTCCAATTCAGCTCTTGAGGAGCAATTAGTGAACCGTGACTTGATGCTTAATGAGTTGAAGGAGCAATTGGTAATGGCCCAGAACCGGATGAAGCAGGCTGCGGATAAGCACCGTCGCGATGTACACTTTGATGTCGGTGATTTGGTGTACTTAAAGCTTCGCCCCTATCGTCAAAGTTCATTGGCTTCAAGGCCAAATGAGAAGCTAGCACCCAGATATTTCGGTCCTTTTCCAGTATTGAAACGTATTGGAGCGGTGGCCTATGAACTTCAACTTCCTCCCTTAGCGGGTATCCACCCAATTTTCCACATATCACAGCTGAAAAAGGCCGTAGGAAACACCGATCACGTTCAGCCTCTTCCTCCAGTATTATCTCCAGAATTGGATTGGGAGGTTGAACCAGAGACGATTTTGGCCACTTGTGGTAGCAGCAGTAGCCTTGAGCTCTTGGTGAAGTGGAAACATCTTCCTTCTTTTGAAGCAACTTGGGAGCCATTTCAGTTGATCAAAGATGTCTTTCCCACATTCCACCTTGAGGACAAGGTGAATCTTGTTGGTGGGGGTATTGATGGGCATAGCAAACCAACAATCCAGTTTGTGTATCAAAGGAAGAAGGCAAGAGGCTTCCCTAGAGTTGGGTCCAACAAAGAATAGCAGCATCTGAGTTTGTCAGGAAAAAAGGACAGGAGTGCTGCGGTGGAAGTTGGTTACGCAGAAACAGAGGCTGTACGTGTTGGTTATTTGCCATATTCTGTTATGGGTCACATTGGCCAGCATGGCATTTTGTTATACGTTTGTTATACAAATTAGCTTATATATAGACAGTGAGAGAAGGAGAGAGTAAGAGGAATATTATAATTGAATGATGACAATAACAAGCAAGGCAAACTTGTGAAATCTGCCGGTGTCAGTTTTTTACGAAACACTTTCAATACAATTCTTCTATTCCTCTCTTCCTTTCAGCTATTACACCGGTGTTTACTATTTACTACTGTGACATTACATTTGTTTCTATCAAAATCCCTTGACTTGATTAGAGTTTAACTTCTCTAAACACTTGTACGATACCTACAAATACCAACGTTTTCTGATTTTCAATAACCCCAGGAATGGGGAAGTCCTTGCAATTGGAGGCTAAACACCCAAGATGAAAGTTGAAAACGGTCAAACCATTGTTTATTGTGTGTATGCAATTTCTTCAAGTAAAGTTAGTTGAATGTAGTATCCTGAAGTATGTAAGTGGAGCAAACACATGTACACTATCTGTATGCTTTGTGTACTTTCAAAGGAGATGTTCATTTCAATGGTTTGATCAAGTGTTTGTTCAAATTAGTCTTATAGCTCAATGTCTTGTAGAATTCAGTCTTTAATTTCTTAGGATAATATCAAATGATGTGCTTATGCGTGTACGTATGATTTACATGGCTACTGAAGCAAAACTTCTACTTAAATTAATGGCAAAATTGCGGACCCCATTATTTAATAAATATGTTTGGATTTAACTATATGTAGCTTCTGTTAGGTACATACAGTCTTTGAGTTAGAGAAGGACAAAACTCTTCTCCTGTAGTGTAGGTACACATAGGATTCCTCTTACTCTTTTTCTTTTAGAGTTGGAATCTTGCTTTGAAAGCCTTAAGCACGTAGTGGTCTACTTTTAATTTTATATTTGTTAATTCTTTATACTGTTCTTTTGTTACTTCTTCATGTTGTTCCTTAGGTATTTATCTGTTGTCTCAATCTTGGCAGCGTTCTTGTTTACCAAGGAGAGTTGCGACGAATCCTGATACTGTAGCGCTTTTGGATATAGACCCTCTTTTTGTACCTTTTCAGCCTGAACCAGAATTCTTTGGCACGAGGAAGTATCATCATTATCAGCATCCTTCTCCTGATGGACTTGCTGAGGTGTGTTCATTGCTTTAAAATCTAAAGTTTTTGCCTTTTACTGTTGCTTATGCTATGTTTATTAGAGTCTGTTCTGAAGAGGCATTATAGGAGCCCCAGCATCTCTGTATTAGATGGGGCATATTGAATTTCAGGCTGCATTTGTAATTGGGGATGCTTGTCATCATCCAATGTACATTTCACTTTAAGCAGAACATATACCTTAATTTTTATTCATTATATTACTAATTGCAACTGTTTATAAGTTGAACGGTTCAATTGATATAGACAAAAGATTTTGTTATTGCTTTACTTACTAATTTTTTCTTTAATTTTAACATAGTTTTTGAATAGGTTTTCAGCTTTTTTTCTTCTGTTGAACATGGGTGTTGTTTTGAGCATGGAGTTGAGAGCTTAGAAGAGACAGCACTGGCTTATTGACTTGATAGACTTTTAATTGTTAATTGGACATACTCTATGCTAGTAGAATTATAAATTGGAAGGAACTCTAATCTCCTTCATTATAAGGTTTTGATGCCTTTCTTTTGTTTTCCATAAAACTTTCTGTACTCAGGAGGTCATACACACCGGGATCTTACTTCTCCTGTTTTAGAAGTGAAATTTGCAAAAGCAGTATTCTACAAAATCCAATTGTTAGGGCTCCTCATAAAACAAAGGATGGTACTTTTTGTTTAGAAAATATTATGTTTACCCATTATTTTCCATCTGGAGCTTCATTGTCTTCATTGTGAGAACAATAATGTTGACTCTGGAGGAATTATTAGAGTAATGATTGTACCTTTAACATATGAGGTTTGGATCTCCCGTTACCATATCATACGTTCTGAATGTGACTTCTTAGGCTACATGTAATATGCGTTTCTGATATTTGAGTTCAAACTTCATGTTCCTCCCCAAGGATGCATACACTGCTTTCTTTATTTCTTTGTTTTGGCCGTTTTCAGACAGAAAATTGAACATTTGCTTTTGTCAAATGGTTTTGTTTATTATGGGGAGCAATTTGAGGGATAATGAATGATAACCTTGATCATTCGATGCTTGGATTGCCTTGAATATATTATATATTAAGGTTGTTAAAACATTGTAGCTGTGGTGCTGGCTGCATGCAGATATTGATGCTCCAAAATGGTTTCATGATGGGAGGACGATTGGATCGATTTAGTGATTGGAGACTTGACATTGACAACATGTCATATGAGGTATGCTTAAGTTTGTTTCGATTGTGCTGCTTAGAGAAGGGTGGAAAGCTTTGACTGCCAGGTGCAAATATCAGTTTGTGGTTGGCGGTATTCATTGATGTGTACACGTTTTTGTTGGGACTCTGTTATGAGGGACTATATTAAATCCCTCATGATCAGATACACCATGTGGTATTTTTTTTTTTTCTTTCATTCATGTGTTGCGTTACTCTGAACAGCTGAAATTCATCTTTCTTTTTTTGTGTTTTATCTATTCTTATGCAAACAGGAACTACTTGAGCTTGGTGATAAAATTGGTTATGTTTGTACTGGACTAAAGGAAGATGAGATAAGCCATTGCATCAGGAAGATTAGGTTCTCGATTCTAAATGATCTATCAACCCATTTTCCCACGACTGTGGATAGGAATTGCAGTGTTTGTCAGGTAGGGTGCAATCTTCTTGGTTCAGTTCTTTTGGAATTTCAACCTTTTGTCCCTCTTACCTTTCCTTTATCTGATTTTTGTGTGTCGTTGGTTCTAAACAGGAGGATTATGAAGCAGATGACGAGTTGGGGAAGCTGGAATGTGGACATGGTTTCCACGCACAATGTATAAAACAATGGCTTGCGCATAAAAATACATGCCCAGTCTGTAAGGATGCGCCAGTTGCCCGAGGCTAGTGTTGGTATTCTTTTATATATATATAAAATACAATATATCTAGATGCCTCGATTTGGTGTATAGATTCCATATGCACTACCAGGACGTCTTCCCTAATTTTTATTCTTTGGCATGAAGCTACCGCCCCCATTTTCCCATGAATTGTTATGCCCTGTTTGTATGAATTTGTGGGATCATACTGATTTCGCTATGGAATTGATGGAAGATTCCTACTTTTATAAATGTTTGGTTGGATGTCTGTCGTCTGTTAGGTTTCTGCGATAGTTGAAATTCTATTTGTCAATGGCGTTAGCATAATAGCCAAAGAAATTATGCCATGTGGTTTAGAATAAATGCGGTTTCCGGTGAAGACGAGTAGACCGCTTTGGAAGCTCGGCTTCTTCATAACACTACTACGTATGTCATTCATATTAGCTTCTTTTTCTGTTGTCTTTGATGATAAGAAGATAAGACGGATAGCTAACTTTTTTCGACATTGTCCAGACCAAGTTAACTTTTTATATTATATATAATTTGGAAAGTAAAGCTCCCTCATAAATGATTCTGGTGAAGAAGATTTAATCTCCTCATGCCGTCACCAGCCGAATGGTATTGACTTTTTACAATATGTTTGATTTTAGTACCCTACATATCATAATTTCTTGTTTACTTATTAGCAAATCGACATATTTATGTTTTCATTTTAATTAATCAAAAGCTTATAGTTTTCCTTAATTAGTAATTTACTTCATACAACCAAATACCTGATGATAAAAGCGCGTAATATATAATTTCTTTGGTCACTCAGGTTACCCTTGGTTAGAGGAGTCACCAGATCTTCATGCTTATGAGCAGATACTATTAGAGTGCAGAAATAAACAAAGCAAAGCTGTAGTGTAAATTTCAGGTACACTGGTTGAGAAACAAGCCTTCTTTCTCACCGGGCATCGATTTTCAAGACTTGCCTTTTAGAAATCTTCTACTCCCAATCTATTCCCGTTTAACAACGACCTTAAATATGATTTATGATCTAAGACTTTTTGATATACAAGACCTTTATGAATAAACAAGTGCAGAACGTATTTATTTTTCTGTATGACTATGACAGCATCATTTAAGAATCAAGCTTTCAAGATAGAGAAACTTAGATAGAAGCCATATGATGAAAAAACACACGAATTTTTATTTATTTAAACCCTTTAATATTCTCCTAATACAACGTTAGGACAACAATGAAGAAGTCTTGCTTTTATAAACCAAACAAGCGAATAAAAACAAATAACTTTAAGGAAAAGATTCTTTAGATACAGTCATTTTTACAACTTTTAAAAAACAAATAATAAAAAGAAGAATGATTGGGAAACACCGAGTCTTAAAGATTCTTTTACAAGATAAAAAGAAATCTTTAAAGGGTAGCAGAGGAAGAATGTGGGCCACCACTGTCATTGTCAGAATCTTCTATCAAATTCATGTCTTTCTCAAGGTGATCCATGACTTGGATAAAGCAGTCAATCTTGGAATCATTCTAATTTGGAGTTCACGGGCTTTGGGTGTTGATGAACAAGTCATTAGGCTCAATGTTGTTGGGCCTTGGTAGTGCAGGACCTTCTCTATTGGGTTTAAAACTTCAAGAATTTTTAAAGAGTGGAGGAAACTCTATGATAAGGAGGAGAGGTGTTGGTATGGAGAGAAGAGGAGAGATCAATTAGACTTACTTTTTGGGTCGAGAAAGAAAGTTGGCAAGAATATTGTGATGTCCCTTGATATGGTGAATTATGAATTTATATCGAGATAACTATTCCTGTCATCAAAGCAATTGATTATCTGGCAGTATCTTCTTTTTAGGCTCAAGAATCTTAGGAAAAGCGGTGTTATCTATTTCTATCACAAAGTGGTAGGGGTTAAGATGGAAATTGAACTTTTTAATTTCCTTTTTCACTGCCAAAATTTATTTGTAACTTGCGTGGTAATGCTTTTTAGATTTTTTTAAATTGTCCACTGGCATGGACACAGTAGTGTCGTTTGCCATCAATATCTTCAATTAATACATCACTCTAATAGTGATCACTAGTGTCTGTTTGCAGAATACGTTGCCTTTCTCGGGAATTTTTAAAGCTGGTGGGTTTTGACAAGCTTTCTTTAAGTGTTGTATGGATATGGTTTGATCTTTTCCCCATGGTGGAAGATTCTTCTTCATAATTAGCCACATAGGGGATGAAATCTCTGATATAATTGACAATTCTAAAGAATTGTTGAATATATTTAGTAATGAGATTGTCATAAAAAAAGTTCAATAATTCACTGGCGATATATGGACCAGGCTGACAATATGCATTGTGGAAATGCATACCTAAAAATTCTATTTAGGTTGTCCCAATATGACTCTTTTTTGTTGAAAGCTTAATTCTATGTTGTTTTGTAGGATTCAAGAAGGATTGGAGTACGTTCTGATATTCTTCATGGTCTTAGAGTATAACAAGATGTCATCAATATAGACCAAAACACTATAGAGAATAGGTTCATAACTCTTTGTCATGGCCTGTTAAAATAATCAGGGGGCAACCTTGAGTCCAAATGGTACGATAGTCCATTGATATTGGGCATTTGGAATACAAAAGGCCCTTTTGTATCTTTTTGGAGGGTTAATTCCAAGTTACCAAAACCCAGCTTTTCAGTCAAACTTAGAGAAGATGGTAGCTTCCTTAAGAAATAGTACTTGAATACTAATCTTCAGTAATGGGAACTTATCATCTTGTAGGAAAATGTTGAGAGGTTTATAGTCAATGACTAACCTCTTTTTCTCTTGTTTCTGTTCAGACCTTTTGTTGACATAAAAGCTTGACAAGTCCAATCAGAATTAGTGAGCTCAATTAATCTTTATTGAAGAAGGATAGTATATTCTTCTTACATGAGTTTCAAATCATTAGGGTTCGTACCTAAAAGAGTAGCCTTCGTAGTATTGATGTTTTTGTTCTTCTTGAAATGAAGATGAATGAAGAAATGAAGATTCTTCTATAAAGAATTGGAATGAGAGAACTGTGCATGATTGTCAAAGCAATATTTTAAAAACTGATCTCTCATGGCTTTATAGTGGAACATTAGTTAGTTCAAACACATTTATAAGATCTGTGTAAGAACTAAAGTTGGCATGATATTTGATTCTTGTAGGTAAAATCTGTAATGGAGATGCCTTATAATAGATATCCATTCCAATAAGAATATTTGAGCCAGGTGGATTACTACCAAGAACCTTAGTCTATACCACACAGTCAGGGAGGAAACGAATCCTTATTTTCCTTTTAGTAATAAGCCCAATCTTAAAGGAATTGCTGTCAGCAGCGGTAAAATATTCATGATGGGGACTCCATGCATCAGGAGGTAATATTTTGGGCTTTATAATGCTTATGCAAGATCCAATATCCATTTACCCAATAGCTTTAATGAGTTTATCATATTTATCTTGGAAGTAACTGGATTTGAACATAGTGACGAAGAACAGGTTTAGGATCAAGCTTGGAATATAATTGTTGCTGTTGTAACATATAGAGCATGTCATCATCAAAACTCGAGATCTAGTAGATGAGTTATCATCCTCTTTAAAGGAACCAAGAGGAACACCAAACTTTGTTTCTTCATCTTTATTGGATTGTTCTTCAATAAGATCATTAATATTCCCATTATTATGAATGGGCATAATAGTTTCAATGGAATCCAGGAGTTTGATATCTCTTTGTGTCGTATTAGGACATGGATGAGCAAAGTGTCCCAACTTTTCACAGAGAAAACAATGATCTGCCTTCTTAGCTTGAGGATGTCTTCTTGTGAAGAATCTAACAAATCACTGTCGTTTCTTTTTCTTGAAGGGCTTGTAGCCTTCTTTAGGAGACATATAGGATATGTGGAATTTCTTATAAGAGAACTTCTGGTGATGATGTTTCTTTTTTGTATGACATTCACAATCTTTTTTCTCTTTACACTTGATTGTTAATTAAGGCTTTTTGCATGCCTTTTTTAATAAAGGACCACTTTTAATCATATTTTTGAAAAACATCTGTTCATCACATAGCTTATTAAGAGAAGCTAAGGTGAGTTGATAGATTTCTCCAAGAGATATATCTTTCATATCTCTTCGAAGTGCAATAATGGTCCTTTGTAACTCAGGTGGTAATTCTTCAGGAAGAGAAGAAATAAAAGTATAATGGAGAGTAGCATCATTCAATCCATTGAGAAGATCATAACATTCTATCATATGCTGAAAATGTTTCTATAAGTCTCTTCTATTTAGAGAACAACACTTCATCTCAAAATACTTTTGTCTGACTTATTTGTCAATGAGCTAAAAGTCACCAATGAATTCTTTGTGAATTACACCAAGAAGCAAGCCAACATATGTGACTTGTATATATTGAAGTCTGCGATAATCATTAAGACTTTGCCACCATTCTCATAATATACCAGTAAAACCAGAAGTAGACGAAGACAAAATATCCCTTAAAGGATTATTTGGTCGAGTCATTTGTAGGTTAATCCATGTAATGAATTCATAGAGGTTCTCTCTTCATTGTTTAGAAAGAAGGTCATTGACGGTAAATTAGGGACCTGAAGTAGGTTTGGTTGTTGGAGCTAGTGTTGGTGGTAGTGAAGTTCTAAAGGGTTCAATTCCTGTGGACTCAGTTTCACTGATTTTTGGTTCAACTTTAGAGGTTCAGGCATGGTCATCATGATCTGAGCTAGATTAGATAATTGCTTAGGCTTATCAGAAGATGGTTTAGATAGTTTGGAAGATTGTTCATCAGGGGTTTGTTCAGAAATATCAGAATGCTCAGAGGGGCATTCTTCATCAGATATAATAGGAATAGATACTGGTGCAAGAGATGTTATGAACTTTGTTTGAGGAGCTTTTCCTTTTCCAGTAGATCGGGAAGGTTGAGGCTTTAGTAGTGAAGAAGTTGGAGTTTTGATTTGTAAAGGTTTATTCCATGGATTAGCTAGTTTAGAATATGAAGGTGAAGGTTCAGAAGGATGATCAGGTTTATATTTTGAAGGTTTGGATTTGGTATATTTGGGTTTAGGTGCTTGAGGATGGATATGCTGTCTGATTAAATGATAGTTCATTTTGAATACCGTTTTATAGTTAGCTATTTCAGGGTATGTTGGAGTAGAATAAATGGGTTGAAATACATGAAAAGATGTAAGATAAGCTCAATAAATAGTCTTGGACTGTTCTTTTTGCATATCAACTTCCATTCTTTGAAGGGTTTCTTTCACCTTTATGATTTCTTGCTTCTTGGTGGTGAAGTCAAGGCCAAAATACTGAGTAGCAATGTATCGGTGAAGATCCGCTTCTAGTTAGGTCAACTGAGCCTTATAAGATTTATATAAGCTTTGAACTTCAGGAAAGATGCCATCTAGTTGCTGGTAAGTAGCTTGAGAGTGTTGAATTAAACTATCAAGTTTAGAATCAATCTGTCAAAAGACTTTGTTTTGAGCCAAAGCATTGTCAGTTTGCCAGTTAAGAGTTTCATCAACAGGATTTGAAAGCATTGTTTCATGAGCACTGATATGTGCTTAATTGTTGATACATTTAATCCATTACACTTAGTGATTAATACCTTAAAATGCTTAGGATACTCATTTTAGCTAATATTTGATTTTAGGTATATTTCAGAATTGAAAGAGCTAAAATGACCCAAAACATACTTATTAAACCATCTTCTCAATGTTCAGACTCTATTGTCTTCACAATGCAAGAAGAAGAAAAGGATTAAAAGAAGAAAAGACAAAACAAAGCATAAGAATGGAGACCATGATTGTAATAATATAAAGTTACAGCCATAAGACCAAGGTTGTAACATGAATTACAAGGATTATTTTAACCTACCAAGAGGCACCTCATACTGTCCCATTTCATGCCAGCTGTCCATGTCCATTTAAGCTAGCTTAACCTAGCTTGGAAAGAAAGAAAAAGTGGTGTGTGACGGCAAAGTGTGTGGGAAAAGAATGGAAAAATTGTGAGAGCGGACAGCAGCTCCATTCTTCAGTTTTTAAAGACACCTGTCCTATTTTCCTCAAAATCCTTGCTTTTAAAGATACATAAGAGGGAGGAGTATGTCGACTGATAAAGGGGGAAGAATAAAGAAGAGGTGGATAGCTGGAAAAAGGTGAAGAATTGAGAGAGAGTGGAGCAGCTTGATCACCTTGTTCTCTTCAGTTAAGCCACCTATCCCGTTGATTTTAAGCTAGCTTTTATCATATAAATCATCTTGGTGGATGGTTGGAGCAAAAGAGAGTGGATAACAGCTGATCCTTCTTCATTATTCCTTTTCGGTCTTCAAGCAGGAGAGTGAAAAACAACTGATTCTCCTTCATTCTTGGATATTAAAATGGAGTTTTTGGGCTAAACTAAACAACTGGTATTCTCCTTCATTTACGTCGATTATCAATTATAATGGGGACATTCTTGGCTGATTCTTGGAGCTTGATGGAGAGGATGGAGGGTTAACTCACCCGATGCTGGATCGGAGGTGCAATCGACGCCAAAGAGCACATTTAAGCATACATCATTGTGTATCGTTTTCTTTCCCTCTTTTTTGGATTGTTTACATTATCTTAAGATTATTGATTGGGTACTGTGTAAGAATGCTTTTGATGCTCTATTGAATCATTTTTTTTAATGAAAATCCATTGATAGAATTTGAATACTACATATAATAGTCATGTTTGAAGTCATATATAGCAACTAACGGTATTAAATCGCTAGGGATAATGTAACATAAGATAAATAATCCAAGATTGTGTGATTATTGCTTAGATTGTTTCTTTTTTTTCACTTGTAACGCGACTGTTCGGATAAAGTTAGAGAACTTTTTCTAGGTTTTTTGATAGTTATGGATAAGTAACGAGCTCTTCTTAATTAACTTCAACCTAAGGAAAAATGACAACGTATCGTAACACTAGTCAAAATAAATTAGACTTCTACTATAGCAGTAGTGGGTCTAAGTTGATTATACAGAGAGTATATGTAAAGTTGTTGAAATGAAATTAATTGGTATTTAGGTTTAGGGGGTTTTGGTTTTAAAAATAAGAAAATAAAATAAAACTAAACTAATAAAATCAAATTAAAGAAAACATACGAAAAATGATAAAAGTGGGGAATTTGGTAGGGACCGATTCTTTGGTTCAATCTCAGCCTACATCCTAATTAAACATATTTCATTGATTTATTGTTCTCAAACCTCTCCTAGTATCTATTAATCATGTGATAATAATTAATCCGAGTTTTTCCTTAGGTAGTATACAATTGTTAATTAAACCTAACTATCGAATAACTTAGGATACAATATCTATATTCAATTGGGTAATAGCATTACGAATTCGAAAAACCAATTAATTAAGACAATAATCACATACGATGCGTTATTTAACCTAGGTTTTGTTATTTCTAATGATTACGAATCATTAGTCACTACATATGAATTTCAACATAATAATTACGGATTATATCGAAATTCTAGCAATGAGTTTGCAAATAAACGATTTAATGAACACCTTAAAATCATCTTTTCACAAAACCCAATGAGTTCATACACAAATAACAAAACAATAATGAAAATATGATTATCCATACACAAAATCTAAATAAATTAACATAGGATAACACAATCAATTTCTAATAAGAGAAAGAAATAACAAAAACATTGAAATACACTTAACTCGGGTTGTCGGTGTTGATGTCACCTCTGAACTAGCGTTAGGATATCTAGCCCTCTATGGGTCTCTTCTGAAAAAAATGCTTAAGCCCCTATTGAATAACCCTAACTGAAACCCTCTTATAGCGCCTCCCTCTTTTTCCTTTACGCTACTACTACTGTTATATTTATCCCATTTATTTTCTAGTCCACCCTTACTATTCACTGTTTTTAAAAACCCTCCTTGTTATAGTACGTTTTAGTATTGGACAACGACAACGTCTGGCTCTGTCCTCACACCGCTGCGTTTTGGTATGAAACATCTACGTTTCTGCTACTCCTACCTATCATCTACGCTGTCATTTTGGGCTCTTTGTTTCTCACTTTGTTGGTGCATTTTCTTCCTTAATGTTGTCATTTTGATCTTGACGTGCGCTGCTCCTTCACCTTACGATTTTATCCTGGCCATTTGTGTGAAATGCAAATAGCGTTTATGTTATTAACGTAAACATCATTTGTATGAAATGTACGTTGGTTGCATGAAATGCCCAACGTCTGCGTTTTCTCTTATATGCTCTATCACCATTCACCATCTACCTTGTACACACTCAGATCACAATCCTATACTTCTTCGGCTGCATGGTTTCATTCCCTCTAGCCCCTCGAGACCATTACACTTTCAAGATGCATGGACTCTACATTTTGACTTCTACTTTGTTGTTAATAACGTTTGGAACTCGGGACATAGGTCCTTGGCTGAAGCTCTCACAACTGTTGTAGAAATGGCTTTGCGGTTCAATAAAGAAGTCTTTGGCAATATATTCCAACAAAAACGAAACATTCTTGCTCGCCTAAAGGGAATCCAAACTTTTTATCCATTAAATATTCTGCTTTCCTTTATAAGCTGGAACATGAATTGACCCTTGATTATCAAAATATTCTCAGGCAAGAGGAAGTTTTTTGGTATCAGAAGTCTCAGGCAAGAGGAAGATTCTATCATGCTATGACCATTTGCCACCGTAATCATAATAAAATTGAAAGACTTCATCTTGCAAATGGGAGTTGGATTGTGGAAGAGCAAGCAATTCAATAAGAGGTTATTCATTTTTTAAGAATTTATTTTGTTCCACTTATGATATTGCTATGCTGTTTCCTCAGATTCCCAATCATCCGATGATCTCACATAAGGATAGTCAAACTCTTTTACATCCGATTTCTAAGGAGGAGGTTTTCACAACTATCCATTCCATGAACTCATATAAGGACAGGCCCAGATGGATTTCAACCAATTTTTTACAAAAAATTTTGGCCTATTGTTGGTGATACTGTGTTCCACATAGTTAATCAAGCTTTTTTAACTGGTTCTTGCCCAGAGTAGATAATTGATACTTTAATCTCTCTTATTCCAAAAGAAGAACATCCTATATCTATGAGTCAAATTTTCCCAATTAGCCTTTGTAATGTCAGTTACAAGATTCTTACAAAGGTTCTTGTTCAACGGATTCGACCTATTTTGGATTCTATTATTAATCCAATGTAGGAAGCTTTTATTCTGGGTAGAACTGCTGCGGACCATATTGTTCTTGCTAAGGAAGTGATTCATACCATTCGTAGAACCAAGCATAAGTTGGGTTGTCTTGCTATGAAGATTGATTTGGCTAAAGCTTATGATGGAGTTGATTGGCTCTTTCTGAAGCAGACCTTAGATGATTTTGGTTATCCTTCTTTGATTACTTCCCTTATTATGTCGTGTGTGACTAATTCATGACTCTCAATATTATGGAATGGGTCTCGTCTTCCAAGTTTTGCTCATGCTCGCGGTCTTCGTCAAGGGGACCCTCTTTCTCCTTATCTGTTTATCTTATGTATGGAGAAGCTGTCTCTCCTCATTTCTAATAAAGTGGCCTGCCATCAATGGAAGCCAATCACAATCTCTAATCATGGTCCTACAATATCTCATCTTTTATTTGCAGATGATATTCTCTTATTTTCTCAGGCAGATGTTCCGCATTGCCGAGTTGTTTTAAACACGTTAAGACAATTTTGCTCTAGTTCTGGTATAGCTATTAATGCAGAAAAATCTAAGTCTTTTATTTCTCCACATACTTCTCCTATGCACAAGGAAGTGTTAAGGCGTCGTCTTCACATCCGATTCACCTAGGACCTTGGCACTTATCTTGGTGTCCCTTTGCATGGTAATAACAGAAAGCGTGATTTTAATGTGTACTGGATAAAATTCAATCTCGTTTGTAGGGTTGGAAATACAGGTTGTTAAATAAGGCGGGTCATCTCACTCTTGTGAAATCTATTGTTTCCACCATCCCTCTTTATTCTATACAGACTTGTTGGGTTCCAACTGGGGTTTGCTCGATCATTAATAAAGCATGTCGAGATTTCCTATGGCAATCTAGGAATCATGGCAAGGGTATCCATTTACTGAATTGGGAAGCTGTATGTAGTCCAAAACATAGGGGTGGTCTCGTACTCGCATGGATCGTGATAATAACATAGCTATGCTTGACAAATTAGTGTGGTCTCTTGCTATAAAGGAACCCAAGCCTTTTGTGGATTCCTTGCTTGGCAAATATGTGTGTGATGCTTCATTATTGGATCTTCGTCTGCCTACCCAGTCGTCTCCCTGTTGGAAAGCTATACATAAAGCAATTACTTATTTAAAGGATGGTTTTTGTTGGTGTATAGGGAATGGTCGAAATGTTTCAGTTTGGAATGATAGATGGGTGGGTCAAACACCTCTTGTCAAGCACATTTCGGTGATTAATGCGGCAGACTATAACCTCATAGGTAGGGACCTGATCTCAAGTAATAAAACTTGGGATTTAACCACACTTCGCTCTTCATTGCCTTATGAGGTGGGCTTGATGATTACAGTAGTCCCTATTCCTCATTCTTTGGATATATCTGATGTGCTTATTTGGGGTGAAAATCCTAATGGTGCTTACTATGTGAAGTCAAGCTATGAATTTATAACCAGGGTGCCTTATCCATGTGATCCTATGAAGAAATGGATGAGTATTTGGATACTTAATGTCCCTGAGAAATTTCGTTTCTTATTATGGCTGGTTCGTTGACAACGCCTTCCTATAAATCTCTTGCGGTATAACCACGGTATGAGTGAATCTCCTCTTTGTTGCCGATGTTAGAGGAGGCAAGAATCTATCCTACATACTCTTTGGGACTGTATATGGGCCTCTAAAGTCTGGTCTACTTGTTGATGTTGGTGAATCCTTCTTTCAATGTAATATGGATGATTGGATAGATATGTATGCTTTGGATCCGATCTTATCCCCTGAGTGTGTTCTTAAGTTCCTAGTTGGTGCCTAGATTATTTGGTGTGCAAGAAACCAAACGGTGTTTCAACGAAACACTATATCGACTATTGTACAAATTGGGTGGCACACAAACCTTGTGCGGGACTATCTTATGGAATACATGTCTTCTCTCCACCATTGCATCCATAGGGAGGATAAACGGGTTTCTTGGTCTACCCTTTTGACTGAGATTGTGAAGATCAATGTGGATGGCAACTCCCGTGGCAATCCTGGTGATGCTAGTTTTGGAGGTCTCATTCGCGATAATCGTGCTTATTGGTTAATGGGGTTTATAGGGTTTATTGGCCATTCCACCAACCTCAATGCTGAGTTGCAAGCTATCCAACGTGGACTACATTTGGCTTGGGATCATGGTCACCGAAAGGTGCTAATGGAATCCGATTCGCAGGAGGCAGTCCATTTGATAAATAAATCTTGCTAGCTTACTCATCCATATTTAAGTCTTATCGACGACATTCGTAGCTTGCTTGCTCATGCCTGGTCTTGTTCTCTTTCTCATATCCTTCGCAAAGGCAACTAATGTGCAGATTTCTTAGCTAAGATAGGATCATCGAGTGGACTGTTGGAGTTATGTAAATATAGTGCCCTGGAAAGCAAGTGTATTTACATGTAACTTTATCTTCTTCAGTTACAGTT
>JAOSBK010000006.1:25147429-25161730 GCA_027568895.1 Erythroxylum shatona | reverse complement strand
GTACCTATATGTGCATGTGCAAAAAGACTCATTCCTCTAAAATTAGAGGCCAAAAGAATGTTCACATCAAAATATGCCATGCAAACCACTAGCCTGTCCCAATTTACCAATTTACCTTTCCCATCGGAGATGGGATGTTACAATTAATTTGGTTGACAAATTCCTTGTCAAGGTCTTGATGATCTCTTTTATGTCCTCGCTAGTTTTTATATATATAGTCCCTTTAAATGTAGTATCAACTAAACTTTGACATGTGAGTGTAAGGCCCTTATAAAAGAACAACATCACTAACTACAAAGAATATTGATGATGTGGACACTAGTGAAGTATAGTTTTATATCTGTCCCAAGCTTCGTGGAATGCTTCTCCCTCCTTCTATAAAAAAAACTCTGAATCTACATCCTCAGCTTGGTGGTCTTATACGAAAGAAAAAAAAAATCTCAATATAAAGGCATCACAAACCTGACCTCACTCCTTAAAAACATACACCTTTATTGAAATTAATCATGTCCTTACTCGATCTCTTATGCAATAAAGGAAAAACCTCATCCAAAACTCACCTTATGTAAGTCTATTCAACGGAAGTGTTGGGATACTAAATAGAACTCCTCAATGAATTTGATTGCATCTTCACCCTATGATCCTAAGGCTGATAACAAGTAGAGATGTACTTATTTTAGCTTATAATTTCTCGTTGATGTATCTAATGCATGAGAGGTTTGCATTTATGATGGGTAACTGGATGTCCTACATACACATTCTTTTTGGTTATTGTTGCTCCATAACAACAACAATATTATCTTCATGTACAACTATATCTTCTCTCCTTTTAGCTCTATTTTTTCTATAGGTCCACTCAATTTCAAGATTAAATTGAAATAGGTTGTCCAAGTTGTCTTTCCTATATCTCCTATCCTGCATCAACTACCTAAAACAAATGAAAGTAAACAAAAGTGAAATAAAATAAAATAAAAATCGATGTTAACAAAAATAACAATTGTATATGTCCTTGATAATGAAACTAAAAACTTGATCTATAATTTATATGTAAGTATATAAAGTCAATTGTAGCTGGTTATTAAAACTAAAGTAGATCTAAACTACTAATCTCATATGAACTATATCACTATACCTATTAAATTTAGTAATCAATAAAGTAAGAAATGAAATTTGATAAAAGATAATAAAACTACTAAACTAACAAAAATAATACAACTAAATTAGTGAAGAGAAATAAATAAGATAAACATTAAGGCTTCATGTTTCACTTATCTAGAATTACAATTATCTTACAAGATTTATTATCTAAGTTGAAATAACAATTAGCCTAAAGTATTTTTGCCCTCTCTTGAGGTATACATGTATATTCAACTAAGTAATTATCACGTCTCGATTTGCAATTCAGTATAATCAAATTCCTTAAGAATAGTTAATCTATTTTGGTTATCACAAAATTCTAGAATATCCTTATCTTTGTATCTAAGGTGTTTATTGTCTTAGTGAATAGATCATACTTCACTTCACAATCCTCCATATAATACCCAAGATTGAATCTGTGATGACCAATCACAAACTCAACAATTAAGAATAATGAGAATAAATTCAACATACAAATAATCAAATTATATATTTATAATTAAGAATATCCTATTACAAGTTATATCCCTAAGCCTAAGGTTTTTAGCTACTAAATATGAAAAAAAATAACACAAACAAATCAATCTTATCGCAAGAAAAGAAAAAAGATTAAAGATATTGTCACAGTCTCCTCCAATCTTGCTTTTAATCCCCCTTCGATGTTAAAAAAGAATAAAACTATGAAAACTAAAGTAAAGTGGTTGCCAAACACCCTCTAAAAATTCCTAGGTTAAACCTAATGATAACATTTATAATTAAGGATACAAAATAGAGTTCTAAGTTGCTTAAAATTGTGATTTAACATGTCCTCAAAAATTGTGCACAAGAACCAACATTGAACTAGCTTCCAACATCAACCCTAGTTAACTTTTAGAACTTCTTGCATAAATACCATGACAAGTCTAGCATTTGACACTAAGTTAAAATTCAACACTGGTTAGATTTTGTTTCTCAATTTCTCCCATCCATTTTAAGATTGGTACCTAACACCAACATTAGTTGGCTATTAGTTCTTGAACCTTGCAAAAGACAAGCGCTTGTCTCCTTTGGCCAATTTGACCTTTGCTAGATAATTCTCTCATTTTTAACATGCTCGGACTTGAACTAACCTCCAATGCCAACATTGGTTGGCTACTAATTATTTAGCTCTTGAACCTTGCAAAAGACATGTGCTTGTCTGCTTTGACGAATTTGACCTCTGCTAGATAATTCTCTTATTTTTAATATGTTTGGACTTGAATTAACCTCCCATGCCTTCTGAAAAGTTTGACTATATTGTTAGCTTGCAACTAACTCCTAAATATCCTCAATCGGACAATTATGGAGAAAGTAGTACTCAATTCTAAGATTTCTTGTCAAAATTATTACCTATGAAATAATAAACTACACCTAAGAAAACTTCTTATAATCTATATAAAATATATTATAAAGATACCAAATTACAACCTATTTAACCTTAGAAGCATATAAATATAGATAAATCAGGAACATCAAGAACTTATTTGGTATTTAACCCTTAAACTTTACAATTAATTATGATTAGACGTACTCTTCAAGTAAACATATAGTTCCAACCTCTTTTTAGTTTATGTTTTATGTTCAACTCCCACAAAAATAAGATGGGAAATTTGCTCCATAACGAATTCCAAATATAAACCAAATAACAAAATGAAAAGGCTTTTTTGGATTAGATGAGATGTACTATTTTTCTCATTGACTCTATTGAGCCTCAGGTTATTCATCAAAGCGACTAAAGCCAGTCGTTTCAAGTGGCATTGGTCACGGGATCAATAGAGGAAAATTTTTGCAACGCCTTGATATGTCAAATGAGTATGTTAATATTATTACTTATCAATTCCAAACTCTCCATATTTCAGGGGATGGAAAAGGAGTGTTGCTTGTTCTGATTACTGGAGAGTGGTAAGATCGAATTTCTTATCACGGCAGCAAAATGAGGTGCAAAAATCTTGTTCATCTGATACCGAAAATGACCTCTTTCAGCCATTTTCCAAACAACACTGATTCTACAAGCAATACATGCTCTGAAAACAATTGATATCAGTTCCTCAATGATTATATATTGTTTCGGACTGCTACGTCCCCTCTACTGCTACGTTACTGTAAGTACAACAAGAACATATACAGGCACTACAATATATACAAACGGGGCCTGATTCCTTTTATGAGAATTTACGAAGCAATTGATCTGTCACCAACTTTTCCTTCATGGTAAGAAGCCAGGCAGCTAAAGTTGAGTATGCTCAAATCAAGTCAAACATCGTGAGTGTTGAGGAAATTGACTATGCACGGATATACCTGGTGCGCAGCCTGTCAAAAAAAAATTGGTTACTATTGCGTGGAATGAGTGATATGATGTATAAAATTGTTGCTCATAAATCAAGTTCTACATTTTCCTAGCTTGCTGAGTATGCAACTAGATGTGGTTCAAATCACATCTCATTTTGTTGCCCTAAGAATTGTGAAGGGAAAGGAAAAAGAAAAAAAAAATCTACATCTTTCAAAATCATCATATTAGCTTGTACCTGTCGACCTCCCACAACATCATAATGAGCATAATGTGGACCACCAGACTTTCCAAAGACTTTATAAGTAACCAAATGCTCAGGGATGGTCTTTATTGTATCTGCTCCATTGTAATGGCGGGAAAGAGAATTAGATTGCAGATGAAAATCAATCAAAAATCACATGACTAGACATTACCATATACTGCTACTGGTGGACAAATAAGATCATGATCTCCAGCAACAGCTAGTATAGGAACATTGCTTTTGCTTAGATGGTCTTTGTAAGAAATAGTTCCATTCCGGCTTCGTAATCCACCCTCTTGGAATGCTGTAGCTAGCTGCAAGAGAAGTTTAGCAGGTACTGTGCCTGTGGATTATGATCAAACCTTCTAAATTATTGAAGAGCCACAAGGAGGCAGAGAAAATATATTCCAAAAGAATAATATAATTGGTACAACATATTAAAGAGTTCTATCTTGAAGTCAAAAGGTTACCAGTCCATTATACACATAATGGCAGTAAAACTAAGACATACTTCTAGGGATAAGCTGGATAACACTGGGTAAAACTACACTAAATCCTTTCGCTGTAGTAACCTTGCCCCTAAAATCTTCATCTGCTTGCAAGGAGAGCCTGCAGAGTCTTCTGTTTACAGATTCCAGGAACTAGCTAGCTCAGGACTGCCAAATTGTTTGAAGCTGGTTAGTAAGAATTTGCTCTCTTATGCCTAAAATTAGCTTCCTCAACACCTTCTCCCTTATATGCCTGAGTCCTTGAAATAGTCAAGCATTCCTTTCTTTCTAAATGTAGTACATAGAGCTTATAAAATGCAATGTTTGAAATGGTTCTGTCAGCTCTCGTAGGCCCTATACCTTCCTCTATTATCTTGAGTAGATTCAAGTAAGATATGCTTCTTCTCATAGATCTGCATAGACTTGTTTGTTATTCCAAATGAATGACAAGTAATCAAAGTTAAAAAATAAATGGGAAATGGATTAATTCTCCATGCTGCATAGGTAACAGGAAGTGGGGGGGTTATTCAGGAACTTCAGCTTATCCAAGGTTGCCAGTTTCTCTTGGTGCGCCAACCACATGTGGAAGGAACTTATAGGTAGGACTTGCTTGCACCATATTGTTATATACCAAGGCAATTGAATAACCCAAGAATGGAATGCGTTTGAACAGGAAGCATTAGTGAATGAACCTGATGGGTGATTCAACCAGATGTAAACATCTTCCACATACCCGTTTAATACCAAAGAGGAATTGATTAACCAGTTGTCATTCCCTACTATTGAGCTCACATTAGCATTTGAATGGAATAGATTACTTAAGCTTTGAGCTAGTTCCGTCTTATATAGGAGACCTAGTTTGTACCAATTATCGAACTAGAAATAAGCTTCTTTCCTATACCTTATTCTACAAGCTATTAATGGAGAGAGTGGTTCTCTCAGCTTTAGGAGTCGAAAAATGAACCATGATGAAGTGGTTTTGCATTCCAATCCCCACAAGCTATTCCCCTTGTGATAGTATTGGTAGATCCACCTAACCCATAGGACTTCTCTATCATTAGTGATCCTCTATAATCGTTTGACTGATAAGACTTTGTGGACAAATGAGACTGATTTTATACCAAGCCCCCCATTTAGTTTTAGCTTGGCACACTTCAGTCCACTTCACATTACAGTGAGATTTCTTAGAGGACTTACTAGACCATAGGAAATTCCTTAGCATACGTTCAATATCCTGATCAACCCTTTGGAAAGGGCGATGTAAGTAGTCCAATAGATGTGTAGGGCGCTAAGAACAAAACTTATGAGCTAGACTCTTCCAGTATGGGAGAGTGATCTATTACTCCAGTGACTATTTTTCGTTTGGTTTTCTTTACCAGTGGCATGCAATCCCTATGCTTTAGCCTCCTTGTGGTTATTGGTAATCCCAAATATGTAAATGGAAATTCACCTATAGGAAGACGTGATTGTTGAAAGCCAAGGCCCTAGGTTTTTAGCTCCAACAGACACCATTAGAAAACTCTTACTCTTGTTCGCACCCAAACCAGACATCATTTTGAAAGTTTGATGGGCTGACAGGAGAATGGACATTGATTTATCATCTGCCTTAGAGAATAGTAGCAAGTCATCTGCAAATGCTATACATGAGACAATCAATTTCTTACACTTGGTGTGAAACCTGAAGTTCCTATAAAGCTTAATATAATGGTGTAAAAGTCTGGGGAGAGATTCCATGCAAAGAATAAAGAGACAAGGGAAAATGGGATCTCCTTGGCCCAACCCTTTTCCTCCCTTGAACAAGGTTGTTGTTTCTCCATTGACAAGAACTCCATAAGAGGTGGTTGAGATGCTTTGATAGATCCAGTTAACAAACAAATTAGGGAATCTGAATGCTTCCAAAATGTGTGTTGTGCAATTCTACTATATTGAGTCAAAGGTTTTGTGAAAATCCACCTTAATACAACAGTTTTTGGTTGAATTTACCCTTCCATATCCTTTGAACAGTATTTGTGCAAGTAGAATATTATCTCTAATTAGTCTACTAGAAATACAAACTCTTTGAGTATTAATGATGAGATTTTTCAACACACTTGTCTTAAAGCAATAAGCTTAGCTATTATCTTGTATATGACGCTACAATTACAATAAGATATCAGCCTATAGTGTTGTAAGGAACAGGGATTGGGTACCTTTGGTATTAGTTAGATTTATGTTTTGTTGAAGTTTCTGAGCATCTTATCACTGCTAAAGAATTTCAGGACAACTTCTGTAACAATGTCTCTTATAAGGTGCCATGCTTTTTGAAAGAAGAAAGAATTCCATCCATCAAGTCCAAGAGCTTTTTAGGATTGGAAGGTTGTGTTAGGACATTAGCTTCATCTTTTGTGATGTGATCTAAGAAGAGGCTAGCATGTAGAACAGGAATCATCTATTGAGTATTGCATCCTCAAATCCATCATTATCAACCAAGTAATTATTAAAGCAGAGAGAGGATCTCATAGTGAAAGCCTCATTCAGGTTTGAAACGATTATTAGTGAGTGGTCTGAAAATAAGGGTTATCAAAAGTGGTTTTGACATCACGCAAATTGTTCAAGTCATAGATCATGAACAAGGACCATATCCAGCTTTTTACGAATATTCCACCTGTCTATTTATTATTCCAGTAAAGAAATTACCTTCCAATCCCAAGTCAGTAAGTTCCTGTTTTTCCACAGACTTCCTGAGTTCCTCTATAAAGTTTCTAATACTAAAGTTTCCATCAGCCTCAAAAGGGAACACTGTACTATTAAAATCTCCAATGAATATCCATAGTGAGTTGTTCGAGATTATGAGATTCTTTAATTTGTCCCATAAGGCCCATCTTTGGAAAGTATGGTTAGAACCATATATGATAGTAATGAGGAAATCCTTTCTTTCATGTACCATTGAAGCAGTTGCATGAATATGTTGTTCTGAGCTATCCAGGATCTTAAGGTTAATTCTACTAGAGGCATATGCTACAATGATGCTACCATAATGATGGAAATCATGATTTCTGATTATCCTCCAGTGTTACCCAGGAATGAGAGTTTGTTGTTACATCTATCCCTCTTGAGTTTTGTCTCTAAAACAACTATCCACATAGGCTTTATTTCTTTAATGTAATCCTTGACCACCACAAGGTTTTTGTGACAATGAATACCCATTACATTCCAAATAAGTAGGGGCATTCACACTTTTAAAGAAGCTTCTTTTCTTTGTCCACCACTTTACACAAACTTGCATAGTCGATTCTTTTAAAGAAGGCTATAACTTCATCTATTCCAATAGTTGTCTTATGTAGCTAGCTAGGTAACTGAGTCCTCTAGTAGACCAATATTCCAAGAGAATATTATGTATGTTGATCCACAAAGGTACCCTGGATTGCTGCAGCAAATCGAGCTTCATACTTGGTTGCCACAACTATAAGAAAATTGGCCTGTTGTTAATATGCCAAGGCCTAGATTCAATTATGTTTTGTGATTCAACTTTTTTGTTAAACACAATGAGGAATTAACTGTCCTCAGTTAGCAAGATGTCCTTCAGGCCTCTTGCTTTCCAATTCTGCATAGCCCATTTGTATAAAAATGGGAAGGTTGGCCTTCTTTCCATGAGAAAACCTATTAGAGTAGAAGCTTACTTGTTTGCTCCATCTCTCAAGATCTCCAGGGGGACTATTATGTTTACACCATCTAAAGTTGATGGTGGGTAGTAATGTAACTTTATTCCAAGGCATCTCCCACTATTTATTTCCAACTCACTTTGGGGTTACCTGAATGAGAGCCTATCTAAGTAGGGGGAGTGCAAAGCTGAGTCTTGGACTGTCCCTATAGAGGGGGGAGGAATGGAGGATTCTGATAGTATTAAAAAGCTAATAGGAGAGGAGATAGTATTAACAAAGCCAGAGTGACATGAGTCACGGATGAGGCTGGGGACAAGAGCAGGCTGGAGGAGAGGGAAGTTGGTTTGGTTAAGTGTGACATCAAAGAGTAGGTTAGGTCATTATTGGAAAAGGTAAAAACTAACCCTAGCCTCAATGAAAGTTTGAAAGTTAGTTTTGCAAATGGTAAAATAGATGGGCAGGAAAAGAGAGGGGCTGAGAATGAAAACAAGGTGGGTTGAGGAAGGAGAGAAGAGAACAAAGCTGAAGCTACAGAAGCAGAAGCAGAAGGGGTGTAGGTCTGGAGCAAGAACTCAAGATGAACAGAAGCTGTTGATTCAAGGTTACATGGGTGGAGAATCTCTAGAGAGAAGATAGAGCTTCTCACTCTATATTCTCACCCTTGCAAAGAGTTGGCACTTATTACAAGGAGGCATAGAAATTGCAGTTTAAACACCAGTACTTTAATGCTCATGAAGTTTGTCTAAAGGTTTCGTTAGTTAACTCCCAGTCCATGGAATTTGTTAGTGCTTTCCAACTTGCCAAAGATCAATCACCTCGTTAATAAGAATAGTGCAAATAAACCACATAAAACTAGTAGAAGCTTAAACTGCTCCATAAACGGCATACAAACAATGGGCACAATTACTGAATTAAACTTCTGATTTAAACTTAGTAGAGACAATGCTGCAGACAGATTGCTGCTGCTGTGCTATTTAGAACCAGAACTCACAGCTAAATGTATAAAAGATATGATAACAGGTACACAAGAATTAGGTTCAAAAGTGATTTTCAAGTCACAGGATGTTTTTTCAAAGATTGTGATTTTTGACAGCTATATAGGTAAAAGTTAGCAAAAAGAAAGAAAAATAGGTAATAAACTAGATCAACAGAGGTATCTCAGTATTCCACCCACGATCTCTGATACATTGCTCAAGTTCCCTGATGTAAGTTATTAACTAACCTCAAACTGATCAAAGGGCAATCATTTAACATCAACATACAACGGCAAAAATCACCAATGAATTAATAAGATTCCTCT
The DNA here is from genome assembly GCA_027568895.1 of Erythroxylum shatona. NCBI lineage: Eukaryota > Viridiplantae > Streptophyta > Magnoliopsida > Malpighiales > Erythroxylaceae > Erythroxylum > Erythroxylum shatona. The sequence goes on along the minus strand of JAOSBK010000006.1, from coordinate 25,152,615 downwards.
ATAAATAATCTTCATAATAATGCATATGAACAACACAAGAGTAGTAGTCTGCGGAAAAGAAACGGCACAATGCATATTCAGGTTCACCATCAGCTGAGAGAACAAAATCATTTTCCTTCGTGCCAACGTTACTATTGGTTTGATCACAGTTGATGCAATGATAACGAAAAAGTCAATGACATGAAATTCCTCAGGCAGTATCATACTAGTTATGCCCCCTCATGTTGTTACCATCTACACTTGCAAATTCACTTAGATTATACTTCTAATATGTGGGTGCCAAAGTAACTTCAAACATTTTTGTTTGGAACACTTTAAAGTATTTATTAGTCAAGATGAAATACATTACTTACAGAAATTGTTCAGGACAAGTTTTTCAAACAACTGTGGATCCATCATGCCTGGATAAGAAAATTGATGAGTTAACCAAGATAAAATGTAAGGAGGATGGCATACAAGAGGATGAATGACAGAGATGAATTCTCCAATTGGAATTGCAGGGATATTAAGAGCCCTTGCAGGGTCAGCCTGAAAGTACCAAAAATAGATTGGAATCAGTTATGTTACATAAATGAAGAGTAAGGTTTTTAGAAAACCTAGATGTTCCTATCACTTACAACTGGTATGGCCAATTTTAGTGTAGAATGTGAAGATGTGTAATCAAGTGACGACCCCAAAGTAGTGACAGATGTCAATCCAGATTCCCTTCCTTGAAAAGCTACAGTAAATATCAGTTCATCAGGTTAAACACGCCTAGTTATGTGATCTATTTAACTTATTTTTACAATTTGATGAGTTTTATTTGCTTCAAATTCTAAACAGTATTTATATTATCATTGGAGAGAACACAACAAGAAATATATCTTTCGAACAAAAACATAACACGAAATATCTGCATCATACTTCTTTCATGAAATAAACACAGGTCACTTGTAAATGTTGCAGACATTAAACATTAAACATTAAACATCAAACTTTAGTAGACAACTAGTAATAATGAGAAGTGAATAGTGAACAATGCAGATTAATTCAGACGCCAAAGGACTGAAGTAAATTAATAGCCTTTAAAGTAGGAACTGGACTAGATCTTTTCACCTTAAACATGTTAGTTAAATACAATGGGATTTGACATTCCTTAACTTCCAGTAATAATTGGTGCCTTTTTAGTTTACATTGCTGGAGTTTACTTCTACACCAACAAACTGCATCGTCTGTGCTTAGAGGTAGCATTGGAGGAATTGAAATTTTTAGTAATCAAGTGTTCCTTTGTATATCCTGCTGCTATACAGTACATTCAAGTCTTCGTTATACATCAGGTACAATAAACAACAGCCGATGTGCGGGCAAGTCAAATAGGAAAAGGCTATCAGTTGAATTTAGCCTTTGACTGCATGACCCAAACAAGTTGAAAGCCTAATTCAGACAATCCAGAGTTCTTTTGAATTTAATTATGAAGAAACTTTGCATATTTGACAATTCAATAGAAGGCTTCTTAATAAATTATCTATATGAACTTAATGTCAAGGGAATGAAGGACCTAACTAACATAATATACTTGACGGCCTCTAAAGGCTGAAGAGGCTTTTAATCAAATATAAAGCCATAACTTGGTTGATTCTTGGGTAGTAATGCCATATTAAACTTCAACTTTCCCCACATAAATCATGATCCGAAGTAAGAAATTAAAGGAAGCCAAAGACAGATGAGATGATCACTAATAAAGGTAACCAAAACAGGTAATAAACATCATGCCATAGCACATCATTCACTTGCTACTAATAAGAAACTCCATATGGATTATTACTACATGGTTTTCAAAGGTAACACATTTAAGAAGCATAAACTGAAGACTGTCTTACAGCATAGTGAGAGCAATGAATATAGAAGAATGCCACCCATGGAGTGCCCAATGGCAAGCAGCTTTCCGTCTTTGGGCTTACATTGATTCCTTACGTACTCCATCTAAGACAAGACAACGAGAGAAGGAAGACCCAAGAAAGGAGAGTAAGCGAAATACTTAAGGACTAATTAGTAGAGAACGGAGAACACTCCAGTGTAGATGAATGAGAATGGACTAGTAATTATCAGGCGAGAAACAGAATACATTTACACCAACAGAAATGACACCTCACCGCTGCTGGCAAATCCTCTTCCAAATAGTGATCAAAGTCCCAATTATACTTTCTCAATTGTTCAAATTGTTCAAGAAAGTCGTCCACTGGCGCACGCTCGTCGAAATGAAAAAATGACGGCCTGATATATTGTTGACTTTCTTCAATAAAATTCAGAAGCTTTTGGCTGAAATCCCTACTTAGGCCTGTGATAAAAGAGTTTTGACCTGGAAGCATACATGTTTAGTTAACGCCATTAAACCAACATAAATTTCACAGAGTCCAATATCACAGCTATTTGTACTAACCTCCATCCAGGAAGCCTGAGAGTCTTTCGGGAAAATTTATTACAGATTCCAATAGCTTGGAATGCAATTTGCCAGATTTAGATTCCATCACATGTGCACTCAATCCAATTCCTCTAAGTTCAAGAATCCAAGTATCAAATCCTTGGGCTGACATGAAACGTGCAAATGACGACTGTATTGCATAATAGTCAGTCTTATCAGAGATGGAAGAGTTCAATCACAATCACAGACGATTCCACAAAAAAGACATATCGTTTAAAGTCTAGGCAAAAGTTGCTCGTAAAGTTTCTATTGGAAATGAAAAAATGTAAGAAAATCATCCGACTAGGAAGCTTAAGCTCCCGTCAGGTTGCGCTGTGGATGTATCTTCCTTTGTTGAGTATGGGCCCACTGCAGCACTGCTGCTAGCGCTGACATCCTGATCCTATCCTAGCTAATTTCGAAAATTCCAGCTTCTCCACTCTTGGGATTCAACTTTGTGCATCTATCTCTTGTCTTGGCTATGGCGGCCACCAACATACTCCCCCCTTTGCCACCTCAGACCCCACCCCAACTCCACGAAGCACCCACCACCTTAAAGAGTTTTGTTATTCATTTATTGAATAATAATTTTGAGACGCTGAGCTTGAATAATACATTACTTGCGTGGTCAGAGTGTTCCTAAATATTGGTGATTTTGAAAGTTTTGAGTTCTCAGCATCCGAAGCCGATCCGAGATATATAAATATAATAGAAAAGGGTGAATGTTACCTGAGGGGACAAATCAAATCCAATTGCATTGGTGGCGACTCCCGGCAGCAGTAACAATGGATGCTTCCTTGGACGTGCACGTGCCTGTCAGGTGTCAATAACACACAACACAGCTAATTTATATATATATAATTAGCAAACTATATTTACAAAAAGTAATATCAATTAGAGAATTGATTAAAAACAAGGAATAACTGCAAGTAATAACGTGGACAAGAATTGACATGGCACATACATTAAAGGAAACAATGCGTCGATCCCAGTTATTTCTATTTCTTTAAAAACTTCAAATATTTACTTTTCGCATTAATGTTAAAAGGAAAAAAAAACACATGACACTGCTCTACTGCTGCTGCTGTTACACCTATTGTTATGAGGCTACGTCGTATATGTGATCAGAATGTAACCGTCACCCCACCCAATACCTTAGGAGAAGGCAGGTAACGCCAGAGGGCAATTTTCCACTCAGAATTGGCTACGTCCACGTAGTGAAGCTCGTCGGCCGTGCAAATTTCAGGCTTTTTCTTCTCATTCTTCGTCGTTTCGTCATCTGCTGCATTAATTCTTTTTGTTACTAAACCTGCCCGAGGCGAACGCAACGGCAACAGACCGTGGCGGGAGCGGCTAAACTCTCTAGGAACGATACCAAGTTTGAGATTGAGAAGCGCCATCGCTCGTTGGTTCGCTTGTGTTTTGGGTTACCTGTTTATAGCGGGGACTGGCATTGTTCGATGTTGACTTTTTGAATTTTGACTCATGAACAATCAACAAATAAATGTTGACCAGAAATTAGAAAGAAACTAGATAAGCTAATAATTAACCAGTATACGTGTCATGATCAGAAAGTTACAAGTTTCGATCAAAAGTGGTCTAAAAGATGACGTGCCAATAAAATCTATTGCGGGCTGCATGTGTTTAATGAGATTATGTCAGTCAATTGTGGAGAGCAAGCTTGAAATTATTATTGTTCCGTCTCTAATGCCAACAAACTACAAGATATTTGTCCCTACGAAACTCTTCCTTCTTTCTACGTGCCCCAAACCTTTTTTTTATAGTGGTATTATTAATACTTTATTTTATTTTTACTTTTACTTGAAATTTTCATGCATAATAAAGTATCTCATTTGTTCTTGCGGAAAATAGAAGCAATTTACGTGATATCTTGCACGCATCACAGCTCTCATGTTATTGCTTTACTTTTACTTTACTCAACCAAGTTTTCTATCAATTAAACGTAAATGGCTAAATTTAAAGCCCTTTGATTTTATATATTTTATTTTTATTTTTAATTAAAATATGTTTATTTGAATTTTTGTTTTTTAATTTTAGTTTTAGTTTTTTCTAATTTTCAAAATTTATAAAAGCTAAAAAAATTTATATTAGATTTATATTTCGGTTTACTAAAATCTCAATAAATAAGTTGTTTAATTCTTTTTTTTTATAAAAGAATAAAAATAAAGCCTAAACAATTGGCCTTGGGGTTAAAACCCCACACATATCCTCAAAGAGGATAACAAGACATCCCAAGAGAGGAGACTGCGAACTAGTAAATCCGAAGCCCACAGTAGAAGCCAACCAATTAGCCCAACAATTTCCTTCACGAAACACATGACGAATACGAACTGCCTAGGATTTAACTAACGTAGCATTTGGTTGATGTCTCTGTTGATAGAGACAAGTGACAGGAGGGACACAAAAGTTTTGTGCCTGGGCTTGCTGTCCAAACCTATTTTTGCCCTATTCTAGAGCACAGGGACAGAATTTTTTGTTCCTTTCAAGACTGTGATACAAGATTTCTTTTCTCATGAACAAAAACAAAACACATAAGCAACTTCCAGAAATATCCCTCCCTCCACATAAGCAATTTTTTATTCTTAATTATATTATTATACTCATCATCATCATCATCATCATCATCATCATTATTATTATTATTAATTATTATTATTGTTGTTGTTGTTGTTGTTGTTGTTGTTATTATTATTATTATTATTATTATTATTGTTATTATTACTAT
>JAOSBK010000006.1:25125068-25138298 GCA_027568895.1 Erythroxylum shatona | reverse complement strand
AACTTTATTCTTTTGATGTTAATGAAATGTGAATGGTGCAGGGATGATGTGAGTTGAAATTAGATATACGTGAAGAATAAATCAACTTGAGTTGATGATTTTGGAACATAAATCGATATTATATATATATATGTATGCACAAGTGAGACGTTACAGAAAGGAAGATAGGAATTATGACTGATCAGATGTAGTTAAAGGTAATGAGACAAATGAGTTGAGAGTTGAGAGTTTAATAAAATCATTTTGATAGCTGAATGGTTATACTCAAGACATTTCAAATTTGCACAGTGCAAAATTTCAAGTCTTCCATAAGGGAAAAATTTATGTTCTAATTTTAGGGCAAAAATATGGATTAATCTAGGTTGAATTTGACAAAACTGTCTCCATAGAATTTGTAGCTTGTCTTTCTAACTTTCCAACTCTATAAAGTATGCAATTTTTTGATATCGGAATCAAAAGTTATGGTCCTTATAAGTGGAGATGCTCAAAAGTATAGGACGCTTTGTCTGGTGATGACGCATCGTTTAGTGATGACGTATCATCTGGTGAGGACGTATCGTCTAGTAAGGATGTATTGTCTAGTGATGACGTGCCATATGGTGAGGACGTATCATCTAGTGAGGACGCTTTATTTGGTGAGGACGTATCATCTGGTGAGGGTGCTTCATCTAGCAAGGACGCTTCGTCTGGTGAGGACGTATCATCTGGTAAGGACGCTTCGTCTAGTAAAGGCGTATCATTTAGTGAGAGAGCTTCGTCTGGTGAGGATGTATCGTCTGATGAGGGCGTATCGTTTGGTTGGTAAGGGTTCTTCCTTTGGTGAGGACGTATCATCTGGTGAGGACGTATTGTTTAGTGAGAACACTTCGTCTGGTAAGGATGTATTGTCTGGTGAGGACGCTTCATCTAGTGAGGGCCCTTCATTTGGTGAGGACATATCGTCTGGTGATGACGTATCTTCTAGTGACATCATATCATCTGGTGATTACATCATACCTTTCAGTGATGATGTCATATCGTCTGGTGTACTATTCATCTGATCCTATCGTCTGGTCCCATTTTTGACCCTATAGATGATCGAATTTGTCTTCGAGTTCTCTATAAAAGATGTAGATATTGAAGTCCTCCTTCGAACCCTTCAAGAATGACCTTGATCTGATATCCCTAGAGCAATTTATGTCATTTGTCCCAAAATAGGTTCAATATGATTGAGGACGGAACCTTGTTTGATTTCCTTCGGCCAATCTTTGTTATCTGACCTCTAAATGAAGTGATTCTTAAAGGAATAGATCCCAACACACATTGTGCTATCTGTCCAAAAAAATTGACAGCATTCTGAATTGACTGGAAAAAGGTTTTGATTAAAGGAAAGTAAAGGAATCTGTTGGAATAGTATGAACTGATGTTATTTTACTGAACATACTTTGGAATTTTGAATATATCTGGATCTGTAGGGTTCCATCTGAGATGATTTCCAATATGGAGTAAACTAGAGACGTAGGTTTACAATTTATATGAAGAGGTCGAATTCTGATTCAACCTCTAAGATATTCAATATCTAGATGGAAGTTGGGCATAGAATATTTGTTTCAGTATAAGAATGATTCGAAAAATAGGGCCCGACACTTACGGTATCAGAGAATGAAGATGAACTGAGGATAACTAATGAGGGTTAATTGGAATAACCATACATGGTAACAAGTACAAGCACATGTTTTACGACTCCGAATGTTGGACTCCAAAAGCAGGGTCCAACAATTGTGGTATCAGAGCAAAAGTTAGGTTCTGGAATCGGTGCCCAACAGTTATGGTATCAGAGCAAGAGTTGGGTTTCAGAATTGGTGCCCAATAGTTATGGTATCAGATCCCAGAATTAGGATCTTACATGGGCATTTTGGAAATATGTATCAAGTTACACGTATTTTGACATGTCTTAGCATGCAGCAGCAACTGATTCTTAGTCAAGACACATATGTATGAGTTACACGCATGAGTAATTGTTAAGAGTTTGACCTAATAGAAATAGTAAGAAGAAAATTATGATCTGGCAGAATATGAGAAAATGAAAGTTTGTGGATATTACATAGTACGATATGTGAGACATAGATGTAGTATTTGTGTTTATGTAAATGAATATGGTGACAAAATTTTGTTGTGAATATGTACTTGAATTGATATGGATTTGAAAATATTTGCATGAATCGACTGAGAAGAAATAGACATAAGTGGAAAGGACAAGATTTAAGGTGTACAAGCAAAGTGAAATTGAAAGGATGAACTTGAAAGTTAGAATGATTGTTTGAATGCTGTGATAAGAGTTATGATCCGCTACAAGAAGATATTAGTATAATTGAGATTGTTGATGAAGTTATAATGAGTAATGAATTCAAAGATAAAGAGAAAATATCGTCTAGGATAAATGGAGATCAAAGGATCATTTGTGTAAGATATGAATTAGTGAATTGAGGGAAATAAATATGTGGACAAAATAGGATGATTTGATGATGCACCTCTAAGCATATGTGACAGTAATTATGTCTACTACTTCCCTAAGTTTTGGTAATTAGAACATTATGACCTTATAAGAACGATAGAAATTGGTCCTCTTAAGGTATTAAGGATAACTAATAAAGTGATGATGATAACAGATGATTGATAAAGATTGCATGAAGAGTATTGATATTAGTAGCAAGAAATCTTCTTTCTGAGAAGAATTTTAGTGGATTAGATTAAGCAGATCAGATAGTATATTAAGGATGATCAATGAAAGAACAAATTGGTAATGAATACATAATTATTTAAAAGTAAATATTGGAGCTATATCCCTAGCGGAGACTTAAGTATGAAATGTAGAATATGCTAAAGAGAGTGTATGCATTATGATTGATGTAATATATCCAACTATGGGATTGGATTCTTGAAATTAAGGTGGCATCAATTACTAATATGAAGAGTATATAAGTCCATGTTATATTCTGTGTAAATGTGTTCGGGAGATACAAATTTGACTTGATGAATGTATTACAACCACAATAAGTTAAGTTTGCAAATAAATTGAAATGTGTGGAGAAACTAGTATGAATAAGCAAACTTTAGAAAAATTCAATGTGAAATTAGAGGAAATCGAATGAATTGAAAAAATTATTCGAGAAAGGAAGTCAATTGGGAAATTGAAAAGAAATGACATGAGATAATGTTACCTCATTGAGGAAATTAGAACTCATCAGGGGGCACATGGAGTTTGATAATAACTGTTTGAGTTATCAATTGCCCGGACAGTATTATGGTATTGAAGATTAAAATGATCCAAGCAAAATTTGATGATATATTAAATGTATTCAAAAAGTTGAGAAGAATAGTTGGAATACGTGAAGAAAAACATGTAAATCATATGAGTAACGAAGCAAAGAGAATTTTGAGGAATTATACTGATATTAATTATGTCATACAGATTTGAAGATTTTATAGTATACAATGATGTTGTACAAGAGATTTGGGTAAAATACAATGCAACATAATAAAGTGATTTTACATGTACGGAGGCAACTAAAAGTCCTATAAGTTGACTATTCGATACATGATTTAGAACTGTTATAGTAGTAATTGCTCTAAAAGTTTGGAGATAGTATATGTATAGGAACATCTTGGATATATATATATATACAGATCGTTAAAGTTTGAGGTAATTATTGAATTGAGAGAATTGAATATGAGACTGAGACAATGGATATAAGTACTGAAAGACTATGATGGTACAAATGAGTATTTCTCAATAAAGTTAGTGGTGTATCTAATGCATTAAGCAGAAATCCCAATAGTAGTGAAGCACAAATTTGATATTGAGGCTATCAGATCTAGTGCAAAAAGAAGCATAGAATGTGGAGTTGAATTTTGGGCAAATCAAAGTACTATTTGCTATGGAATTAAAGATCAGTTTCACATGAAAGGATTAACCAAGCCCAAATTGAGGATTCAGAAATTGTGAATCTTATTGAGAGATTGAAAACAGGTCTAAATTTTGGGATCAAATAGGAAGAATGATACATTGTGATTGAAATAAGAAGTATATGTACCCATAAAGATGATTGAGCAAAGAGATTGTTAGAAAAGTAAAAATGGTAACGTAAGTTATACATCCTAGTAGGAATACGCTAAAACATCATTTAGCGACTAAAAATGTCGAATCAAGTGAGTGAATGTTGAATTGCCGAAGGTCTTAACTGTCAAATATATGCTCAAGGCTTATATTTTGGAGTTCATAGGAACATGAGATCAAAGTATAATTCTATTTGAGTTTAAGCATCGTAATCATTGTCATAGTGATTTCATTATAATACTATATGAGGAGTTAGATGATAGAAAGAGTCATTTGCTTTTATATTTTGATGATTAAGGCTTAAAAATGGTTGAAGGCCAAAATTGATGGAGATGTTACTGATAGGTGAAATTGATCAATATTATAACTTAAGTGATTTAAGAAGGATGAATGAGTTAGGTGGATCAACACCCAAGGTATGGAATATAGTGAGATAGACATAAGAGTTAAGTATATTAACACTACACTGATGTGCATTTTTAAGTTAAAGTTAAATTTATCTTTGAGAGTATCACCGCGCCAAGGTGTGCTTAAGTTAGGAAAAAGGATTAGGTAAGCCTAACATGAGTAGGTCTATATGAAATAGTTATTAGAAGTGCTACTGAAGAAAGATGTCCTAGATTCATAATGTGATATATGCGAGTATGTTAAGAAAAATTAATATGATGTGATATTGGTGTTATCGACATAGGAAGTGGAAAATTGTGAGTAATCTAAAATATATTGAGGGAACAGTTAAGATAGTGTGATGTCTGAATAAGTCATGGAAGGACTGACCGAATCCTTTGACTATGGTCATTTGAAAAAAAACTTTTGAGTGATGGAGTTAAATGGAAAATGAAGAAGAACAAGAGGAAGCATACCCCTTCCCCTAGATCAGTTAGTTAAGAATTTCGAGGACGATATTCTTTTAGGAGGAGAATTGTTGGACCCTGAATTTTTTTCAATTATTATTGATTTATTTGTTTCATTATTTTTAGAATTGAGTCATTAGTTTGATGGGTATAAATAGAGATTTGAAATTAGATGGAAAGATTTGAATTAAGTTAGAGTTAATATGGTGTTTAAGAAGAAGAAGACCAAACGTGAATTGGGAGAGAGGAAGAGAAATAACAAATCAAAGAGAGAAAGAAGAGATATTTCAGTGGTTGAGAGAAAAGAAGAGAGTTGAGCTAGGGTTTCTTCATTTCTTAGCTTTTGACAGAGATTTTGAATTGGTTCAAGAAGAAAAAAAGGTAAAGGAAAAGAAGAGTTTCCATTTGAGCTAAAGATCTCTTCATTTAGTGAAGAACCAAGGAAATCAAAGATGCGAGAGGAATAAGAGAAGAGACATTTTGAATAAGTTGTTAAGTAAGGAAATCAAGGTGGGTTAATATTTATAATAGAGTTATAGGTCAATAATGTTTTTACAAATCAAGAAAGTAAAATGATTTCAATTACTTCATAAATGTTGCTTTTAATGTTTTTAGTTATCTGAGAAATTGCTACACGTTGGTGCATGAATTTGATGATAAAATGGAAAATGGTTTTGAAATATTCATGTTATGCCGAAACATGTCATGGCATTTTGTATGAATAAAAAGATATTAAAGCATGAAAGTATGAACACATGAGCAAATGATTTGAGCATGAATATGATCTTTTATTTGGGCAAGAGAGGAACTCATTTCGTTAGTCACGTGCACATTGACTCATAGCCTTCTCCCAACTGCTCACTTGAGGCTACGAGATCTTAAGAAATCAAACTTGTTTTATTCATGGTGTAAACTTTGGTTTCTCCGTTTCATTCCATGAAACTTTCGAGCCATTTGTTTGTGCATTGCATCATTGAATAGTTAAGTTTGTTGTATAACTTGAGTGTTTTGCAGTGATGGTTAAATGTACTTTGCTATGTTAAGGTGAGGGCATTTTTTTACTATAATTTTTAAGAAAAAAGATCATGAAATTGACTGAGAATTTGAGAACAAAGTGTTTTATAAATTCACTATGACTTTTATAAGACAAACAAGCAATTCAATGATTTTGCTTATTCTTTGTTATAAACTTGTTACCCACGAGCTTTCAAGCTCGCCCCCTTATATCCCATCTTTAGGTAATAGCTAAGAGACCGAGTGATCAAAAGCCTAAGGGCTTGTCTCCAAATTTGCTTATTTTGTAGTTTGAGTTGATTTTGGGAAAGCAAGAAGTTTGTTTGTTCAAGAACCTTTTGTAATTTGTGATTTTGAGACGATAGTGTAATATGGCTTGAAATGTCATTAAAGATTTATAAAACTTTATTCTTTTGATGTTAATAAAATGTGAATGGTGTATGGATGATGTGAGTTGAAATTAGACATACGTAAAGAAGTAATCAACTTGAATTGATAATTTTGGAACAAAAATCATTGATATATATTTGTATGCACAAGTGAGACGTTGTGAAAAGGAAGATAGGAATTATAATTGATCAGATGTAGTTGAAGGCGATGAAACAAATGAATTGAGATTTGAGAGTTTAATGAAATCATTTTGGTAGCTAAATCGTTATGCTGAGAACATTTCAAGTTTGCATAGTGCAAAATTTCAAGTCTTCCATAAGGGAAAATTTCGCGTTCTGACTTTACGACAAAATCTGGATTGATCTAGGATGAATTTGATAAGTAGTCTTCATTGAAGTTGTAGCTTGTCTTTTTAGCTTTCCAAACCTATAAAGTATGAAATTTTTAGATATCGGAATCAAAAGTTATGGTTCTTAAAAGTGAAGATGCTCAGGAGCATAGAACATATCGTCTGGTGATGACATATCATCTGATGATGACGTGTTGTCTAGCGAGGACGTATTATCTGGCGAGGACATATTGTCTGGTGAAGACGTATCTTCTCGTGATGATGTGTCATCTGGTGAGGACGTATCGTTTGATGAGGATGTATCATCTGGTGAGGACACTTTGTTTGGTGAGGATGTATCGTCTGGTGAGGACACTTCGTCAGGTGAGAACGCTTCCTCTAGTGAGAACCTATCGTCTGGTGATGTCATATCGTCTTATGATAACGTCATATCGTCTGGTGCACTGTTCATCTTGTATCGTCTGGTCTAATTCTGACTCTTTAGATGACAAAATCTCACTTTAATACCTTCATGAAAGTTGTAGATATTGAAGTCTCACTTTAGGTTGTTATAAGTCCACAATTCTAGGTTTTGTCCCCCAATCCTAATGTTATTCTTGTTCGCATTTTGTTTTTGCTTTTAAAGGTTGTAAGTTTTGGAATTAGCCTTGTTTTGAGTCAATTTTAATTGTTTATCCAATCTTAATAACCTGAGCGTGGTACTTGGCTACTCAGGTCAGAAAAATGTTCTTTAATATTCTTATTTTCTAATATTCTTTAATTTTCAAATTATACCATTACAAGTCATAAAATATAAACTTAAATGAATTATATTTTTAATATGAAGTACGTCTAATATGAAAATTTCAATTGTTTGAATTTCTAAACAATTTTTTGTTCTTTTAGGTATGTTTTTCGAAAAATAAAGAATTTCATTACTAGCCAAGAGCCAAAGTTTTTTAAGGAATAATCCCAAAATACCATCTTTAAAGGAAGCTCGTGTACCAATTTAAAACAATATGGCATCAAATTAGCTAAACAAGTTTATCCTAGAAAATAGGAGTTTTAACAAGTACTATACGTGTTTCTAACCAACAAAGGAATAGCATAAAACCTTGCACGAGAATTTTAATTTTAATAGACCTTAACTAGCACATTTTATTGTTCTTTTACATTAGATTTGGAGTAGTAAATAAGTTTAATTGTTTATTAGTCTCATAAGAAGTTATGATAAATTATTGCCAGTTTCAAACAGAAATCTAAATAGGAAAACTTGACGTTGGATTATAAAGAATTACTATTAAATTCCAATAAGGGAACAATTAAATGACCAATTTGGTTGTTCATATATAAATTAATGGGTGGTTTGATTCTATTTTTATTTTTTATTTTAATTTTTGATTTCTATTTTTTCTTCTAAATAAAAACAAAACATGTTTTATTGTTAATATCAATGTAGTTATTTTTTCACTGACAATATTTGAATATTAAATAAAACTTAAAAATAATTTTTAATTGATTAAATTTATTTTAATATCTTATATAACATTTACTAATAAATTATTGAAAAAATTATTTTATTTATTGAAATAAATAATTTAACAAATAAATTTTAATTTATAAATAATATATATTTTAATATATTTTAATTATTAAAATAAAAATTTATTTGAAATTTGCATATTTTGAATATATTTTAAATTTGATCATATTTATTAATAATTATTAAATTAAATTTGTGTAATTTAATTAGAAAAATTAAATAAAATTATTGAGTAAAATTAAATTATTCATAATTCATGTTAATAATTATTTTTAGTTAATTAAATATATAATATTAAATTAAATTATTCATATTTCTTATTAATAATTAATATATTAAATAATTAAATAATATATATTTAGTTAATAATAAATTAGATTTCGAAAAAATAGTAACAAAAACAAAAAACCTTTGTATAGTTTTTATAACTTTTGAAAATTGAAAAAAATAAAAAATTCAGAAACAAAAGAAACTCAAACAAAGGTTTTTTTTTTATTGAATTGGAAATAAAGATGAAAACGTAAGTCCTTTTCCCTTCTCATTAAGTCATGTTAAGTTTATTTATTGGACCCGAAATAAAAATAAGGTACAATATCGTGTGAACATACGATATCATTAGGTTTCTGGCTGCCAAAGCATATATCGAACCGATCTTATTCATAGATTAAGAGAACATGATATTTTGCCATTTCTTGTGTACATGACGTGACGTAGCTAATCAACGGAGATTGAGTGACAAATTACCCAGAAAAGAGAAAGAAGTATAAAGTGAGATACATCATCCACTGCTTTATTTTCTATGCCCTTTTAAATAACAAGATCACAACCTACTTATCTTTTTATCTTTGCCTAACCAATTCAGTTTGGCTGTGAGGTGGCAATCTGCTGCAAGGTGTTGCTTGGTGGAAGTGGCTTTGAAGTATCTGCTAGTCCTACTGCAGCAGATGTGCTCATAGTCTGGTACTGAGGAGGTAAGGGGCCAACAGCTTGTTGCTGAGAGTAGTAAACTTGATCATGTGTAGCATTTGCATATTCATAACCATAAGCCACAGGAGCAACAGATATGGACTGTGATGGAAGTTGGATTTGAGAATACCCCACATATTGTTGCTGATATTGACTTGCAGCCGGAGCTTGGACTAGTGAAGGAGTTGGTGCCACAGCAGTTCTATAAACACCTGCAACCATTTCAGGGTTCCCTGATGAAGCTGTAGCCTTTGCGGGGTATATAGGCGGATGAGAATCCTTGTATGCTGCAGAAGAAGCAACAATTGGAGGGCCTGAGTTAGCCGTCAGTGGGCGGCTAGAAGGGGCAGCAGTAGTGGTGTCCACGACCATACTAGGCTGCATTGACATGTATTGTTGAGTCTGTGTAACCGGCATGACATATACAGGGTATTGCTGATCAAATTGCTGAAGAGGCTGTTGCGGATGATGTGGATAAACGGGGTAGTAAGGTGATATTGGCACCGAAGCTGTGACAGGATGGGGTACAAAATGTGTGCCTGCTGGTACGAATTGATGTGCTGTTGGCTGATCCAATTGTGAAGGTGATGCATACATAGGATCTTGAACTTGTTGGAGGTGAATTTGAGAGCTTGGAACTGAAACATCAGGCTTTATGTCTGGGCTAGCTGGAGCCCTGCTATCTGTGTGTGCGATATGAGCTTGGTCTTGATAATACAACGGTTTTGAAAGAGAACTTGCAGAAGCAACGCTGGCGTCACTGCATAGTTTAAACTTGAGTTAGAAAGACAAGACTGAAGGAAACGGAATAAAGAGATCTAATGATTTGTTAAGTTTTCCTCAGCTTTATTTCGTTTGCTGTAAGAACAATATACACAGAGTTGTGTGAGATTCTAGACTATCAGGTGCAGAGTAGAATTTAGTGATCTTAGATGTTGACTTGTCAAATGGGCTCATAGTTATGTGTCCTGGCCCATTACAAGGTTCTGTTTTCAAAGAAGTTTGTATCTGATCTAAATGCTTTGTAAAGACTAGAAACCAAAATACAACAATAAATAACAAAACACTGGTAAAAATTTTGCTCATAAGTAAGGTCTAAAAAGATGTATTAATATGCAGTTTTATTTAAATTTAATAATATACAATCTTATTCTTAATTAATAAAGAAGTATCGCGCATCTTTACTCTTAACCGGTAAAAAGATAATACAAAGTAAGATACAATTTTTAAAAGATTTAGACCAAAATGGTATATAACTGCAATATCCACCATTGATCATTGGAATGATATGCAACTATAGTTTCACAATTAATGTACTGAAGAAACCAATATTAACTAATTTGTACTCTCCCTCAAGTTATCCCTTTTTTAAGATAGGTAATTGTATAACTGGTGCAGATATTGACGAAAATACATACGTCCAGTATGTGCTTTGGCCCATGAGCTAACCGATGTTTATTAGAGTACCTACTTTCATGAAACAAGGTAAATAATATCAAATGACGACAAATATGAAGATTAAAGCATCTTTATACGAATAGTATGTGATGTGCTGGACTGAGGGATACCTTGCGACCGAATCTGGGGAAGGTAAATTGTAACAGGTACCGGCCTTATGTTGCACTGGCTGAATCGGCAATGGTGGTTTGCGAAAACCGGCCGATACACTCTGATCTGATTTCTCATCATCTGATAAAACGCGATTCAGATGCTCACTAGAACCACCTGCAGGTGTTATTGATGTCACATTAGAAGTATGAGCTATTACTGCAGGGATTGGAGGTGCAGCAACATGCAGATGAGCAATATTCCCATCATCGTTCCTCTGCACAACTTGTGCGAAACTCATCTGTGCAAATTGTTCTTCTAATCCAATCTTATGATCCTCAATCCGAACCCGAATTGGTGGCAAGTTGGCTATTGAAGGAGAAGAAGAAGTGGAACTATTCTCCAACTTAGGCGAGTCAGGCATCGTAGCATTAACATCAGGCTGTATCAATCCATTATTTTCCTGTTTAATCTCACCATCTTCAACTGGCAAACCATCTGCTTCTGCTTGAGCCTCCAAGTCATGATCACTATCTAGATTCACTAAGCAACCCATGGTAGCAGAATCTGACAGGTTTCTTGGAAGCAACCCAGAACCATTAAGCGCGTCTACGAACCATGTCTCTGACTTAGCATCGTCAAGAAGTGACCCCATGGAAGATGCAGTTTCGGGCCTGTTAAAGAACAGGAACAAACGTATACGAGCAGGAGCCAAAGCTGACGACATTGAAGTGACGCGATCATATTCTTCAATCATGCTATCCAGATCTTCATCTGATGTTACAGATACTAGTGAGTCAAGGTCTTCATGGGGTAACTGATACTTCATTGCAAAAGGCCTGCCATTCAGGAGTGTGCGTGAAAGGCGAGAGCAGAGAGATGAAAGAGAGGAATGGCGGTCCATGGCAACGATTCGAGTCTCGCCACCGACATAGCAAAGAGACTTGTCGTGAGGGCGGGGGATTATATGACCTCCGTAGCTGCACATCAAGCGGAGTTTGGCACCTGGTACGGGTGGTAGTGTGTCATTGAATGTGTCACCGGCATGGGACCTTGGGGAGGAGTCAACAGAATCGGGGTAGTTCAGGTGGATGGTGGTGGGAGGGGCGGCAGTGGTAGTGGGGAGTGGTGGAAGAGGTGGTGGATCCATGAGAAATGGTGGGATGTATCCTCTAGAAGTCTAATTATATACTGGATTTCATTTTTGGTACGTTTATACTTGACATCAAGAAAACTTTTTTATTTTTATTTTTAAGCGTGTAATTGTAGGTTCATCGAGGCGGCGTATGTTTACGCAAAAATCATATTTTAAATCTTATGATTTTTATTAAAATATTAGTCAGTTTTGCTTAAATAAATAAAAATATAAAAATTATATCGATAAAATTTTTTATTTTTAATATTTATATAAATCTTATTATATGACATAGAAGTTAGCATCAAAACAGTTTTGAAATTACCTGGTTGGCCATCAATAGGTCCATTGTAGATAGATTTCACCAATTCATCTTGACGAGTCTGAAGAATTGGAGAAGTAGGCATCAATTTTTTTAGACCCCAATTTTAACATAATAAAATTTAATCTGTAAATAACCTTAATTATCCTTAATTCCTGAGCCTAACTGCGCGCTTCCTCTTCCTCCTTGTCCTAGTGAACACCACCTTCAAAGGCTCTAATCTCAGGCCTCACACCAATTTCTCGTTGATGCACATGCCACCAACGACACATTTGATTCCCTCCTATTATCTCTTTAAAAAATCGCTCTCTCAGTTCACTTCGAAATCTTTCCTTTCCTCTCCTTTCTTACCTCTGACCCTTTCTCTATTCACGTCTGACTGGTGGACTTGAGGTTTCCGATGACTAATGTTCTCACTCATTTCCTGTTCGCCACTCACACCTCCCAACACTTCCACATCATCACTGTCGACCCTCCCGCCCACCAAAACTTCCGCCGTCTGGCTGTCAAGCGTTCCTCCCACTTTGATGTCGCCTTTTCAGGTGCTTGGGAACTATTTGGATACCACCCACTTTGATATCGTCGTCAAGCATTCCCAAAACAATGCGTATTCGTATTCTTCTAACGAATCATAACTTGGGTTTACTAAGTATTTGACGGTTCATCACCTGAGTTTACTCCGCTACGGAAAGAAAAAAAAAAATCAAATTACGAATTTACTAGGACTTGGGGGCTTTTTTTTAAAAACTAATTAAAGTGTATTATATGATCATAATTTATTAAATTAATTAATTTTTAATTAAAATATGTAAATCTTACAAATGGTATTATATGGTAAAACTCATATAAATATTAAAAATAATAAATATATATCACATAAAAGTTAATGTATCACATAATAAACAAAAACATAATTCTGTTAAAATTTTTGTAAATTTAAAGTTTGGTCGGGTCAGTCGTGCTGGGCCCGGACCCAGTCAAAACGACCCGTGGGTCGATCGGTCCATTCTTCAAAGGTCAGTCTCACACCTAAT
>JAOSBK010000006.1:25100746-25124968 GCA_027568895.1 Erythroxylum shatona | reverse complement strand
CATCCCATATATAAGGTAATGTTCTGCCTTGATTCAGGTACGCAATCATAACCTAGCTTTCTTTGCATTCAGCTGCCCCACCTTCACCAAAAGACTGACTTGAGCGTCGGAGGGGCTAATCGGAACACAACCCCCGACGTGCCTCCTTTGTTTTGCAGGGATATTCACATCAAAGTTACCGCAGCAAGCAACCGATTCCATTGACCCAAACGGTAACGTTCCGTTCCGCCGGAATCCGGCAGAACCAAAGTTTAAATTGAATGATTTGTAAATATTAAATATTAAAATGTAATTATATATTTTGCCTAAAATTTAAAATACAGTTTTACCGATATGATTATCAAGACGTGTGCTTTTTGTCTTTTAAGCATTTGTAACGAAACATAAGCAAAACTTTTAGAAAATATGTTTCCGAGGCTCAGCCATAGTTTGACTCAAAATAAAGTCATGAAATATGAGCTGGCTGAGCTGTTTTGGACCTTATTGGCTGCATGAATGGGACGTGGTAGTGCTTGTCAGCAGTTTGGCGTTTTCAATATTTGTTGCTTATTGCTTGATAAAGGAAGATCAAGATTTTGGTTCATTCTATGTAATCGTTAGTAAAATAGCCATTTCCTTCTCTTAATTAAGGTTGACAGTTGTAAGGCTAATTAAGAAAAATGGTTTACATGTTACGTGAAAGTGCTAGGCATCTGGACTCCATTTCCAGAGTTTAACAATAATCAAAGGCAAACTTATAGATGGTTGTGCTTGTGCGTGATTATAACGCTAAATTAGGTGGACTACACAAGACAATGATGCTCACTTTAGTGAAAGTTTTTCCCTTTGCTTTACCTACTGATACGAGGAGCCTGTAAGAGAAAAACAGAACCCAAGAGAGCAGATTCGGCGAAGTATGTGGTGAACTATATATGGTGCTCATAATATTCTATCGATAATTAGCTCGGTCCTCCTAGTTTAGGGGAAGAAGAGATTTAAAACTTCTCCTCTAACTCTAAGTGAGATATCTTTAATTGATTCCCATCTTTGCCTCAGTGCCATTAGTATTACCCAAGTGGTTGCTTATCTAAAAAGGACATGACGCAAGCGGTTTTGATGCATAACACAGTTTTAAGTACCGGGCTCTTCACATGGGATTCAATGCCTCTGTGACTGTGTGCTCATTTCAATAAAAAAAAAAAAAAAAGTCTAAACAGGCCTATTGGACGAATGTAAGGGCTTTACCGCTTTTGACTCTTCCCTACAACAGCACGAGGAAGTCAATTAGCAATTGTACACGTCAGCCTTAGCCATTAGATAAATTGAAGTATATTAAAAAAAAAATCTAACCACCGCCTTGTGAAAGAACAGATACTTGAATGTTTCTTTACGAACTCTTTAGAGAGGCATTGTACAGCGGATTTAGGCCATGAGGTCACAATAATATTTAGATATAAATGTTGCGTTGGTAAGCTTGGAACCAACTTGGATGTTTCTGTTTTGGGCAAATCCTATATAACCTCTTCTTAACTGTCAGGTCTACTAGAAAGGTCAGGATCTAAAATCGAGGTATCTACTGGGCATGAATGAGAAGTCACTTTCAGTTCTTGCCGTAGAAAAATCCAACGCTGACGAAGTGAATGAGAAGAGCATTGGCTAGTATCATGGCTGTTAGGTAATGTAAAGCATCTAGGTCAAAAGTCAGCTTACAGTGAGCTTGATGGATGCAACACAAATGAATACTGTACATAACTGCTACACCCTTTCTTCGTAGACAATGTTATATGTCTTTGTTTTGAAATTTTTTGCTTTTATGTATGTACCTGGATTTGATTAGTTAAAGTTGACGTTCGCCATGATTTGAAGTCAATTCTATTATCCATCTTTTTCTATCTGATTTTTTGTTTAAGGCGGCAGGTTCAGGTTTAATGTTTGAAAGTGACAATTTGGCACGGCTGGTAAAAGGTGTTCTCCTTAATTGTAAACCTCTGATTCTGAATGCTGGACTAGTGGATATATATGAAGGCAAGTTCAGGTGGGATTCATCTTGCTGATACAATCGCAAAGCTGTAAGTTCATCAGAATCAGCTGGCTTCATTCATTATACATAGGGACCAAGAGGGTCACCTTGAGAAGAGTTGACTAAAACATGGGAACTTTAATAGCATAGACACGCACGTGCATGCGAATGGGAATTGCCAATGATCTAGCTGGGCCTGCAGCTTTACCAAGTCAAGATCTGATTTGGAACAATTCTTCAGGAATATACAGGAACATATTTTATTGATTTCTATCCAAAATTAATATTCAGTAGGAACACTCCATTAATTAGTTGACAAATTAGTTTCTGATTCTCTCTCAATAGTTAAACAAGTGGAAACCTGGTTTTGTTAAATGGCATGATGGTCCGCTAATAACAATCTCAACTCTGCTATTAACTGTGTGGCGATATCCAATAACAAGGGAAATGTATGAGTGAGTACATTTCCCCACAAAATTCTTGTTTATGTTTAATTGAAGACTTCAATAATTAACATTTTAATTGTCAGGTGTTAAAAATTAATTAAAAGGATGGACCAGAAATTGTGGATCTCTAGTATAATTGTATTTAAATTTACTGTTCTGGACAACTACAGCCCAAAGTAATTAACAGAAAACAATCAAGATAACTGGTTAAGATAACTGAGATTAAGAAAGTCCCCTAATAACATCTCCCATCACAAGGTAGCAGATCCCATGGTATTTATGTTGTTATATCCGAAAAACATAAGGAGTCTAGAGTTTGTCTTCCAAGTTATGCCTGTAAAAATGAAGATACTAATATCTGTCTATTTTGCCTTTCACTTATAAACTTCTCTTTTTCACGATAAACCAACTCACTTTAATAATGCATAATGGAATAAGATAAAATTCCACACATTTGACTCCTTTTCATTGATTTGAAGTATGATTATATGCTGTTATTAGTACCTAATTCTAGTAAAGGCAGATTTCCGTAATATTTACAAGTCGATAAGAATGTTTTTTTTGAAAATTAATAGATTTCATTATAAGAAAAAAATTACAATCTAGAGGACAAAACTAGTATAATTCATATAATCTAGATTACATGGAAATATGGTTCCTAGTAATCGTCTACATTTTGAGATCGAGGGAACTTAGAAGACCACTGAGTCTAGTATTACTCCAATCCCCATCTGCTCTTCATGTTACTTGTCAGGTTTGCAACTATTCCTCTAGCTAATATGGCCAATCTACAATATAGGAAGATGACCTGAAAAACCATCTCGTTGCTTCTACTTTCTTGTTTGAATACTCTGCAATTGTGTTCTTTCCATATGTAGTATACCAAGGCTGTCCAACTTAACCTGATAGCTTTGAGATTAGCCGCATTATGCAGCCAATCAATAGTTTCACTCCAAGAATCCATTGGTCAGACCACATTGAGTATATTTTCAACCGATTCCAAACTTATCTGATAGACCTGCATCTAATCATGAGGTGTTCTAAACTTTCGAATTCCTTATTACATAACTCACAGTTCAAAGTGCTAATGGAGAACCTGATCTTATCCCTTGTAAGCAACCCTCCATTGATTCCCATCCATAAGATGAATGAGTGAGTTAGATTAAGATCACTATCCCATACTAATATTGTCCACTCTTGCCTTGTGCTCTATGTAGCCTGTAATAGTGTTTTACAGGCTTTTGTGTTAAACTTCCTTGAGTTATTTGCTAGCCACTGCATTTCATCTTGCTCTTCTTCTTGGCATCGAAGCAAACTCTTCCATGATGAGACCGACACTCCTATTATTGTGCAAGGGCCATATACACTGATTATTCCGAATGAGCACACTTACTTTGGTAGTTAAATTCACCACCAAGTTTAAGCCCTGTACCTCCTCCACCTTATATGAAGGACCTTTAGAGTGCCAATTATTATAGCAAAAAGACGTGCTTTCTCTATTCCGAATCCTATGAAACACCTTACTCTGCATCCATTGTCTGGTTTCAAGAATTTCTTTAAGAGTGCTTGACATATTCTGCCTTGACTGTAGTATCCAGATACTCTTGTGCTTAATGAATACATTATGTATCCATTTTACCCATAAATCCTCCTTTTTGTAGCATAACTGTTGGTCCCCGATTCCGGAACCCAACTCTTACTTTGATACCACATCTGTTAAGCACCGGTTCTAGAACCTAACTCTTACTTTGATACCACATCTGTTGGGAACCGGTTCTGGAACCTAACTCTCGGAGTCATAAAACGTGTGCTTGTTACCATGTATGGTTATTCCAATTAACCCTCATTAGTCATCCTCGGTTCATCTTCATTCTTTGATACCGTAAACGTCGGGCCCTATTTTCTGAATCATTCTTATACTGAAGCAAATATTCTATGCTCAACTTCCATCTAGATATTGAACATCTTAGAGGCTGAATTAGAATTTGACCTCTTCGTATAATTTGTAAACCTACATCTGTAGTTTATTCCACATCAGAAATCATCTCAGTTGGAACCCTACAGATCCAGATATATTCAAAATGCCGAAGCATGTTTAGTAAAATAACACTAGTTCATACTATTCCAACAGATTCCTTCACATTTCTTCAATCAAAATCTTTTTCCAATCAATTCATAATGCTGCCAATTTTTTATGGAGAGATAGCACAATGTGTGAGGAATCTATTGTCTCAAAGGTCATTGCGTTTAGAGGTCAGATAACAAAGATTGATCGGATAACAATTTCCATCAAGAAATTGTATGTCTTAGGGATTGGATTAAAATTCTATTCCTTCAGATCATTTGTAGCCCTATATCTCTAGTTTGTTTAGACACAAAATTCATCTCATTTGGAGGTCAGATAACAAAGATATGGCTAAAGGAAATCAAACAAGGTTCCGTCCTTAACCATATTGAATCTATTTCAGGACAAAAGGCATAACTTACTCTAGGGATATCATATCAAGGCCAATCTTAAAGGGTTCGAAAGAGGACTTCAATAATTACATCTTTCATGAAGACATTGAAGTGAGATTTTGTCATCTAAAGGATCAGAATTGGACTAAACGATACAAGATGAACAGTGATAAGAAGAAGGTTATGAACAGTACACAGAAGATATCTTGTAATTGACATAGCTTTATCTAGAGACATTGGATTAAGGTGTTCTTTAAATGGTTTGAAAGAGGACTTCAAGATTTACAACCTTCATGAAGACCTTAAAGACAAATTCTATTGTCTACAGGGTCCAAAATGTGACCAGACGATAGGATTAGAAGAACAGTGCACCAGACGATATGACGTCATCAGATGATACGTCCTCACCAAACGATATGTCCTCACCAGATGATATGTTCTCACTAGACGAAACGTCCTCATCAGACAATACGTCCTCACCAGACGAAGCGTCCTCACTAGACGATATGTCCTCACCAGACAAAGAGTCCTCACCAGATGATACGTTCTCACCAGACGACACGTCATCACCAAATGATACGTCATCACCAGACAATACGTCCTATACTCCTGAGCACCTCCATTTTTAAGGATCATAACTTTTGGCTCCGATATCCAAAAATTTCGTACTATATACCGTTGAAAAGCTAGAAAGCTAATCTACAACTTTCTAGAAGATAACTTTGTCTAACTCAACCTAGATTAATCCAGATTTTCCCTTGAACTCAGAATACGAAATTTTCCTATGGAAGACTTGAAATTTTGCATTTCACAAACTTGGAATGTCCTGAGCTTAATCATTCAACTACCAAATTGACTTCATTAAACTCTCAAATCTTAAATCATTTGTCTCATCACCTTCAACTACATCTGATCAGTCATAATTCCTATCTTCTTTCCCGTAACATCTCACTTATGCATACAACGATTTATGCTCTAAAATCATCAACTTAAGATGATAACTTCTTCACTTATATCTAATTTTAACTCACATCATCCATACACCATTCACATTTCGTTAACATCAAAAGAATAAAGTTTTATAAATCATTAATGGCATTCCAAGCCACATTACATCATTATCTCAAAATCTCAAATTACAAAAGGTCCTTGAACAAACAAACTTCTTGCTTTCCCAAAATCAACTAAAACTACAAAATAAGCAAATTTGGAGAAATGCACTTAGGCTATTGATCACTTGGTCTCTTAGCTATCACCTGAAGATGGGATAAAGGGGGGGTGAGCTTGAAAGCTCATGGGTAACAAATTTATAACAAAGAATAAGCAAAATTGTTGAAATGTTCATTTGTCTTATAAAAGTCATAGTGAATTTATAAAACGTTTTGTTCTCAAATTCCCAGTCAAATTCACCAATTTTTGCTCAAAACTCATAGTTAAATTATCCTCACATCAATATAGCAGATACATTTAACCATCACTACAAAACACTCAAATTATGCAATAAACTTGACAATTTAAAGATGCAATACACAAACAAATGGCTCGAGGGTTCCATGGAAACAAAATGAAGAAACCGAAGTTTACCCCATGAACAAAATGAGTCCAATTTCGGAGCTCTTATGCCACAAGCGGGCAATCGGGAGAAGGCTCTTGTCGACGTGCTCGTGATGAACAAAATGGTTCCACTCTCGCCCAAACAAAAACACATAACCATGCTCAAATCATTTTATCATATGCTCATACTTTCATGCTTTCACATATTTTCTTTCATATAGAATGCCATGACATGTTTCTAGGCACAATATAGAATGTTTCAAAGCATTTCCTTCTTCATTTTGAAATTCATCAACAAAATTCATATACCAAACATGTAAAGATTTATGAAATCATTCAAAGAGTAATAAATGCACCATTTATGAATTTATTGAAATCATTTTGTTTTCTTGATTTGGAAAAGCATTTGTGGCTCATTTACTCTATTATAAACATGTACCCATCTTGATTTTCTCGCTTAAAGACTTGCTCAAAATACCTCTTCTCTTGCTCCTCTTGCTTCTCTGATCCTCTTTATACAATAACAAAAAATCCCACTCAACAGGATTTTCAATTGAAAATCCCACAAAGCACAATCACTAAAATTGGTGCTAGAATACTTAAGCCCATAGATTTTCTAAACTCCATAAACTAAAATCCTTCCAAAAGTCCCAAAAGATTTAGGTGATCTTACCTTGGTTCTTCATCAAATGAAGAGATCTTTGGCTCAAATGGATGCTCTTCTATTCCTCTACCTTTTTCTCTTCTTGAATCACTTCAAAGTCTCTCTCAAAAACTAAGAAATGAAGAAACCCTAGCTCAACTCTCTTCTTTTCTCTCAACCATCGAAATCTCTTCTTTCTCTCTTTGATTTGTTATTTTTCCTCCTCTCCCCCAATTCACGTTTTTTTTTTCTTCTTCTTCTTAAACAAGGCCACATTTTGGTCTTGTCCTTTCGACCTCTCCTTTGGTCTTCCCATTTTGCCCCTTCTTTCATTTACCTCCTAACTAACTTAATTCAAATCTTTCCATCTAATTTCAAATCTCTATTTATACCCATCAAATTAATGACTCAATTATAAAAATAATGAAACAAATAAATCAATAATAGTTGAAAAATTTGGGGTCCAACACTAAATAGTTGGGAGCAGAAACAGCAACATAGGCAACAAACAGGAAACACACAAAATGCCAATGAAAAAGGAGAAACGACAATGCTTAGAGGAGCAAACAGTCAGGGAAAAATGCAACAACTGGAATAGAAGAGAATATGCAGTAGAGGCCAAGAGGAATAAAATGATAGCAAAGACAAAGGCAAAACACAAGAGCGGAAAATGCAGAGTAGGAAATGCATCAACCATTAGCAAAAATGATGTAGCAGCAGAGGATGCAACCCATAAGAAATAAAATGACTACAACATAAAAGAAGAGTCTAAAAAATGCAAAACTATTGAACCAATAAAGAAGTAGACTGGCGTAGCCAACAACACAACAACTTTGAGAAAAATAAGAATAGAAAGAAACGCAAGAGACAAGAAGATGAAAAAAAAAATAACTTTGAGGGGAGAAGGTGGTAGAGTGCGAATAGAGAATGGAGTATAACAGAGAATGAAAAAGGAAGAAGAAAAAAGGAGGAGGGAAGAGAAAGGAGGAAGAGGGAATTTGTTTAATCCATGCCTACCTTAACACTCGCATGTTATTCATTTAATACCCAAGTTAGTTACAATAGCTGTAGAATATTCCTGGATGCATAACTAATTTTGCCTCATGTACAACCAAGTTTTATTCTATGTAATCAGCGAGCTTGGTTGGTTTAATTGTTTCACGCTGGCTGTCCTTACTTTGTGGACTCGGGATCATCTTCTCCACTAGTTGGATTGGGATAGTGCTGGAATGGGCTGTAACATTACTTCCATCCATGAAAACATCCTTATCCTCAAGGATGAAGTCCAGATGTTCTAGCTTAAGATCCTTAAAATCTTCCCATTCAACATCGTTTGAACTTTGTCCTTTCTATTGAACTAAAGGTTGTATAATCAACTAGTTGCCCTAAAAAATTTATCAGTGGCCTATGATTGTAAGAGGAACTAATAATGGATAGCCTTCAATATAATTTTCAGGTAAAGGAAGCTGTTGCTGCGTAGGATCTCCTCAACATTCTTTTAGTAATGAAACATGAAATACATTGTGAATATAAGCAGTAGATGGCAGATTGAGTTTGTAAGCAATAGGGCCCATACATTCAGCAATTTCAAATGGTCCATAAAACATTTAGATAGTTTATTAAAATGATTACCTATAACTAACCATTATCAGTAGGGTTGTAGCTTAACAAACACACAATCACTTGGCTTAAATTTTTTGACCACCTTTCTTTTATCACACCGCTACTTCATGCGATTTTGTGCATAGGTAAGCTTTGCCACTAACTGGGGAAGAACCTTGGAACCTGCAGAGAGCGCGGAATGTACAGAATCAATCTTTGATGTGCCCCATAGATAATGATGGAGTTGAGGAGGAGCACGCCCATAAATAGCGTCAAAGGGTGTCATGTTGATGACTGAATGCAAAGAGGTGTTATAATGCTATTTAGCCTAAGGAAGGAATTTAAGCCAGGTCTTTGGATTATCAATTACAAAGCAATGAAGATAGTCTTGTAAACATTTATTAACAACCTCAGTCTGGTCGTCAGACTGAGGATGATATGCTGAGCTGATGGACATATGACTACCTTGAAGTTTAAAAAGTTCCCTCCAAAATGCACTCATAAAAACAGGTCTCTATCAGAAACTATATCTTTAGGAAACTCGTGGAGCCTGCAAATTTCTTTAACAAAAACCTCGACTAAAATTGGGGTTATAAAGCTTGTAGGTAACGTAATGAATTAAGTATATTTGGAAAGGTAGTTGACAACTACGAACGCTACTGTTTTTCCTTAAGAAGGAGGCAAGTGTGTCACAAAATTTATAGAAATAGATTCCCAAAACTATTGTGGAATCTACAGTGGTTGACGTAGACCAAAAGGTGCTTTGTTGGGGAATTTTACTTATTGGCAAATGGCGCACTCCTGAACATAATGTTCAACATCACATCGTAAGAGTGGCCAATAAAAATAAGAGAAAATTCTTGCTACTGTTCGTTTGATACTTGTGTGTCCACCAACCACGGAATAATGATATTCTCACATAATTAATTCTTGTACGGCAGATTCAATACATACATAAATACAATCTTTAAAAAGAATAAGACCATCCTGAGATTTGTAATCAACATACTCCCTTGGATTTTGTTTGATGGCTTTCAATAATTGCTTAGATGGAGGATGAGTAGTAATAAATCTTCGTAGTGTCGCCAATAGACCCTGGATAGGCCTAGATATCTGCATGATCTTCAGCTCACCTTCACGTACATGTGAAAGGGCATCAGCTGGCCCATTTTCACAACCAGGTTTATAAACAATGTCAAAGTCATAACTAAGCAATTTGGAAAGCCAGTGTTGCTACTCAGGAGTTTGAATAAGAATAATCTATGTCATGAGGCTTTTTAATGGTCAGTTTGAATGGTAAAGTGAGTACCTAAAAGGTATTGCCTCCAGCGTTTAACAGCCATGGTTATTGCACACATTTTATGTACATATGAGCATATGTGGCAGTAGTTGTTTGCTATAATAAGCAACAGGTTGATTTTCATAAGTAAGGACCACCCAAACACCTATTTCAGAGGCATCTGTTTGAACTATAAATTTCTTGGAAAAATTTGGAAGTGCCAAGATAGGAGTAGACATTAAGGCTTGTTTTAAAGCTGCAAAGGCCTGCTCTGCTTCAATATTCCAAAGGAAAGCTTCTTTGCGTAATAACTTCGTAAGAGGGGAAGCCAACGTGGCATAATGTTTGACAAATTTCCTATAGTAACTAGTGAGGCCGAGAAATACTTGCAATTTCTTCACAATCGAAGGGGAAGCCACTCTTAAATAGCAGCAATTTTACTGCCATCAACTGAAATCATGGAAGAGCAAGCAAAGTTGTACTTAATCATTTTGATATATAATTGATGTTGTTGCAGGAGCTGGAAGATATAAGCTTAGTGTTGTAAATGGAGGGAATCTGTCGCATTGTAAATTAATGTCATAAAAAAAACCAGGACAAATTTCCTCAATACAGTGTGAAAGAGCTCGTTCATCTTGGATAGATAAGTTGATGGAGCATTAGTTAATCCAAAGGGTAAAACAATGAACTCATAATGCCCATCATGAGTTCTAAAAGCTATTTTTATGAAGATCCTCTAGACGTAACATAACTGATGGTAACCTGTGTGTAAGTCAAGCTTAGAAAAGACTGTAGGATAACGCCATCAGTGACCATTTCTCAAACAAGCCTCTCAATCTAAGACTTTTGACAATGAAGATATCTATACGGGCATACATTTACAGGAGCAACGCCTGGCTGTAATGGAATACGGTGTTCAACTTTACGAAAAGGCGGTAAGCTTAGTGGTATAGAAAAAATAGTAGAATAATCTCGTAACAGAGTGTGTAATTGCAAATGAAAAACAGGAGACAAGTCTTCTCCAATGCGAGCCTTTGTGGTTTCCAATATGGAGCTTATCAGTAAATGATAATAAGTGGAAATGGAGTGAGTGCGATGATATCGTTAAACTTTCATCAATGTCATGGACGTTAGTATAATAGGTTGGATACCATATAAAGTCAACTGCTGGCCACCTTGTTCAAGTCATATCCAGAGATTGGTATAATCAAAGAGGACAGGATAAGCCATTGCACTCTTAAGACAAGGTCTGCACCATATAATTATAGAAATTGACCATAAAGTAATAAGCATCCACTTTAGCAGGTGTCTGAGTACAGAGCCCTAAACACAACAAGTTATCACCATTGCCAACAGTAACATTTATATACTGAGAATTTTGAATAGGAAGCTTTAAGTAATGGACAACCTTCTCTTGCATAAAATGATGAGTCAATCCACCATCTACAAAAATAAGATCTGATCGACCGTGGATAGTGCCCTGAAGATGCAGTGTAGTAAGAACAAAATGTCCCTCGAATGCATGTGAAGATATTGTAGGGAGTGAATCCTCATCTAGAAGGACTGTATCTAGATTAATGGTATCAACAAGTGTAGTATTGATATCATCCAAAGAAGAGCTATCAACATGTTCATTAGCAATTAAATAGTGAAATTGTGTTCCTTGACAATGATGGCTAGCAAAAATTTTTTTGTCACAATTGAAACAAAGTCCTTTGGCATGACGAGTTTCCATCTCTATTGTTTTTAAACATTTAATAGGTATTTTTAGTGGTAATGGTTTAGTGGTTTGGGGAGCTAGTAGTGTAGGATATGGTCAAGGTGAAATAACATTATGAGCTAGCGATGAAGCAGGAAAATGTGGGCAAGGTGAGGAGGAAAATCAATTGACAGAGAGTTTATCTTCGATCATCCGTGTCATCCCAATAGCCTTTGAGAGATCATGTGGCTTCAAAATATAAAGCTCCTTTTTGATCTTGTCCTTCAAGCCTGAGATGCAACAATTTAGTAAGTTAGTAGCACTAAGTCCAAAGATTTTGTTAGATAAGGATGTGAACTTTTGCATAGAAGCGCCGACCGAAGTCACTTATGAAAATTTAAACAACAAAGCCTCATGATTAATAAATAGGGGTCCAAAATGAACCTCTAGTTATCGCATCAAATCATTCTAATTGAGTGCCTGATTTGTTGTTAGAAGCCATTTATACCACCGTAAAGCTTGTTCTGCTATACAGAAAGAAGAAATAAAGAGTTTCTAGTCCTTTGGTGTTCGATGATAATCAAAGAAATGTTGGATTTGAAAAATCCATTCAGCAACATCATCTCTCTAAAACATTGGAATCTCCTATTTTGGTAAATGTATCCCTGTGCGTGGGTGTTGCTCCTGAATGTCCTAAGATGTTGCATGAGGATGTGAATAGCTATGCAGTAAACTTGGCATAATTGGAGTAGGTAACAAGGTTGGTTGTGGTTATGAACCAGGTGTGAGAACTGGTAGTGTCGAGGAATTGATCCCCGATGGTTGTTTCTCTAGTCGTGTAAGAGATTGACACATAGACTCCAGTCTTTTCTGGATTCGACCATTGGTGTTACTATTTCACAAGATTTCTTCAGATTATTGCTATATGGTCATGGAATGTTGTTGGATAGTAGTTTGCATCTCTCGAAAATCCTTGGCTACGTTAATTATTATTTCTTATAGAGCTGTATAATAGGTAGTAGTCCCCTCATCATCCTTGGAGGAACTCTCAATGAAAGAACCAAATAGTAGAGCAAGAATAGAGAACAAAGTATAACAGAGAAGGAAAAGGAAGAAGAAAAAGGGAGGAGAGAAGAGAAAGGAGGAAGAGGGAATTTGTTTAATCCATGCTTACCTTCACACTCGAACGCTATTCATTTAATACCTGAGTTAGTTACAATAGCTGTAGAATATTCCTGAGTGCATAACTAATTTTATCTCATGTACATCCAAGATTTATTCTATGTAATCAGTGAGTTTGGCTGGTTTAATTGTTGCATGCTGGCTGTGTCTATTTTTTGGACTTGGGATCATCTTCTCCATTGGTTAGACTGGGATAGTGTGGGAATGGCCTGCAACGGACGGAGACTCACCCACCTAACATTTTCTACATCAAATCCGTTTAAAATGAAAAAAAAAAAGATAAATGAAGTCTATTATAGATTCAATAACGTATGGGAATGGGGGATGTTTGTGAGCCTATAAAAACGAAGCAGTGGGAAGGAGGAAATCAACAAGCAAACATATGCGAAGGTTGAGATCTCCGAGAGGTCTGTCGTTTTTCTAAGGCAGGTTGAAGCTGTGAATCGTCGCAAGGAGCATCGGGAGTGTTTGGAAAACCATAAACTCACTAGAATTGAGCTGGTTCGTTACCAGTGGAGGAGAAATGACATACCTTTTAGGGCTAGTCTGAGGTTTGTGAAGGCAGAAAAAATCAATTAATTAATTGATTTTTCTGAAAACCCTTACTTTCCTTGTTTCTGATTTTTCAAGATTTGTTAAGATTAATGCTTGAATTCTAGTTTAATTATGTTGTTTTGATTATTTGGGATATTATTTTAACTAAAATAATTACTTAGTAAATTTAACACTTATACAATTGCTGAAATTTTGACGTCAAATCTTAGTTGTTGATTGTGTTTCTTTATGTTTGATGTATTAAGCTGATTCGATTTCTAAGAGTAAAAAGGAACAAGTAGAAACTAATTGGTTGGTTCAAATGTCTAGGATTATCTCAGATATATCAAAACTGCATGATTAAACGAAAATTCAAAACTTGATTGTTCACTTGTAAATATTAGGTTAGATTTATGTTTTATTTTTTATTACTAAATTTAATTTTATTCGTTTTAAAAATTGCAAAACCCCCTCTTTTTATTTACATATTAGTTAATTCATAGGTTCCATAATTATAATTGTTTTAGTTTTGGATTTGGATTTCTTTCATATTTCTATATAAAGTTAGTTGTATGAATATAGCTTAATGTATTGTGCTCAAAATAACCATGTATTATAAAGTTAGATTTTATTTTTGTTCTAAGAATATATTATAAATTTAGTTTCTTAAGTTTTGATGTTGTACCTTAATTATGTGGTTAAAAAAGATATTATATGTTAATGATGTTTATATTCTATTATGGAATTTCTTTCATATAAGTGAAATTATTATGATGTAATTGTTTTTTTTAATTATTGTAATTAATAAACTAAATTAGTAAATTAACTTTCCTCATGGATTGACTCTTATTTGCTACATAATACATTGTTTAATAAATTGAAAGTAAATGAGGATTTAATTACACCTAACAACATGTACTGAAATTTTTCTTTACGAGATATTTTATCTGAGTTTACTTCTTGTTTTAATGGTACTTTAAACGTGGCAAAGTCTAGATGACTACCGAGACTCCAGTATATTCAAGTCACCTTTGTAATTATTCTTCTTGTAGTTATCCATAAAGAATTCATTGGAGATTTGCAGCTCATTGACAAACAAATCAGGCAATAGTACTTTGAAATGAAGTGTTGTTCATTAGACATAACAGATCTGCAAAAAAAATTTCAATGTATGACGGAAAGATATTATCTGCTTATGGTTTCAATGATGTCAATCTCTGTTATTCATTTATCTAATATCTTCTAGAAGAATTACAACCTAAGCTTTAAAGAGCTATTGCAGCTTTACATAGAGATATGATAGATATATCTATTGGAGTAATCTATTAGCTTGTCTTAACTTCTCTTGATAAACTTTTTAACCAACAAATGTTTTTTGAGAACATGATTAAAGGTGGGCCTTTACTGAAAAGGGCTTGTAAAAAGTCTTATTTAAAGATTAAGTGTAAGTAGAAAAAGGATTGTGAATGTCATACTAAAAAGAAGTATCATCACAAGAAATTTTCATACAAAAAGTCTCATAAATCCCAAATTCTAAATAAAGGATATCATAAGCCATTTAGAATAAGAAAATAACACAAATTTGTCCGATTATTTAAAAGATGAACTCCGCAAGTAAAAAAGGTAGATTGTTGTTTCATTTGTGACAAATCAAGACATTTTGCTCGTCAATATCCTAATAAGAAAAAAAGGGATTTGAAGCTCTTGGAAATTGTATTGAAGATTTTATTGAAGAATAATTCAGTGAAGATGAGGAAACAAAATTATTGTTCCAATAAACTCTTTTAATGATGAGTTTGAATCCTCTGATGACCTAATTGATGAAGACACTTAGGATGATTAATTATAAATGCTACAACAAACATGTTTGAAGGTAGGCTCTAAACTTAGCATTATTCCTCATCTTTATGTCCATATCCAATTATTAGAACATGATAGATATGATAAGCCAATCAAGGCTATTGGATATATGGATACTGGATCTTGTCGCATTATTAAGAAGCCCAACATCTTACCTCTTGAAGCTTAGATATCATATGATGAATATTTCATTGCAACTGATAGTAGTTCATTCAAAATTACGCTTATTACCAAAAGAAAAATAAGATAAGATTGTTTTGTATGGACTAAAGTTCTTAGCAGTTATTTACCTAGCCTAGATATCCTAATTGGTATAGATGTTTGTTGCAAACCATCTCCATTACAAATCCTACCCAAAGGAATTAAATGTCAAGCTAACTTCAATCACTACATAGATATATGCAACGTGTTTGAGCTCATCCAAGTACCTCCTCTGTATGAAGCACTACGAGATCAATTTTTAGAGCACTATCTTGAGACACATTTATAATCCTCTCATCCTAATCCTCTTTGGAAAAATCCACAATTATTCATTCTTTTACCATTCAAGAAGAATGAAGACATCAATGCTATCAAGGCAACTCACCTTGGCATGAATCCTAATGATTTAAAGTTACACAAAAAGAGTGTGCTACCTTACTCCAACAATGATTATTTGAGCCCACAAAATCAGATTGGGTATGTCAAGCTTTTTATGTGAACACAAAAGTTTAATAAAAGAGAGGGAAAAAGTGGTTAATAATTGATTATAAAGCTCTAAATGCATTTCTTCAAGATGAAAATTTCTCACTATCAAAATTAATACTCAAGTCGTACTTCTCAAAGAAGTGAACATCATTTCAAAATTGAAATTGAAAGCAAGATTTTGACAGTTGAGTATAGATCTACAAGAAAGATACAAGACAACTTTTTGTATTTCGGATACTCAATAACAATGGACTTTTATGACATTTAGACTCAAGGTTTCCCCATTACTATTTTAAAGGGACGTGACAAAAATTTATGAGCTCATTCTTTCCAACACCTTGATCTACATTGATGACATCTTTTTATACTCCAAAACCTATGATAATCATAAGGCTCTACTCCAATCATTTTTGGATCTTACAAAATAATATATAATCATGTTCTTAGCTAAGAAAAGTCATATTGAGACAACCCAAATACAATTTTTTGATATAAATTTTCATAATGAATTTTATTAGCTTGGATCACACATAACAAGTACATTTTTTTGATAAAAATCTCAACAAAAAATAGATCCAACAATTCC
Source organism: Erythroxylum shatona (assembly GCA_027568895.1). NCBI lineage: Eukaryota > Viridiplantae > Streptophyta > Magnoliopsida > Malpighiales > Erythroxylaceae > Erythroxylum > Erythroxylum shatona. The sequence continues at coordinate 25,108,440 of JAOSBK010000006.1, read as the reverse complement.
TTGGAATTATAAATTACATTAGAGATTTCATCCCCCTATATGGATGATTACACAACTCCCTTATGCAAATTGCTGAGAAAGAATCCACCACCATGGAATAAAGAACAAACTCGAGCTGTCCAATGTTTAAAATAAGCAAGTTAGTATCTACTCCCTTTAAAGATTCCTTACAAAGGCTAACACATCCTTTGGATAGATGTTATTGACCATTATTGGGATGCCATCTTGATAGAAGAGATTGGTAGGAAAATACATTATTATGGCCATACTAGTGGCCAGTTCAAGGAGTGAGAAAAACATTAGCACACCATCTATAAAGAAATCTTAGTGGTAGAAAAGGACATCAAAAAATTCAATTTCCACCTCAGCCTTATCACTTTCTGATTGAAATGGACAACACATCTTTTCCAAAGATTCTTAAGCCTGATAGTCAATTACTTCACTAACAAGATTGGTTTTCATGTTATAAAGTTGTTGTTTTCTATATCAAAGGTCACCATAACATCCTTGCATATTTTCTCTCTCGACCTAGAAAACCAATCCAATTGCTCTCTCCTGTACTTTAAAAACTAGCACTTCTCATTCTTCTCATCATAGAATTTCCTTAGTATGCTAGGATCAATAATTCCTTTCCTCTGATCACCAAAACTCATCCAACCATACTAGATGACATTGTTGTTCTCCTTCAAAAAAGTTTGTTTTACTACCTCCATCTTGTTCTCACTACTCTAAACGTTCCACCTTGCCCCCATCAGTTTGATATGCTAACACCTTACCGAATCCTTTACCATCTTTATGATTCCCTTTTTGAGCTAACAATATGGCACCTATGGGCTTTATTTATCTTGTATGCATGCCCAATTTCCCTCTCTCCTTTGCATGTGTATAAAGATCTTGCCAATCTCATAAATGTTAGCTTTCTCTTTACGAACATTCCTTGAATGGTTACAACCTTTACCTAATTGGAGTATTTAACGTGCACACATTCTCAACAGATATCAACTATGGGCCATTTCTTTTTTGATCAAAAAGCCTAGTATATCTTCATTATCCACTGTCCATATAGCTTGAATGTGAATGCTTATATTTACACCATTAATTGTTAATCAACGTTTTTGAAATTGGGCAAATCTCCACAACTTAAGAACCCAAACTACCTAAGCCTAAACTCCCTGATTATTTCCAAAATGCCTAAGATCCCTGGCCTCCAATTTGGACTGAAATAGAAATGATTCATTTCCTTAAAGAGTTGGGAAAAAATGGATGAAGACATGTCTAATTCTGATGAAAGTGATGGACCCCGATCTCTTTATACACCTCCTTATTAATATATTCCTTCTTATCTTGTAAGAATATTATTAGGACCCAGTGTTTCCAATAATTCTCATTTTTATTATGTATTTTTGTATTCTAGTTTGAAATTTTGTATTATCTGAGAATCTTTTCTAAAAATTGTTTGTCCTCATTTCCCTTGCTTATTCTATAAAAGCAAGGTTTCCTTTCAATTGTAGATTTTTAGAAAAATTCAACAAAATAATGTATTTTTTTAATCTTGGGTCTTCTTTCTAAGTTCGTCCTCTCCTGAAAGCTTGATCCTTGCATAATATAAACATAGTCATAAAGTAAGACAAGTTTATTCTATACTTGCCTTTTCATGAGGATCCTGCATATCAGAAAGTGTTAAAATATAGATCTTGTTTAAGGTCTAAGCTCAATAGGAAAAGATTGGTCAGTTTAGGTTTCTAAAAGGAAGGTCTTGAAAATTGATGTCCAAGTAGAGAAGTGTCTCAACTAGCATATCTTACCTTTGATCTCTTATGAAAATTTATTCTATAAACTACTTGACTGGTATATGGGCAAAAAACTCATGATGTTGTTCTCTTGAAGCTTATTAGTGAAATGTTCGGTGAACTTAGAAGTTACAGTAAGAAAACTCTTTCTTGATTCATGTGGTGTAATAACACCACATATCCTTGGTATTTGTTATTATATCCTCGTATGCCATCTGACTAGGGGTTGTCAGGATGACACATTTGTTAGTTGTAAAAATTTTCCACAAATCTTTAAACCTCTCTTTGTAGATGTTGTAGAATGTAATTTGGAGTATATGAGTAGGGAATAGTATAGTAAGTTGAAAACATTACATAATTTAGTTGTCTTTGATTTTTCATTTATTTGAGGTATTTAACGTATAATAGTTAATTTGTCAAGTTAAAATGTGATTATTAGATTATTGGTCTTATTTTTTTTTTTGAATTCATTATTGGTCTTATTATTATGATTAATAGTATTCAAATTTTTATAAGTATATAAAAAATAATAAAGATTATAAAAGAACACGTTATTAATGACCAGAGAGCAGCAGTGAACAAATTATGATATTAATGACTGGAAAGTGAGCATTATAGAGTAGAAGTTCCCTCAACACAGGACCAGAGCCTATGGCGCTGCTCATAGTATGACAAAAGCAACACGTTTCCCTATAGAATTTCGGGTTCAAAATGTCAGAAGATCCAAATTTCATCAACTAAGCTGTCCATGTCAAAGACGTTTCCTAATGGCAGCTGTTCATAAGCATCAATGTGGAGCAAAAGTACCTTTTTTCCTTGTTGATAAAGAGATATAATAGCTGGATCGAAGTGCTCACATGTACGACGCATGCAGATGCAGTTTTATGTTTTTCTTCTCTGTTGGTGTTGGAAAGCACTTTAACTACTCCAAGACGCAAGCATGAGCCTGTCACTTACGGAGCCAATTGCATGGAATAAGGAGAACATGACCCTCTTAGGTTGGGTAAAGGATCTCTGACACCGAATGTTTGTTGGCTCACTGACAGTTAAAATTTATTGGATCTTAATCCCGTAGTAAATTGTTTAGGCTAGCAGCATACCGCTCACGGTATCATAGTTATAGATTTTTTATTTTTTTGAAAAGGAAAATTGATTAACAAGAAAAGAATGATATAAGGTATAGACCAGGGAAATCAAAAGAAATATCTAACACAAAATATGCAAGGAAATAAGAACTAAGCCTATGTAAAACCAATGAAAAGGATAATAACATTACAACAACAGAAACACCATAATATTGTGAGTGAAGAGTTCCAGCGTGATCCGTTAGGTGTTCCTTTGGAACCTCATCCGAAGCTAAGCATAAGACCCATGAAGAAATACTACCTTAATGTTGCTTGAAAAATGGGGCAGCAATGGTGAGATAGATTCATAGTCAACAAAATCTCACGAATTTCTTCTATTAATAAGGATATCAGACCATCTTTAGTGGAAACTTGAGTCTTGAAGCGTCAAAGGTTCCTCTCCTCCCATAGCCTGTAGATACATACTCCCAAGACAATAAGGCGTAAAGGTTGCTGTGTTGAGAAACCAGCTGTTATCTCTGAGATAGTAGTACCTGGATCTATCCAATCGCATAAAGCAATAATATGGTTCCATATCGAGTTGTTAAAATCACATGCAAAGAAGAGATGATCGCATGATTCAAGATGCAAGGAGTACATTGGGCAATTCTTATCGGTTTGAATATATGGAAGGCGATCAGCTGTAGATAGTTTGTTTTGTATGGCCAACCAGTAGATGAAAGATATCCTCGGAGTGAGATGCTTGTTCCATACCATAGGAGCCCAAGAAACTGAGGATCAATGCTTTCATAATAGATCACATACATATATGTTTGAGAGTTTGCCAGCTGGTATACCCTTCCAGAAGAAGATGTCAGAAATCTGTGGATTAGGAGGATAACTCGGCTGAAATGGCAATAAGCTACGAGGAAAACTCCATGTAGAGCCCTCTATGAAGACATGCATCCGAGTTTGCAGAGAAAAAGAATAAGAAACTCTAGGGATCAATTGTGTTATAGGACCCCTTCGAGACCAATTATCAAACCATAAGAAGATTAGATGACCATTTTTAATTTCACAAGAGCAATCCTATTTAACAACATCTCGCAATTTAAGCAATTGAGTGAGGAAGAAAGAGTGAGTACCTTTCGGTTTAATCGCCTATATACTATTCCCCCTGAGAAAGTATACAAGTAGCCATTTTATCCACAAGCTTTTCTTGTCCTCCAATATCCACCAGAATCTCTTGAGGATTAAAGAATGATAAGCTGTTTTAATAGAAAGAATGTTCAATCCTCCTTTTTTCGAAAAATTAATATCTGCCCATTTCACCTTTGTAGCTCCAAGATTCCCATTAGAGTGATTTCACAAGAAAGATCTCAAGATTCTTTCAATTTTTTTATAATGCTTTGAGATAAGAAAATATGGGAGCTCCGATAAATATGCAAGGAATTGAGGATGGATTTGATAAGCTGAAGCTTACCCGCATAGGAAAGGGATTTGTTCACCCAAGACTTAATTCGCTTCTAAATCTTGTCTAATAGAGGTCGGCACTCAACAAAGGTTAGTCGCTTTGTGGAAATTGGAAGGCCAAGGTATAAAAGAGGAGGATGTTGTGATCTCATTCCAGTTGTCGCCAAAACATGATTTTCCATATTTACTGCACTTTTTGAAAGAAGGAAGTGACTTTTGTTTTGATACATATAAAGACTAGACATATTCTTGAAAACAGAGAGGGCACACATATAAGAGAGAATGAACTCCAAATCAGCCCTACAAAATAGAAGAAGGTCGTCTGCAAAACAGAGGTTAGTGAGATTAAGCTTCTTACACTTAGAATGGTATTTAAAGTTGGGATTGGAGATTGTCTCCTTCTGAATGTAAGCATTTAACACTTCCATGGCAAGAATGAAGATGTATGGGGAGATGGGATCTCCCTGTCTGAGGCCTCGTACAGCTTTGAAGTATGTGGAAGGGGACCCATTGACAAGAACCTAAAAAGAAGCTGAAGAGATACATTCCATAATCCGTTGAATGAACAGGTTTGGAAATCTAAAGGCTTTAAGCATATGTTGTATGAAAGTCCAGCTGATGCTATCAAATGCTTTGTGGAAGTCTATTTTCATCGTGCAATTCGGGGGGCTATTGGAGGTGGCTTTAGCAATTCTTGAACAATAAGCACATTGTCGCTGATGTGTCTATCTGACAAGAAGGCACTCTGATTATCATTTATGAGAGGAGTAATAGCTTCCTTTAAATGTGCAACCAATATTTTCGAGATCACCTTGTATAGAATATTGGTACAAGAAATGGGACGGTAGTCGTCTGCGAAGCTCTTTGGATTTGCTCCCTTGGGAATCAAGCATAGAAAAGTTTTATTGAGTTCCTTGAGAAGAACTCCATTTCTGAAGAATTCATGGATAGCCTCCTTGATAAAACCACCAATGATATTCCACGAATGTTAGTAGAAGAAATCATTAAAACCATCGGGACCTAGAGCCTTCTTACCATTCATTACAAAAACACATTTGTCAATTTCTTCATCATCCACTGGCTTGGTTAAGAGAGTAAAGGCTGAAGGACAGACTTGTGGCAGATTGAGTCATTATAGCTCACCAAGGGAGACATTTGTTGACGCTGCTGTACCAAGGGAAGAGCTAAAAAATCTAAAGGCTTCATCATGTATTTCCTTTGGATCCGTGATGATACTGCCAGTAGAGGAAGAGATAGTAAAGATTTTGTTTCAGTTTTTCCTGACAAGAATAGAATGAAAGAAAATTTGAGTGCTTCGGTCCTCATCCTGTAGTCAATTCACCATAGCACGCTGCTGCAAAAGGGAATAGTGATTTTGGATAGCCTGAAGATAGTTGGAGAGAGCATGTTTCTCATGCTTAATTAGAGAGTGAAGCCCGGGATTGGCAGATAATAGAGTCTGCATTCTTGTCAATTCCATTCTAATAATGTTGATAGCTTCAGTTGTAGGTCCTTTTGAAGAATTCAGAAGCTTAAGTTTTTGCTTAATGAGCTTTAATTTCTAAGTGCAGCAGAATTGTTTGGTCCCTCTAACATGGAGTGTAGCGCCTGCCTTGCAAGCATTAACAAAACCTGAATCCTTAACCAAGAAATTGTTGAATCAGAAGGGATGGCGAGTAGCAGTTGGAGTGGACAAGTTGGAGATCAGGATAGGCGTATGGTCGATCATAGTTATAGATTTGAGTAAAGTAAACAAAATTCTATTTATTTTTTAATTAATTTAAAAATAAACTATTAAATAAAATAGAAACTGTTGACAATGAACCTGGACAGATGCCCCTTTCCCAAGACAGGCCTGACTTTCACAGTGGGTTAATGGTGAGCCAGTCGCATAAGATTTGCCCAGGAAACGAGCGTCGGGGAAGCTAATCGGGGTCAGAATAGGCCACCTGACGACGAGGCCAATTATCGTTCTCTAGTGTTGTAAAAGTTGAACGGTAGATTCTAACCCATGGACTATAGATTGCACAGTACTTTTGCATATAAATGGATACCAGAATGCATGCATGGAATTGCCCAACTTCATCTTTTCGCTTAGCTACGTTGTAAATACTGACAAATTAGTGCAAATTAAATCATTGATGCTAGGAAAATAGTTTTTACATTTTTTCGATGAATTACTTTAATATAACAATGTGAAATAATAAATAAAAATAAAACATTTAAAAATATACATATTCTTTAATAAAATAATCAATCACAAATTGTTCATTTATTTATTTTTAATTATATTCACATAATTAAAAAAACTTTAGAGAGGTTTAAATAATATTGTTCTCTACTTCTTTTCCTATAAAGATTAGGGTTTATCAAAGTTAATTCAAATTATTTTTAAATTATAATTAGAATATAACTATAATTATACAATTAGAATTTTATTAAAATTAAATATTTCATATTTATTTCTTAAAATTTCTTAACCTTTATGATTAATTCCAATTTAATTTAAGTAATTTTTTCTCTTTAATTACTTTGTAATCCATTATATTCAAGATATGATGACAGTAACCATATATTTTAATTTTAATTCATAATTATAGAAAAGATAAAACAAATTATTTTTAATTCTTCAATAAAAATTTATAATTATAAATCAAGATATAACAACATATCATGATTACTCAAATATTAGACTATTAAAGTGATTTAACTTAACATACATATACACGCGCGCGCGCACACACATATATAATGTTAATTAAATTATTTCGTTATTTAAAATTCTAATTGAGTATAAATATAGAATTTGTGTTTATACTATTTAAATTTATTCAAGTTTATTTATAAAATTAGTAATATATTTATAATTGATAACATATTTTCATATCTCAATTTACTTGTTAGAAAAATTCTCAAATCATTAATAATGAAGAACAATAGAATATTTTTCCTAATTAATTTAAGGTCAATAATTTTTTGTTATCCTACTAACTATCTTCATATAGCTCATATTATATTTAAATACTACAGATTGAACTATTGTTAGAAAAAGTCTTAAGTAGCATCATAATATAATAATTGTCATATGAAATACTTTGTTAATCTAAGTCTAAGAATTAATTATATAACTATTATAGACACTCATAAATACACAAGTGATGTTTTATTAAAGATCCTTATTATGTGACTGGTTTTGGTGAACTACTTTTTAATAATCATTCATGTGTTTGGTTAAATATTTTCATACTTCAATTTATGATATCAATTACTCCCTCCTATCCAAAATAAAAGTCATTTTAGAAGGATTTTAATTATTCAAAATAAGTGTCGTTCACGATTTTTCATGCATGTTTATAATTTTATTTCC
>JAOSBK010000006.1:25057431-25069066 GCA_027568895.1 Erythroxylum shatona | reverse complement strand
TTGTTCCACGGAACCCTCGAGCCAATTTGTGTGTGCATTTGCATTTTGATGTCTTAAGTTATGATGACTTTTGAGTTTTATGCCTAGATGTGAATTTGATCCAATATGTTCCATGGGATGATGTATTGAATTATAAGATGTGTATTGGAATTGTGAATGTTGGGATTTCATTGTTCACCTATATGGATATTTGTATATGTTTGATTGTGTGGCTCATCGCCAATAGCTATAAATATATTAACCACTGAGCTATGTAGCTCAACCCAAAATTTTCCTCCTCAGGTGCAGACCGAGAAGAGTAATGACCCTTGCAAGGCATTTGGGAACTCCAAGATAGCTAGGATTCTTTTGTATTAAGTTAGTAACATTTGTCTACCTTTATAGGCATATCAAACATGAACATCTTTTGTATTTTGTCTTAAGTTGATGTATATGTGATATCTAAGTAAAGATTGTTCAAAACATTGACTTTGTTTAGAAATGAGAATGAGAATTTGAGAAGTTCTTTTTGTATGATTATGTTTCTTTAATGTTTGAGAATGATGGATGTGCTTATCATTTGGGGTTGAGATTTCCAATTGTTGATAGTATTAGAATAGCTTGTTGGAATTGAAAAGATAGGATGTGATGAACCTTTGGAGTTGAGATTCAAGTGTTAATGAGATGTTTTTAGTAGTTAAATGGATATGAAGTGGTTTTTGGCACTGAAAGGGTGGTATTAGAGAAGTGTATGAGGAAAGGGGATGTTAGGATGGGTTTAGGATCCTTTGGAGGGGTCTTGTAGAGTAAAACTTTCGTGACATCCGAAGGTTACACGGCCTACCCGTGTAAAACCACAAGGGCCATGTGTTTCTGGCGCAGGAGCACATTTTCACCCGAAGGTTACACGGTCTTCCCGTGTTGGTTTACACAGACCATGTTTTGACCTACCAAATGACCGAATTTCATTTTGGAGTCTTCATGAAAGTTGTAGATCTAGAAGTGTTCATTCAAATCGTCTAAAAACGAAGTCAATCAGACACCTGTAGTGAGAGTTATGGCAATTGCGCCAAGGCATGTCCAAGGACATGAACACGTTGGATTCGTTTGGCCATAACTTCTTCGTCTGACCTCCGATTGAGGTGATTCTTGAAGCGATAGATTCCTAACACGTTTTTCTACCTTCCTGCAAAAATTGATAGCCTTTGGTGTCGAATTTCAAAATATTGAGAAAAAAAGAAGTGAGGGCTCATTGGAATGACCCTTCAAGGAAACCCACTTATGCTTTTTGATTCCGAAATGATAGTTGGGCTCCGGGAACGAGGTCCAACATCTTGGTTGGGCTCCAAGAACGGGACCCAATAAGGAGGACCTCCAAAGATGCTATAATTTAGTGTGCAAGGAAAGTTCTAAGGGCTGTCATTTTGGACAAGTTTTTGGCTCTCCATTAAACACATTTGACTACCATTTTGGACTACTTCTTTGATGCTTCTCCAAGTTTTTTTTTTTCACTTTATTGGCTGCATTATGGACAACCTTCCTAGCTCCTAATGGCTTCAAAACTTTATGCTTTAATCTTGTATTTGTATTCCATCATTAAATCTACATGTAAAATTAATAAGAACACAAAATAAGCAATTAAACACAAAAATAAGAATGAATTCAAATGAAATAACATATAAAAATATAGAAAAATCCATTCATATCATAGCTTTTGGCCGTCTTTGGGCAAAACATTGAAATTAAGCTCAAAGTCCCAAAAATATTGACTCATTTTCCATATGTTCCAAGAATATATAATCACAAGCAAAGATGAGTGACTTTCAAAAATCATAGCAAGATGTCAACATTCTAAGCTTTTACTTATGATCAATCAACATTCATCATCTTAAAAAACTGAGCAATCTAATGGTAGACTCAAAAAATATGTTTAAATAAAATATATTCATAGGTACACTAAACACCATTCATGATCATGTCATTCCACAATTTTGCATATCGTTTCATTTCTCCACCATTAATGTTCACATGCAAAATCATGAATCAAAGGAAATTTTAGGGTTATAATGTGGGCAAAGGTGAGATGAGATGTATTTGGGTCCAGTAGCATAAAAGTCATTAAAGATAGTAAAATAAAGCAACACTTAATGTAACATCAAGTGTATAAGTTAACACTTATCAAAAACTAGGTATAGTCAGCTATGACAAATATAACATTTATATTTCACAACCCAATTCAACTCTCACACACAAACCATATAAAGAATATTCCAATCCGAAGGCATCACTCATACAATTTATGCCAACAATACATTGAAACCATAAGAGTGAACCTTGCAAGCCAATATCTACCTCATATTCAACATACTCAAATAACACATTCATTATAACTCTAGGAAGATCCATTAATTATTAATAACTTTGCAAATTCTTATGCACTTCCTCCTTGATAAATTTATTCAAACTTTTTTCTTTTTCAATTCTTTTCTTTTTCTCTATATTTCTTTCTTTTGTTTTTCTTTTGCTTTTCTCTTTTCTTTCTTTCTTTCTACCTCTTTTTTTAACATTAAAAGAAACTACATTAACATGGTAATTTCAATGATAAGACATAAAATAACATCCCAATCATTATAACTAATCCACACATATGTATACTCGCAAACTTAAGAATTTTGTACATCCATAAACTTAACAATCATAAATGTTCCATTAGCTTTATGGCTTGGGTAAGACATTTGGTTAAGTATAAAGCATGTAATGTAGTTGATACAAAAAGAAAGGCTAATACGACTCAAGGGGGCTTAACAAGGGAAAAATCATGTTAATGGGGTAGGCTATCTAAGATAATGTAGCTTATGAAACAAAGAATGCCTAATCATTTCCATGTTAATGCATGTGATAAAAATATGGTCTCAAATAAAAACTCAAAGTAAAGTTAGGATGTATATATCATGAAGGTCACACGCTATCAAAAGGCAATGAGACTAATATGGGTGTGTAAGTCAAATAAGGTTTAAAATCTCACAGGCTTTGTCTACCACAAGTCACTACTTTTCTAAAGATAATGCACATCGACCAATCACAAAAGTAAAAATAGATGTTAAAGTTGCTATGAAATTCTCTAGTCAATTCACACTCTAATTATGACTATATAGTCCTAGAAGCAATAGAAAATGAGAAATTGTTTTCTTTGTTTTTTTATTCTCTCTCATTTTGATTGAAAACTTAAAACAAGCAAGAAACAAACCAATAAAGAACACATATGCATATAACAAAAAATGCGAAAATGTAAAAGAAAAGAAACTTACTTTCCTTGGGTTACCTCCCAAGAAGCACCTTTGTTTAGGATCACTGACTCGACTTCATGTTTCCTCCTCACGTGACAAAATTGTGATCTTCAAGTGTCACAGACGGCTCCTCCACGTAAGGTTCTTCAGGATAGGGTCTCAGTTAATGATCCATCATATTTAGCATCTTTCCTATCCTCTGACTTTCAATCTTGACTGAGTCTATGCACTCTAGAAAGATCTCAAATGTCTCTTCGCCTTTCTCTTCCTCATTTAATTCCTCCAATTTACTATGTAAAGTAGAAGAGTTAGTCTCAAAAATAATCATGAACTCAGTACTCACCTTTGAGCTAAATGATATAGCTTTTTCCCTCTCTAGATCCTCCTCAACTTCTTCTACGCAAGCAATCCGTTGAGGATTAACCTCAAAATTCTCAAGCTCCTCATTAATTTGTAAAGTTCCCACACAAATGTCAGTTGGGTACATCTTGGGTTGATACAACTGCTCCTCTTTGCTTTGCCATTCCAAATGATTGATATCTCCTCATCGAGGCAATGTATCTTACTGGAATTGTAGAGCATCCTGTTAGATTTGCTGTACACCTTGCTAAAAAAGTTGTTGAATATAAAAAGAAGAAAATAAAATGAAACTAACTAATAAAAACAAATTAAAAAATGCGAAAAATGATAAAAGTGGTTAATTCAGTAGGGACCTAGTTCTTTGGTTCAATCTCGGTCTATAATCTAATGAAACATATTCGCTTAATTTGTTGTTCTTAAATCTCTCCTAGAAACTATTAATTGTGAGTTAATAATTAACTCGAGTTTTCCCTTAGGCAGTGTTTAATCAAGACATGATCGTTAATTAAACCTAACCACTGAATAATCTATGATACGATCTCTAGATTTAATTAGGCAGTAGCATTACGAATTAGGAAACTGATTAATTAAGGCAATAACCACATACGATGCATTATTTAACCAAGATTATGTTATCCCTAGTGATTACGAATCATTAGCCGCTATACATAAATTTCAACATAATAATTACAAATTATATCAAAATTCTAGTAATGAGTTTTCAAATAAATGATTCAATAAATGCATTAAAATAATCTTTTCATAAGAAGAAAATAAAATGAAACTAATTAATAGAAACAAATTAAAAAACATGTGAAAAATGATAAAAGTGGAGAATTCGTTAGAGACCCAATTTTTTGGTTCAATCTCATCCTATACCCTAATTAAACATATCCCCTTAATTTGTTGTTCTTAAATCTCTCCTAACAACTATTAATCATGGTTAATAATTAATCCAGGTTTTTTCTTAGGTAGTGTTAAATCAAGATATGATCGTTAATTAAACATAACCACTGAGTAGCTTATGATATGATCTCTAGATTTAATTAAGCAGTAACATTATGAATTAGAAAAACTGATTAATCAAGACAATAACCAAATATGATGCGTCATTTAACCAAGGTTATATTATCCCTAATGATTACGAATCATTAGTCACTATATATGAATTTCAACATAACAATTACGGATTATATCGAAATTATATAAATGAGTTTGCAAATAAAGGATTCAATAAACGCATTAAAATCATCTTTTTATAATACTTAGTGAGTTCTTATACAAATAACCAAACTATAACGATAATATGATCATTCATATACAAAACCTAAATTGATCAACATAAAAAAAAAACATAATCAATTCTTAATAAAAGAAAGAAACAACAAAAACAAAGAAATACACTTAAACCAAGTCGTTGGTGATGATGTCACCTCCAAATCAGTGTTGAGATATCTAACCTTTCATAGGTCTCTCCCAAAAAATGCTTCAGCCTCATTAATAACCCCTACCGAAAACCCCTTGTCTATGCTACTCTCTCATTCACGCTACTTTCTTTTGTTTCTGCCTTGCAAAAATCTAGGTACTGTTTAGTGATGTGACGATTTAACTTTTTTGGCGCAACTTATTCTGCATGTCTCCTTTTAAGCCTCGTTGGTGTCTTTTAAATGCAGCTCTTGTCTACATTTAACGCAATCATCTACGTCAAACGCAGACCGTGTTTCACAGCTGCCCTCCTAGCTAGCGTTGCATCGTTTGCTTTATATTTGCTCTTTGCTTCTGCTGTCGTTTCTCGCTTCTACGCCTGCGTTTTGTTACTTTATCCACCTACCGCAACCGTGAGCATCATTGTCCATTAATTAAATTAATACCATGCAAATCCATGCAGCCTAGGCTCTTCTTCTGTGTGTTTCTATTTTTTGTCTTTTAATTTTCTTCTTCTTGTTATGTGAAAATAAGTAAAAATTAATCTTTAAAAAATGACTAAAATATAAAGCTTCGACTCACTTTAACTTATTTATTTTTGAATTATAGCTAAAATCACATATGAGTATTTTAAGCAATGTCATATCAATAATCGTTAAGTGTTATGGAATAATTTCATAATCAATTAAGCACCTATCACATGTAAAAAAAACAAAAGATAAATTATATAAGTAAGAGAAAAGCTCACTTTTCCTAAAAACATATCCTAGTTGTACCCATGCATTAGTTAATTAAAGGATGTTCCAAAAGGAAACTTCTTTAAGCATAGAAGAAAAGTAGGGAAATGAGTAATGTTGGAGGTTAAAGATGAAGAAATGGAAAGTTTAAAAGAGGAGAGAAAGATTAATGTTTTCATTTTTCTAGGGCCCATTTGCCACATAGGAAAGACATCAATCAAGGGCCCACAAAAATCCCAAAAGTGCTTTTTATATATAACAGATGACTTAAAAAAAACTTATTTTAGAGTTTAAATTAAATGTTTAACATGTCTTTTCATCCTTACGTTATGATAAATCATTTAGTTAACAAGGTTTTTTTTTTTGCATTTTCTTTTAATTTCAAATTTGGTGTATATATGTATGTATGTATAGATATATATAGGTATATATATGTGATGATTAACTCACCTCTTGCGATTAGTAAATAAGATATATTAGAACAAATTTCCGAGGAAATTGATGCAGAAATCATGATGAAAAAGATGGGGGATAGACTTGATTCCCTTGTAGCATTCTAATTTATCTTCTTCTCGTCCGGAATTTATCACTTTCTCTCCTCTTTTTGGACTCTATCACTACCATCTTATTCTGAGTTATAATTTGCAATAATTATTGATTTTAGTTCACAAGAAAGTATCAATAATCATTTTTGCACACTAGTAATAATTACCTCATGCATTCATCGCGATAATATTTACAAGTTTAACGATGGTGGATAGATAGCCATTGCAGTGCACATTCTATGACCTATGAGAGACCAAATTCTTAATATGTTTATTATCTGGGTGAAATCTTTTTCCTTTTCCATAATAAATCCAACAACTATGTAATTGATCAAACTGTGGAATTAATATAAAATCAAAACTTAACTGACATGATTAGTAAAGCAGAACTTATTTTAAATACGTAGATCTTAGATTCTTAAATTTCGTCTAGCTTCACTGAATGAAATAAAATATTTTAACTGAATAAAGTAGACCATCATAGATTCTAAGCCTAAAACAGCCACATTTGACCCCCTAAAGTAATCTTTTGCACCAAAGAATGCATATCTGATTGTATTAGGACAATTAATTAGAAGCCTTTCTTAGTTTAAAAAACATAAACGAAAATATATTTTGAGAATTCGTATCTTTCTCTTTCTTCTCCTTTCATATGTGAGTTAGGCCTCATCCATTTCTTCATAGGATTGTTTTTTCAATTACCTATTGTAGTAATCCATCCTTGTTGTGAAAATTATAGTTAAAGTATTAAATTTGAGAATTTTTTGAATCTCATTTCAACTAAATCGTTCCATTAATGTGTCAGCTAAGGTTATCAATTTACATACAAAGCTTAACAATATGGTTAGAGAAAAAGCCCTTAGTTTTATTCTATGATGTAGCAACATTTAGTTGACATTCATAAGGTAACACCGAGCTCCCCAATAACCATGCGAACCTTAGCCGCTCTAATGAGAAAGTAGTCTCTAAGCTGTGAAAGATCGAATGATCCACTTTCCCAAGGACACGTTTACATAAAAAGATGGCTTCCAAAACAAAGGAGAAGAGGATTGAATTCAATGTGTTGTCATGTGGGAACAGCGTGAATTAAACGCCTGTCTTTGTCTAAGCTGGCGTGAAGATTCAATAAAAGTCTAATCAATGTGACAGAGCAGGGGATAGATAAGAAGATGCTCTCTAAAATATTATCTAAAGCACTGTATTGGCCAATCTATAACAGTTAAAAGCACAAACACACCAACCTTAGGAGCAGGAGGGTTAGTAAAGGACTTTTCTGATTTAAGTAAGATATCACATGTTTGAACCGTCTTCGTATATGCAGTCGTTTAAAATTTGAGGTCAGAGCTTTGTCTTCTGTAAGGGATCTACCTAGGTCGAACGGAGATTAGTTTAGATGTGGATGGCTTAAAGATGTCTTCCTATAATTGAGACCCTTCTAATACACCTCATGGGTTAAAAAAAAAAAAAAGGACAATCATACCTCTAAGCCTAAAAGGGAAAGCATAAGAAAAGCTTTCGGAGTATCCAATCCTCAAAAACGGCAAAATGGAACCTATCCACTGATTTATATCTTCATATAACAACAATTAAAGAAGACGTAAGCGAAGAAAAGTATTATATAAAGCAAAAAGTTGGGCAAGCTAGTCAAGATTTCTCTATGCATACTAATCAGATCACTGTGAAATGGAGAAAAAGAATCTGGGGTGTCGACACGTGTACTTCAATGGTCCTACTGTTCCAAAATATGCAATGAATACCAGCCGCCCCACATCGTTTCATCGCATTCAAGTTCTTGTCAAGTTTATTAGTTGATGTCTAGCGAGCGAGCGAGCGCGTGGACAAGATGATAAGTTGGGGCAAGGCAGCAAAAGTTTAAAGAAAACTTCAAAAGATAAGGAATGTGTGTTGAGGGTTGCTTTGAATTTTTTACTTTTCTTTTCATGGCAACTTGCAGCTTGATGATAATATTTCTGCGTCTTTCTAGATACTTATGGCAAGGGAATCCACTACTGGCCTGGTTATGCTAATAATGAATGGTTTTTGTGCCCTTGTAGTAGTAGTACTGTATTGAAAAGGTTTATGCATGCCAGTGGTCAACCTGTTGCTTTTCTTTGGTTACTGCACGCTTGATGTATATGTATGATAGTTGATATATACCCCATTTCCTTCTGTAGACGGGGTAGCCATAACATGTGGTCATTAATGTGCGACCTCAGATATCTTCGAGCTAGTTGTCACTCTCTTTCTTTGGCATATACTTAGCACCTATTTTGATGAATTTTTGAAAGGTTAATAAGTTCTTTTCTCAACCACAAAGTCCTTTATTTAAGAAAAATAAGTATTTTACTGTAGAATTAAAAAAAACTTCTCTTTAATAAACATGACTTTGTGACAGCTAAAATAAAACTTTTTAAAAAACTCAAATTTGGAGCTTCTAAAAGCAAACCTCTTAAATGACTTTTTGAGTAAAATTTTTAGATCAATTAATGAGTCTATTTTTTAGTTACTTTTGTCCTTATTATTTACGCATAATTCTCATAATACCCAGAAATCACTCTTCTGCTCCTTCATGTGTATAATCATCCAGAAAATCGCTATCTTGCAAAGCTCTCATAACCGGCGCCTCCATAATCACGATCCACCATCATCGTCTCTCACGAATTTTTACGACAAGCCACCACCGACGACCACCGAGGTGCCTACCTGCAAGTCTCCTTTTATTTTTCCTTTTTTTATTAACAGCTTTTCAGATATCTAAATTTGATTTTCTTTTTTTGGGTCAAAGCATTGATCGAAGCTCTCTAGCTTTCTTTCCCTCTAAATAATTTCAAGAATCACACATTGAGGTATTTTTTTCATTCTTTTGCATAATTATTTTGACCATAATGTATAAGCATTGAGCATTAATCTGGGTTTTTTGTTTAATTTTGTGCTTTCATTTTCGTTCTCTTTGGTTGATTCTATTTGTAGGTTTTTATATAGTCATTGATTTGTTTTTGATTTTTTAATTCAATTTTAATTCTTTTTTTCTCATTTTGTGTTTGATTTTTGTATCCCATGAACTAGTTTTGATTTTGTGTGATATGATTCTTGATCCATTCAAAATATACATGTCCTTTGAAAAATAAAAAAGAATCTCTTAAATAGAAAAAAACATATTAGCATTAGATCTACCAGTTATTGCCTCAAGTGCTCCATTAAAAAAACTTGACAAAGTTAAGAAGAAATACTGTGATAAAAATTTGATTATGTTATATTTGTTGGATTCATTATTATCTGTAGGGTGTTTTGTTTCATCGTCAAATTCTAATCCTCAAAAGCTATTTGTTTATATATCATGCTTATTATGCTTTAGTTTATTTCATTCTTGTTATGCTTTTATATTTTCTTATATTTGCTAAATTCATTGTTATATGCAGTGGGGGTTTTGTTTTCTGGATCATGTGTTGTTGATAGCTATTAGTATTTTTTTAATGAGATGAAAACTTATCTTGTTATTGCAATGAAATGGTGAACCAATTTCCTTTTGTTAATGTTATAATTTTTTAATAAAAAATGTCAAATCCAAGTCAAGAAATTCATGGTGGGATAAATTGAAAAAAAAGGTTAATACATAGTGGAATAATAGAACTCTTGGAATTGTAATTAAATTTTTGTGGAAGAGACATTAGCTGAAAATCGACCAAATGGCCACTTTAAGATTGGATGGAAAAATATAATTTCAAAATTTGCTCATGAAACTAAGAAGAATTTTGAATATAAAAAATTTAAGAATAAATGTGATGGATTAAAAAAAGGATCGGCAGCTTTGCATAAATTTAGTAAGGAAGCTGGACTAGGATAGGATCCTATTAATCAACTATTTATGCAAGCAACGAATGGTGGGGAAAAAAATTGAAGGTAAGCATTTAAACTTTAGATTTATAATTTTCTAATGTTACTTGATAGTTTAATAACTTAAACAATATTATTGTAGGAAAATCATGAGCCTGTCAAATTATGAACTAAAGATTTGAAATATATTGAATAGCTAAACATTTTATTTAAAGGTGTTGCAGCTATAGGGGAAAGAGTTTGGGCACCTTTTTCAGGTTTTGTACCAAATGATACTTATGTGCCTTCTACAAAAAGCCTAGTTGATACCGATCTTGATGATAACTTTTTGAAAGACTTTACTATCAATCAAGAAATTGAAAATATTAATAATGAGATTGGTTCGTCAACTCCAACTCTAAGAAATTCTACACAAGGAAAGGGAAAAAGAAAGAAAGAAAGAAACATGATACTAAAAAAGGGGCATTGGAAAAGTTATGTAAATATTTGGACTGTATATATGATATAGTAGAGAGTAGAACTTCAGTAACCTTTATTAAAAGAATGAACCTAGTTGTAACATTTTTGAGGTGATGGACATCTTATGAAGTACGAATGAAATAGAAAGGAGAAGTGAATTGTTTATGTTAGCTACTAAATTATTTTTTAAGAAAGAAATTTGTTGCACTTAAGGATGTTGATCTTTAAATTGAATGGCTTAAGCAAATGAAATGATTGTGATTTTTGTAATGAATAAGACATATATTTGATTACTAATATTGGATTAATCGTAATGTGTTGTACTATAATTTGTTGCTTGCAATTTGTTATATTGGATTTCTACTTAGTTAATTTTGTTGTAATGAATTAAATTGTACTTTATTATTGTTGTGTTATGATTATTGCTATATTACCTTATTATACAATAAGCTTATGATTTATTTATATATATATACAGTTTGATACAAATGTCATCTTCTGGTAATGATTTTGATAATATAATGAAGAGATTGAAGAAAAATTTTACATATGGTTCAAACTGGAGTAGCACTAATCATAGACCATTTTATTAAATATTATATTAAAAAATCATGTAGAACATCCTCTCACACTAGATGGATGTTTGTAATGGAAATACTTAATGGCTATAGATATAGATGTCATCAACAATTTAGAATGGAAAAGGATGTTTTTATCAAATTATGTAAATTGTTGAATGAGTCATATGGATTAAAGGAAGGTACAGAAGTAACAATAGAAGAGATTGTAGCTATGTTTTTTATCACTTTAGGTAATGAACTTTGTAATAGAATGATTGAAGAAAGATTTCAACATTTTGATGAAAACAATTTTTAGATGGTTTGATGTTAGGCCCCGAATTTCCTTTATTCATTTTATTGATGTTATTAAGTATGAATGGTGTTGATTATGTGTTTATGCCTTAGTTGGATTAAATTGAGAGTGTTAGTGTAGGTTTTGAGTTTAATGT
>JAOSBK010000006.1:25015050-25029657 GCA_027568895.1 Erythroxylum shatona | reverse complement strand
CTCAAAATCCTAATGTAGAGAGAGATGAGACAAAATTTACCTAAACCTTCCTTTGATGATATCTTCAAATCCTTTGAGAATTTCTAAACTCTAATGATAGATTTGAGTTCCTTGACCCAAATTAGCTTAGAACACTTTGATTTGGGTTAGAGAATCAAAACAAAGGGGTAGGGTTACTAATAGCCAAAAATTGGTCTTCTCCTCCTCTCCTCTCCTTTCTTTTAATTAAAACATGTTTTAAATCTTTAGTAATGAGGTGCACGACCTTATATGAAGAAGGGTCTAGAATGTTGACTCTTCTTTAACCAAAATATGGTGAAATTACTATTTTGCCCTTAGGTTATGTGAAATTACCATTTTACCAAACTTTTTCTAAATTTACAATTAAGTCCAAAATTTGGAGTTACCAAAACTTTTATTTTTATTTTGGTCCTTGTACCTTTTAAGAATAATAATTAAGCCCCTTAACTTTATAAAATTACATATTGATCCTCCAAGAATTGAAAATTTATGTTTAACTCCTTTGACTTTTAATAATTGACAAATAAGCCCTTATATACGTTAATCTTTCCAATTAAGCTTTCTAAGTGTCTAATAAGTCTATAAATCATGTTTAATCATCTCTAAAAAATTAGAACACATTTAACTCAACCACTATGGTCATATCCATCTAATGGACTCTGTTTTACACATTTAGAAACTTGTATGTCAGAAATTTTCCAGATTTTGCATACCAATAAAGTCTAAGTTCATGTAAGATCATATAACATTATAAATCATTGACATATATACCCAAAAGGATTTAAATACATCTTTGAACTCATATATAACCATGTATATATCAATATACAGTAGTATCTCCAAGTACAGAACAATACAAAAGAGCTCAGAGAATCAGGCGTTACAACATTTCTCTGCATGCTAGAAGAAATTTAAATAGAATCTTCTCTTTGCAAGTAAAAGATAGGAAAATGTTATCATCACAAGAAGAGTTACTTACTACTACTTTCCATTACTTCTCTAAAGTTCTTGGAATTTTTAAATAGATAAGTTCCTTAAAGTCCTTACTAAGTTCAGTTATTTATGACAAAATCTCCAATGAATGTTTGATTGCATTCTTCAATCTTATGGCAAAAGAGCATATAGATGACCTTGGCTTAGGAATTTTCAATAAATCAACGTGGATTTTAGGAAGCCTTTTGATTCTGTTGATTGGTCCTTCCTTGTTTACACTCAACAAGCTTTTGGTTTTCCTCCAAGCTATGTTGGTTGGATAAATCATTGTATCTTTATTTTGTCTTATTGCATTTTGACAAATTGGTCTCCTAGTAAGCTGATCAAAGGTGTCAACGGGATTAGGAAAAGGGATCCTTTATCCCCTTATTTGTTTACCCTTTGTATGGAAATTCTTTCCAGGCTAATCAAACATTATATCAATTTAGAAACAAAGTTCAATTTTCACAATAAATGCATGAAGTTGGGTATTCACAATTTATCCTTTGCTGATGACCTCTTGATCTTTGATAAAGTTGACCCATAGTTAGTTAAGGAACTAATGAATTTATTGGACACATTTAAATTCATCTCAGGTTTGCCCATGAATAAGGAGAAAGGTTGCTTAGTTATTTCCTCATCTATTGCTCATCTAACAAGCTAGCTCTCCTCCCTTATTAGTTTAAAAG
The DNA here is from genome assembly GCA_027568895.1 of Erythroxylum shatona. Lineage (NCBI taxonomy): Eukaryota > Viridiplantae > Streptophyta > Magnoliopsida > Malpighiales > Erythroxylaceae > Erythroxylum > Erythroxylum shatona. The sequence goes on along the minus strand of JAOSBK010000006.1, from coordinate 25,027,975 downwards.
ATAAGATCTCTTATTTACCTACTTGGGTATTTCTATCTTGCATGAATGGCCTTTATTTGCTGAATTTCTTCCTTTCAATACCAATGTGAGGAAAGCAATACATAGTGAAAATGACAAGATATTATCATTTGTAGGAAGATTGCAATTAACTAATGCTTTATTGAATTCTCTGCACATTCATTGGATTGTCATATTGCGCTTCCATTTTCTTTAAACAAGACCATAGAAAATTCTAGTTCCTACAAAACTAAAGTAGCTTAGAAGATAGTTTGCTAGCCAAGGGAAAAGGGGCCTGAAATAATTCCTTCAAAACTAAGGTAGCTTAGAAGATAGTTTGCTAGCCAAGGGAAAAGGGCTTGGAAATAATTCCTTTCAAGCTAAGCAAGAGAGTCCTAATCAACAGGATCTGGAGATTGTTAAGTCAAAAGGAACCCTTATGGCTTTTGTGATGTGTTCTTACCATTTGAATTAACAAGACTTCTGGACTTGTGAGCCTACGCAAGATGATTCATGGATAATGATTCATTTGTTAAGATTAAAAGTTTAAGTGAGGGATTAGTTCAAAATCGAATTAGAATATGGATTCAATACTAATTTATAGTGATTTGGGATCAATGATGGAGCAAGATAGGTTTCTTCATCTAAGAACACACATTTCAATACATGCTACAATCAACAAGTGATTGTGGATAATTCTTTAACCTTGATCAGTATAGAGAGCTTGACAATGTTGTTAAAGTGAAATAAAGAGCCTTTTCTTCTAGTGATTGCATGGTATGGACCAAAAACTCCACCGAGATAATCAATAATAGATCCTATACGGATTCTTTGAGGAGTAGGAATCAAACAGTTTCCTAGTTCAAGCTTGTGTGTTTCCCCCAAACTATTCCAAAATCAAGTTTTATTTTGTGGTTGGCTATCCATAAGAGGCTGTCAAACTAAAGATAGATTAACTGGTTCTACCTCCTCTATAGATTGTATTTTACACAACTCCTTAATTGAGACACATGATCATTTGTTCTTTGGTTGTAAATACACAAGATATCTATGGAGTAGATTTCTTAATTTGTTCTCCTTAACATGTCGAGCCTCATCTTGGATGGAGATATAGTTGACTAGACGTTACGAAGTAGATGGGGTAACTACAAACAATAGGTCCTCTTCAAGCTCTTGTTTGAAAGAAAGGAACTTGTGATTGTTTTAGCATCACACCAAACAAGATACAATCTACCAAGAGATTGTTAACTAGAAAAGAATGTACACAATGTTGCTTTATCATGATGGAAGAGTAGATTAGCAAGTTCAATATGGATACTCTGGAGTAAAGATTAATGTGTACTAACGGTAGGAGTGAAGCTCCTTTGATTGTTTGGTTCAAATTGTATATCGTTTTGAATGTTTATAGAATTCATTTAATTTATATTTAAAAAAAAACTCATACATAATAAGAGAAAACAAAAAAAAAAAAAACCTCAACGAAATGAATTTATTTGGGCTGAAATAAATGTATAGTCAACCAGTCGTTGTGCTTTGTTGTCGGTTTGTGTTGTATTTTCTAGGATTTTTTATAAGATAAAATGACATTTAGCTCTTCTACTCATTTATGATTTAATATTTTAAACATGTTAGGTATAAGTGGGTGAAAATTTTCAACCTAATAAATATGAAGGCGTTTTCCAGTGCATCATATGGTAAGACTTAAACCATACAGGAGGTGTTTGTCTTTTACTAATTCTGTAGCAAATAATTTTTAAAATCTTACCTGTAACGAGCAAGCTACGTACATGGCAACGTAAAAGTTATCCTATCCGATCATAAACATCAATTCTAGAACCCTTGAATTATAAAATAATGTTATATCATTTGCCTCCTGTCTCAAAACCGTATCATAACAGCTCCCTCTCTGTCTAACTAACGACAAAACGAAAACAAAAAGAGAGAGAGAAAGAACATAAACGGAAAAGAGAGACTCCATCCGATTCGATTTTATTAATTGTACCGTCTTTTTCTAATCCTTCTCTTTCACCTCGTACATTATATTTATAAATTGAAATGCCCTCTGGTAACATTCTGCACAAATAAAAGTTTCTCATCTCCATTTATGTGCTTTTGGCATTGCCCTTGCCTAATGAAGTGAAGCTCAGCCTGTAAGGACAAGTAGAACTAAAAGTTTCAGTAGCTACCTCACAAAGGCACAAAATTGAAAAAGTGGCCAATTCTTGAAATGAAATGCCTCCACTTGCTGTAAGTGAGCATTCTAAAACTTGGAGGCCATATCTTTTGCTTTGGGCAATTTTTAATTTTATTTTTAGCTATTTTTTTAAAAATAAAAACAAAAATATGTTTAATGGTGAATGTCAACGTAATTATATTCATATTACTGATAATAATTACATAATATAAAACATAAAGATATACTATTTTTAATTAATTAAATTTATTTTAATATTTTTTATAATATTCATACAAATTATTAATAAAATTATTTTATTTAACTAAAACAAATAATTTCAAATTTGAGATTTATATTCATAAAATAATTTATTTTAAATATATTTTAATTATTAAATCAACTTTTATTTAGTATTTATATATTTTGAAGATAATTAAATTTTATTATATTTATTACTAATTGTTTAGTCATAAAATTATTAAATTAAATTGAATTATTTACAAATCTTATTAATAATTACTTTTAATTAAATTATTCATACTTCTCATTAATAACTAAAATATATCAAATTACTAAAATTAAAAGAAAAAATAAAAAACCACTTATAATTTTAATAAGTTTTGAAATCTTGAAAAAACCAAAACTAAAAACTCAGACATATAAATTTTTTTATGTAAATTTTAAAACAAAAAGAAACAAACTGACCGCAAGTTTTGTAACAGATGCGTTTAGCTTTCAATTTTTACTTACAAAAACAGATGCGTTTAGCTTTCAATTTTTACTTATTGTCAATTTGTTTTTCTTCACAAGTTCAAACTTTTGTTTACCTGATAAGCGGCTTTCTTTGTGTTACAGGCGCAACAGAAGAGATTACAGGTGCCGCAAGTTCAGCAGCCTGTAATACAACAAACAAACAAAAATATATATATACACTAGTTAGTTGAAATTCGGTCACTGACCTCTTGATAAGGGTAATAAATTCAGTATGAATTAGAAAAGAAAGCAAAAACAGAATTAATAGAGCATCATTAAGTTTACAAGGACAATATAAATAGAGCGGGTTATGTACACATTCTAACACGATTATAGATAAACATTCCTAGTTTGACATGACGACTCGGGGGAAATGGCGACCACTGATCATTGATATGGCAGCCTAATTATCTCAACATGCTCTACGGTAACTAATAATCAAAATGGCAATGGTAAAACTTGCATAAATCACTTGAGGAAAAGTACGGAAATGAGAATGATAAGCTGCTATAAGTAAAAGTATATTACTAAACGACGAAAAGAATTACAGAAGAAAGAGAGGACTGATGCAGGAAAATTTGAAGACATGTATTTAGGTAATACCTCCAGCTCCTCCAAGCCTCTATTAGCATCAACAGGAATGGATGTATTAGCTACATCAATGGAAGTTGACTGTGCAGCTACAGTAGAATCTATCAGAGATGACACCACCTTACTTGCAGCTAAAGATTCCATCGGGCTGCCTTTTGCAGTTTCGTCAGAAGGTTGGACCTGACTCTGATAATCAAAATCATATTCAAGTTCATCAAGTTCTTGTGGTGTTGCTTGGTGAGAAACGTATGGGCCAGACACTATTTTCTCAAAGGCCAACTTTTCAGCCTCTTTAGAGGTTGATGTATCATTATTTGAAAACGAAAGTTTGCTCGGTGATCCATTAGACTCCACATTTTCTGAGGGAATGCAAGCCAAACTTTTGGGATTATTGAAATCTTCTACCACAATATTCTCTGCCTTTGCTCCACTTAATTCACTTAGAGCAATTGCACTTTCATGATCACTTCCAATAGAAGAACCACCATTGCCAACAGATGGGCTTCCCTGATCTCCATTCAAAGCTAGTATAGCCTCAAAGCACTTGTTTCTCAAGGCAACATCCACATTGCCATCTATCCGCCGCCGTTTCATCCTGCCTTCATCAGATCCATCTGAAACCTCTTTGCCTTCTAATGACTTGTCTGCTACAAAATTGGTAGAAAGCTTGGCTTCTAAACTACGTTTAATATCCCAAGTTGTTTTAGATGGTCGAGACGGACGAGCCCCACCAGGAAAAACAAAGCTTGGTATATTCCTCCTCTTGACATGAGTTACATTGATAAACATTCCAGGCTTCCAAAATGTGTACATGTTGACAGTGTGTTTAAATTCCTCAACAGTTAATCGTATATCAAACTGTTCGCCTTCATTTACAGGGACTCCCTGTTTACGTTGCAACCCCATGAAGTATGAGCAATGTAAAGGATTTGATTTATCATTAAATTCGCCTGGGTGTGGATGACACTGAAGCATATTGTAAGTATGCCTCTCAATCTGGATGACCCATATGCATGGAAAGAATTAACATAAAATTTGTCAACGAAAGAGATGCAACAAGAGAGGGGGAGAGAGTCCAAGAATTAAAGGAAAGAAGTTATCGTCGTCACCTTCAAAGTAAGAGTGCGCAATCGAGATTCAACCCAGCCTTTCCACTGTCTTAAATCATCTTCATTTTCTGCACTGATGTCTATCCGCAAATAATTCTTGTATGCTTCAAAAAATGAAAAAGGCTCAAATAGGGTATTCCAATCAGCCTTGTTTGCCTCCATGGCCTGCAACCACTAGGAATCACTTAATAAATACACAGATAAGGATGAGAAAAATGAGACACTAAGATGCTTATGCCTAGACAAGCCACCGCAAAACAAGTTAATTCTATTAAAGGTTTTAAGGTGCAGCATAAGCAAGAAAAGGAAAATAAATTGATTTACTAATTATTTGGCAGCTCTATACAGATGGATAACTTCTCAGTCTACATATCGGCGTTCACAGCAACCAGTTATCATAAGCAGTTGCATACAAAATCATCTTATTTCATTAGGTGATTGATGTTTTGGCAGTCATGTGAAAATTATGAAGCAGGAAATCACACTTAAATTGTGATTATGATGAATAACTAATATGAAAGTTCCTTAGTGTGACCTCATAACCTAAAAATGTTTTTTTTTTTAATGTGTGATCAGATAACACACAGCGGCATACCTCGCAGATTTCATTCCCCCTCTGAAATTCTTCCAACAGTATTCGCAAAGTGCTTGAGGACACATTGTAGCTAGAATTCATAGATGGATAAGCAGGAGTAATTATAGGCATCAAGTGAAACCTGTCCTTTGGATATCTTCTAGGATCCCAAACTTGAAGACCAAGGGATCCTTCTTCAATTGTACAGAGCATAACTGGGTTTGGCCATCGCCACTGTGTATACACCCTAAAGAATCGAGAAACTAACATATTAGGAAGAGCATTGGGATATAGTTGGCATATGCGAGCAACCAGCAAGGCCCAATTTATACCACCAAGAAATCCTGACACCTGCAGGTTGGAGGGCAACCAGTGATTGGTAAACATGGCGAAAGAAATTGTGGAAAGCATAACATAGAATTAAATGTCAAATAAACATCTCCTACATTGGAATAAACACCACGTCGCTTGGCCCAAAATCTCATACATATCAATGTTGTGCGAAAATTCTGAATTTCAAAATAAGGAAACAATTAGAAGATATTTCTTGACCAAGTTTGTGAACTAGAAGACAAAATGAGTGGATACAATAAAGAGTTCCAACAACCTGAATATTTGGTACCAAGCGTAAAATCTGGTCAGTAACTCTGCAACCATTGAGACTGCGAACAGTTTGCTCATCAGTGTTCTGAAGAATTGAATCTTGTGAAACATCTAAATCCTGTATAAAACCATTGGCGTTAAAAGCCAAACATGACAAATTTTCTACGTGTTCTATATGACATATAGCATGTGCTTTAAGTTACTGAAAGAAGCTTATTGTCAACCTGTAAGTCAATATGCAAAGGTCCACCGCATGAACACCGTAATAAATGTTGAGCATACTTTTGAATAGTTAAAACGTGTAGGTCCAAAACAACCTAAATTTCACGAAGCACCTGAAGCGACAACAAAGCCTATAACTGATGAATGTTCCACCACCTAATTTCCTCCTTTCTATTGCTTCATTCAGTGTGTTCCGTTCCTCCTGTGAAAACACTTTATCCAAAATCCTTTTTTCTTAAAGTCAGTTCTCTCTTCAGTCATCATCAGTTTTTTCAACTTCAAATTTTTTTTATAAACAAGCTACTCTCTTCTCTTTATTCAAATAATTTCATATCACTTCATACCCAAACCTTTTGGTACTTCAAAATATTGTTATGAAGTCGGTAACAACCCTTAAACCAAAACCCCAGGCCACCACCATTTTTACTTCCATAACAACACATCCTATCCAGGTCAAAACAAGGAAAAGGACTGAATATGATCTTAAAATAAAGGAAGAATAACAAGCTCATTGAGATAATAATCCAGTAACTGGAGGCCTTCTTCATGGCTTATGGACAACAAGGAGTTACCATAAGTCAAATATCAAGACAAATGAAAAGGAAAGCACATAGACTTAAGCCCACTGACATAAAAGCCAATCAATTTCATGTCACTTCACACAAGAAGTTAATGGTTCCTTTCACCGCAAACCTAAACCTTAGGCCACCCAACTTTCTACCCTGGCTTCCCATACTATCCAGGTAAAAACAAGGAAAAGGCCGACATATGATATTAGACTAACAAGAAACAGACTTAAAAATTTTAGTTCACTAGTTCACAGTAACCAAGTAATAATGACTACATGAGGCATACCAAAATTAAACCTAAAACCATATAAATATCACGAAAGCAAAACAAAGAGAAAGCATTTTTCATAAAAACTGCCAGTACTTACTTCAGGAATCACCCAAAGAGACAATTTGGCATAAAGAAGGTCTATGGAAACTCCTTTAAATTTGAATCTCATAATTGGAACGTGCGCATCAGGAACAGGATGCAACTCTGTCACTTCAGGCATCTCTGACAACATTCTGTGTAGCTCACCAAAAAAATCTTCCTGCAGTGATGACAAGTATCTTTGAATTTATTAAACAAATATAACTAAAATTAAGGAAAAATGGTTGCATCACAAATAGAACAGGGTTGATCGCACTTCTCTGGTTGCATGTCTGGGTCCCACACAGAGCGTGTCTATGTCTGCACCAGGGCCGTGCACCTAGAAGGTGAAGGAAGAAAATTATAAATTATATCATCAACCTAAACAGAAACAGTTATATGAAATTATCGGACATTATTAACCTGGTTGTACCAACATGGATTGTTTGGAGTATTGTTTTCATTTTGCACAAAGAGACTAATCTATATGAAAATCATCAATAAAAACATAAAAATGAAACATTAAAGATGCACACTTTATGTCAATAATATTGGCTTTTAACCTCTCCAAATTGAAATTCTTTTGTAAAAAGAAACTGAGACAACTAAATTACCAATGCATAAAATGAACTAACAGAGTTCAGCCCCATCCCTCATTGGTGACAAAGACAAACGATAAAGGTGAAGAAATACCAGTGTTCCCCTATGTAAACATGAAGCTGATAAGTCATCAACATGCAAACAAATATCTCTACTTTGAGCATTTAATTAAAGCACAGCAGTAGCAATTAATCTTTGCCCTTGTTTCCAAGGTGTTTTTCTTTGATCTCATTCTACAATAACACTACTTAATAAGCAGATGAACAGAAAACAAGTGTTTAACCATCAGCAACACTTAATTGCAAGGAAAAATTAAACAAACTTAAAATTGTCATGGATCAGATCAAACCTTAAAAACGATATTAAAGAATATCATACCCCTAAACGATAAGAACCAAAGGTGAAAATCTTAGCATTTGCTTCTTGCACCAATTGCTCATTCAATCCTTTTGAACGGCTAATGACTTTGACCCAATTCTTCACAATCTGTGCCATTTCAATCACCAAAAGGTAACACTTTACCAACACAATCAAAGAGTCAAAGAAAAATCCAAAACAGAGACGAAGATATTCATGCTATAATCAGAAAACAAACACAGAATCAAGAAGTCATGTAAAATCCAAACCAGAGACAGATATTATTTCTATAGTCAGAAAACAAACTAACATAATAAATACTTCATTACAGAAACTATTCTAAACCTGATCTAGTCTTCCCAAGACTTCCTCTCTAGAAACAGCTTCTTCCTGACTCTCATACAATCCCACTTCCCGCAAGCACTGAACATGCCCACAGACACAAAATCAGCATAGAGAAAAGTAATACAAGAGATAAGTAACAAACCTAAATGTATTGAACAAACCAAAATATATGATTAAACCTTTTCAAGTTCATGGGTCTTCACCACATCGTACTCTGTTGGCCCACCCAAAGAAATGGGTTCTGTAATGCCTAGTCGCTGTTGCTGCTGTTGCCCATTATTCCGATTGCCTGATCCAGGGCTCCCCATTGTATTTTAATGTCAAAAGAATTTGTTTTCTTATTATTTATTTCCTTTAATGATTTTTCACTTTTTCTTTTTTTCTCTTTCTCTTTTTTTTTTTTTTTTTTGAATATGGGGATATCAATAGAAATTATTAAGAAGAAATTCCACTGAAACCTCTTCAAAAATAAAAAAACATGATAAAAAAAAGAAATAACATGTTAATTGTACAGTACTTGGTTGAAGATAACTACAACAATCACTTGGAACCTTAACAAGTCACCCCAAACAACCACCAAGATGATAGAAACCAAAAAAAAAAAAAAGCAACTTTGCAAATCAGTTCGGAAACTACAGAACAAAGAGCACCAGTATAGGGCCACTCGCAATCTCCAAACCTAATGAGAAAGGAACTCTAATCCTAGGTTCACCATAAAGCAACTATAAAATAATTCAAGTACAGAGATTCTGTGAGGTGATGGCGAAAAGCCTCTTCCTTTCAAAACTTCATCTTAAACTCCTTAAACCATGGGTAGGGTCAACAATGAATTAACCATGTCGAATCTCCTGAAAGGACCCTACAAAAAACAACAATTTGAGCTGAACAAGGCTCTGACTTAAGTGTAATAACTAATAATTTCATGAAGCAGGTTGGAAAGTTGATAAACAACCAACCCAACAATTTGACAATAAGAATCCAATCAAATTCAACATGACAAATTAGAACAAACTGAAGCAATTTGAGGGGAATAATTCACTGCAAGCATTCTATCTTTTGAACGCTGAATTCAGGTAGTTTCAAACCCTGAAACATCTTATCAGTTTAACTTACCCAAACATATTTTTTCCCCAGTTAATTCTTATGCTCCTCCATCTGAAGTTGTCAAAGCAATTAAACAGGACTTGAAATAGCAATACGCATATTAAACGAGTAGTGAACAGGATCAAGTGAATAGTTCCACATATTAAAAACAAACTAGCAAAACACAGGAACGTCAAACCATCTCCCAAGAACTTATTACTAATTTAATAGCATTATCAATCTTCTTAAAGGATTTAAGTTTTTACACAAAAAAAAAGATCAAAGCACGATGAAAACATTTTCCAAAGATCAGAACTTTCTCCCTTAACTAAACAATCAATGATCTTTGCAGCCTCGCAAAGTCAAATTAACTCAATTTCAAAAGCCAGAGAATATAATAAAAAGAACAGCACAGATTCAATCAAAAAATAAACAATGAAGGATATGGTATGAACGAAAACAGCGACATATAGAGAACACGGAAACTCTCCACCTTCAGGTCCGTTGAGACGGCAACTTTGGAATCAAAAATCGACGATGATAGAAGCTTTGAAGAGAATGGAATGACGTCGAGAGCAATGAGTGATGTTTTGGCGATGAGGACGATGATGGAGCGTAGGATTAGGGATTCTTTTTCTTATATAACGCTTTTGCGGGCGACGTCGTTTGCAAGCATAGTCGCATTTTTTTCCGATCCCTTTTCGAAAAGCATTTGATAAGCTCTTTATAAGTTACATAAAATGACCGTTTAATTTTTACTTTTATGTTTACGTAGTTTTTTTTGTTTTTATTTTTTATTTTAGTTTTTGTTTTTAAAATAAAAATAAATCGTTATTATTAATATTATTGTAGTTATATTTTTATTACTAACAATAATTATTATATATTAAATTAAGTTAAATAATAAATTAAATAGATCTATTTATTTATTTTAATCTTTAATACAATAATTATTAGTAAAATTATTATATTTTATTAAAATAAATATTTGAATAATTAAATTTTTATTTATAAATTAATATTTATTTGTTAATAAATTATTTAATTATTAGAGAAAATTTTATTTGAGATTATATTTTAAAGATGCTTTAAATTTAAATTATAATTATTCAATAATTATGAAATTATTTTTTATTTTAAAAAATTTAATTAATTATAAACAATAAATTAAATTAAATTATTTTCTTATTAGTGATTAATATTAAAAAATTAAATAATATATATTTAGTTGATAGTAAATCAAATTATGATAAAAAAACAAATTAAGAAAACTAGTTTTTGTTATTTTCATAAGTTATGAAAATTAGAAAAAACTAAAACTAAGAAATAATTAAAAATTCAAATTAACAGAGTTTTCTTGCTAAATTTGAAACTAAAAACTATAGTAGAAATAAACATGCCCTAGACAAATGCAAATAAAGTGTCGTATATGTTCAAATAAATATTACATCTGATATCCACTAAGCGTAAGCTCGTCTCCTAAATTTAGAAACTCGTTTATAAGGTCTTCTAACAATCCATAAGTAGTAGTAAAGCTTGTGTTTCCATTAATATGTGATTATTTACTTTATCATTTGGAATTGGATTTTTTTTCTTTGTAAGGTTTATATTATTAAATTTTCGATATTCACATAATGAGATTTGGATATGTTAAGGACTAGTTCTAAGTTTTAAATCACCTCTAATCATTATACATAGTAAGGGAGGACAAAAGCATGCAAAAGGTGAGTAAAAGAGAAACACCACTTCACTCCTAACTTTTGAACTAAGAAAAATTATAAGGTTAAGTATAAAGACACTTATATCAAATCCACCTAACTTTGTTTTGTAGGAAAATGTCAATCAATGTTGTAGATCTATGAGAAAGTTAGATCAAATTGAACAAGAAAGCTCTACATGTATACATTTACATCAATTGGCATTGTCAGTAGGAATCTATGCAAAAAGCCCATAATTAAAATGAGGAATCTTAACGATTCAATATTGGAAACTTTAACAAGAATACGGATTATGCCTCTTAAGAATTAGCATAAAACTTTTAGAAGGCCAACATAGGCTATGTTCAATAGTTTGAAAAAGCAAATCATAAGGCTAATAGAATTGCTTCAACATTAACAGGGGACCCTTAGGATGACAGAAGGGCTAGAAACACCATTGAACCTAAGTGATCACAAGTATGGAGCGGAATTTTCAATATTGGAATCAATAGAAGGATGAAAAGATATATCTACCACCTTTGATGTCTTGTGAAAGAAGGCCTCATTAGCGATGATAGTTCTTTTATCCTTAACATTGCGAGCTATTTGCTCCTATCCAAGTTCAAGTTACATAGATTAAAGGCTTATAATGGGATGAAAATTTTCATGGTTCATTTTGCTTGGTATCAAAAGATGATGAATTTAGTATTAGACCCTCTTTAAAAGGTTTGTATCAAATTTTGGACAACTTAAGTTCATTTTTAAAGCTCACATCATCATTACCTAAGAATGTACAAGGATTTCTCCATCCTTTTTGACTTACAAAAAGGCAAAGAGAGAACATTAAATAGTGCACTTAAAGGTTTGATGTGAAAATTACTCATGTGTTGAGCTTGAATTCCACTATAATGTTTGAAATAGATTTGTGTTACCATTAGTATCTATGAAGATACCTTCTGATGGATATAATATACACTTTAGAGGAACTGAAGGAGTAAGCATAAAGGTTCACACTCTAGAGGAAGCAACGAATTATTTAGAGAGAATCAAGGGATCTTCTTAAAGGGTTAGGTTAAAGAAGGTAGAGAGATTATGTTAGGGTTATCCAACAAGAGAGAGTTAGGGGAAAGGAGTGCAATATAAGGAGTAAGAAATCTCATAGACATAAAAAATTTTCCCCTTGCCATAGTTGAAGACATTTAGGTTATATCCTTTACGAATGAAGAAAAAACCTCATTAATCCTCTAAAGCTATTATCGAATAGACTTAAAGTCAAAGGTTCAAAATAGTTATGTCGCTTCTATAAATTTTATGGAAATGAAATCGATGATGAGGTGAGATTTCGTAACAATTCCTACATATAACAGTGTAAAGATAAGTATGACAGGATAAATATGATAGCGTAATGCCGGGCTCTCTAAGCCCTTTTGTATTATTATGTTTTTGGAGATACTACTATATATTAATATATACATGGTTGTATATGAGTTCAAAGATGTATTTAAATCTTTTTGGGTATATATGTGAGTGATTTATAATGTTATATGATCATACATGAACTTAGAGTTCATCAGTATGTGAAATCTTGAAGATTTCCGACATATAAGCTTTTAAGTGTGTAAAACTGAGTCCATTAGACATGATTTATAGACTTATCAGACACTTAAAAAGCTTAATTGGAAAAGTTGATGTACATAAGGGCTTATCTGTAAATTGTTAAAAGTTAAAGGACTTAAATGTAATTTTTCAATTCTTGGAGGACTAATTTGTAATTTTATAAGGTTAAGGGGCTTAATTTGTTGGATCCCGAATTTTCTTGGAATTTTTGAATTATAAAGTGGCATTAAATGAGGAAATTTATGGTGACTTATTTGTATGCAAAGAAAAAGAAGAGTCAAGA
>JAOSBK010000006.1:24937105-24955184 GCA_027568895.1 Erythroxylum shatona | reverse complement strand
GATGGAACCCTAGCTCAACTCTCTTCTTTCTCTCCTTCTCTTTGGTTTTGTTATTTCACTTCCTTCTCTCCCATTTTCGTTTTTCCCCTCTTAAGGAAGGAAACAACACTTCTTTCTTCCCATTTTACCCTTAATGATTTAGAAATGTCCCATTTGCCCTTCCATTTATGCCTTATGTCTACTATACTTAAGTGTTTTGCTAAAAACACCCTTGAATATTCTGACATAACTCTTTCTTCTATAAAAGTGTTCTTCCTTGTCTTAAGTTTCCAATGACACCCAAATCAATCGATTTGGTTCAAAAATTTGAAAGTTTGGGCCCAAACATTTCAGACTATTTTTAGACTAAAATAGTACACTATACCCAACTTCCATCCAGAAATTGAAAGTCCTAGAGACTGAATTAGATTTCAATATCTTCATACCATTTGTAGATCCATGTCTCTATTTTATCTTGAAAATAGAATCATCTCATTCGGAGCTTTACCGATCCAGAAATTATCAAAATACTAAAGCATGTTCAATAAAATATATAATTCCTTCTCTTCCAACCGACACCCTTACTTGATTTAATACATCTTTTTCATACCAAAATCTATCAAAATTTTTGTAGGGATATAAAAATAGGTTAAGAGATTAGTGATTCAAGAATCACTTCATTTGAAGGTCGGATAACAAAATTATGGCTGAAAGAATCAATCAAGGTTTGGTCCTCAATCACATTGAACCTATCTCAGTACAAATGGCATAACTTTCACTAGAGATGTTGGATTAAGATCCTCTTAGAATGATTTCAAATATAAATTTGAGATATACAAATTTTAAGAAGAATTTGAGGTCATATTTTATCATCTGAAGGGTCAAAATAGACCAGAAAAATAGGATTAGATGAAGCCAAAGGAAAAAGTAGACAAACGGAAAAAGACAAAAGAAGTGGAAAAATTGCTATAACTTTTCCTAACGATATCGGATTATGATTTTCTTTATATGGTTAGAAAGAGAACTTCAAGATATACAACTTTTAAGAAGATCTCAATGACAGATTCTATCTTCTAAATTGCCAAAAATGGAATAGAAGATAGGTATAGATGAAGCCAAATGAAATACAGACGAATGGAAAAAGACAGCAGAAGTTGGAAAATTGCTATAACTTTCACTAATGATTTCAGATTATAGTGTTCTTTATATGGTTCAAAAGAGAACTTCAAGATATACAACTTTCATTAAGACCTCAAAGAGAGATTCTATCTTTTGAATTGTCAAAAATGGAATAGAATATAGGTACAGACGAAGCCAAATGAAAAAGTAGACGAATGGAAAAAGACAGAAGAAGTGGGAAAATTTCTATAAATTTCATTATAGATATTGGATTATGGTGTTCTTTATATGATTCGAAAGAGGACTTCAATATCTACAACTTTCATGAAGACTTAAACACAAATGCAACTTTATTTTTGGCTTTCATTCTACTTCTAACTTTCACCTTAATTCTTCTCACTTCAAAATCTTTTATCCACCAGAAAGATCAAAGCAGCACTTGGACATATCCACATTTCTCATTCGCTACTTTACCCTTGCCTATCATTTCTTAGTTCAAAAATTTTCAACATTTGTTCTTTACTCAGGACGAATCACCAAATTTTCTCGTTCACCAATTCAATCTTCTAATAAAAGTTCGGGGTCCAACATTTTTTGAAGAACTTTCCAATGAGTCCAAAGCGGTCGTTATTTCCACAAACTCTTCTCCCATCTCAACATCGATGTTGGCTTCTACTTCCATATCCTCTGTTAAAATCATTTCCAAATGATCCCTGCAACTTAATTTAAACATTTCTTGCACCAAAGGATCAATCACATCAATAAAAAAACACAATGATCATTAGGAGGATGTTTCATGGCATCAAAATGTTGAAATGAATCACTTTCCCATCAAATTCCATTGTGAGAGTGCCCTTACGAACATATATCTTAGTTTGAGCCATATTAAGAAATGGTCACTCTAATAAGATAGGTATCAGATTACATGAGGTGTCATCATTCATATCCACAGCATAAAAGTCTACATGAAATACTAACTCATTCACCTGCACCAAAACATCATCAACCACACCATTAGGATAAGCATTAGTGCGGTCAGCTAGTTGTATGATTGCACTCATTTTTGTCAAAGGACCCAAGTTTAAAGAAGCATAAATCAAATGAGGCATCACATTAATAGAATCCAAATTCAACATAGCTCTATTGATCATAGTATTACAAATTTTGCAAGGAATGGTGAACATACCTGAATCCTGGCATTTTGGAGGCATCTTCTTTTTGAATACTACCAACACATTCTCACCCATCATCCCTTTCTCATCATCCATCAGTTTCCTCTTATGTGTACATAATTCTTTTAAGAATTTGGCATATCTTGGCACTTGCTTGATTACTTTGAGCAAAGGTATATTGACTTCTACCTTTTGGAAAGTATTCAATATCTCTTTGTCCTTTTCCTCCTTGTTTGGTCTTGTTAATTTGCTCAGAAAAGGTGGAGGGTTAGTTTTAGTAATATTGGGACTTTTGAAATTTACCTTCGTACTCAGAGAAAATTTTTCTTCCTTTTCCAATTCCTTCTCAATCTCTTCCTCAATAGCAATCTTTGTTGGGGTTCTTTTGGAACCTTCAATCTCTTTTCCACCCCTCAGGATTATGGCACAGACATTCTTCAGGTTCACCTCGGGTTGTGATGATAATTTTCCTCCACCTTGCAATTCTAGGCGATTAAGCCTTGCTGCCATCTGACCCATTTTGTATTCCATGCTTTGTTGGCTTGTTTTTTGTCTCCTGTCGAAATTGTTGCAACTACTGCCGCATATTTCATTGTAATTGTTGCATATCCTGTTGAAATTGCAAATTGTTAGCAGCAAGACTCCTAACAAGTTCTTCTAAAGATGCACCTGAATTAGAAGAAGAACCTCCCTGTGCTCCTTGTTGCCTTGGTTGAAATTTTAGTATCCTTTGCAGCCCATTTTTTAAGTAATTTTGTTGTTGGTTCCCTCTATAACTCAAGTTGGGGTGATCCCTCTAACCTGGGTTATACGTCTATGAGTATGGGTTGTATTGGTTCGGGAAGTTATCTCCTACAGCATTCACATACTCCATACTCCCCTCTTGCAATGCTGGGCACTCATTAGTTAGTTGACTCATGTTTGAACATATCTCGCACACTTTCACTTATGCATGTCCAATTGCAATTTATCTCACAAAAGATGTTAGTTCATCTAAATGATATTTAATGGATGAAGTGCTTACCTCACTTACTCGTTGAACATCATTGCAAGTGCTAAATTGTTAGGTGTTAGCGGCCATCCACTCAAGTAACATCTTGGCTTCAATGGGAGTCTTCTCACAAAGTGTCGCACTACTCGCTGCATCAACCAAACTCCTCTCCATCGGTAGCAAACCTTTGTAAAAATATTGGAAGAGAAGTTGCTCTGGTATGTTATAGTGTGGACAACTGGCATATAACTTTATGAATTGCTACCAATACTTGTAAAAAAATTCCCCATTGTGCTGCTTAATACCACATATCTCCTTTCGAATACTTGTTGTCTTTAAGGCCAGAAAATATTTTTCAAATAATAATCTCTTCATCTCCAACCAAGAATTCACGCTTCTAGCAGATAAATCAAATAGCCAATCCTTTACTACATCTTTAAGCGAGAATGGGAAGGTCCTTAACATAATCTGCTCATCCGTCACCTCGTGAGGCTTCATGCTTAAACACACCACTTCGAGTTCCTTAAGATGCTTATGTGCATCCTCACCAGCAAGGCCATGAAAGTAAGGCAATAAATGAATTAATCCAAATTTTAACTCAAAGATAACATGTTCAACGAAATTCGGAAATGTTATGCATAATGGTCTAGGAGTTAAATCAAGTGCAGCCAACTCCCTTAAAGTTCTCGGATTTGTCATCGTGTCTTTGAGTTCTGATTCCAATTCGTTTATCAAAGTTGACCTTGCTTCCCTACACAATCTTTGTAATGTTCTTTCCATCTCCAGATCGAGCTGCTCAATTTCTCTACAAGGAGATTTGGTCACTACTATGCACCAACACTAATGGACAATTAAAAATTAACAAGTAATGAAAAGAATGATCATAAACAAATATATTCACAAAACAACAACTAAAATCAAATTCGAAAATTATGCTATCACACTTCCTAGTAACGATGCCAAAATTTGACGTGTGTCGAATGCACTGCAAAATTTTCTTGACTCTACACACTAAAATTTATAGTTATGGTGAGTCGGTATCGAATCCACAGGGAATGTTCAGTTAATTTCTATAATGAAATTAATTGATGCAAGGAAAGTAAATGGGGGTTTTAAGAATTTATAAATTAAAGTAAAAGAAAACTATTGAAAATAGATTAAAACAAACAATTGAAAATGAGAAATGTGTCGAATAAAAGTAAGGTCTGATTTTAGGATCAATCTCGACCTAAACATGATCAAACTTATTCCTTCATTCTAATGTCTTTACAACTCTTTTCGGACTATTGATCTGAGACTAATAGAACACTCTACAAATCTCAGTTTTCCCTTAGGTTGTATTTAATCAAGATATGATCATTAATTAAACCTAACTATCGAATAACCTAGGATACGATCTCTAGATTCAATTTGACAGTCGCATTATGAATTGGAAAACGATCAATATAGGTAGTAACCTCACACGTTCGGGTTATTTAACCTAAGTTGTATTGTTTCTAACGATTAACGATTATAAAATGCTACTCAAATATGTCAAAAGTAATGATTACGGATTACAATCAATGTTTTAGCAATAGGTTCGAAATAAAACAATCAAAAAAACATATTAAGATCATTCATCCCAAAACCAATCGAATCAACACCAGCAACACAACAATCTGAAAAGAAGTTACAACTTTAAAATGATATAAATAGCTTAACCAAGACTTGTCATTAATATTCTTGTTAAACCGATGTTGGGAAACTAGCATTCTATCTTCATTTTTATGCTCCAAGAATGAGTCCCTTTCTCCATATGCTTTAGCAGTGTTACGCTCATCCGTTCTCTCTTTACTATTCACGATGGGACAATTGAGGTTTAGGAGCTTTTTGGTCCACTATTGTTCATCCACGTACCAGCTCTCCATGCCTGTGCCACCAGCTCTCCACGCTTGTGCCAGCAAGCTACCAAGCTATGCTTCTCCTCTCTTCAACCAAGCTGTGACTCTCCTCTCTGCTGCATGCCCTTATAACATGATGGGACAAATGCTTGGTTTTAAGTCCCCTTAATTTTTCATGCTCCTTCTGTGTGTTTTGTTACTGCCACCACTATTGCCCCTTGATGTAACAATTTAATGTTGCTCACCTTAAAACCTTCTTTTCATTCTCTGCTACTAGGATGCAGTGTCTAACGCATGCGTTTCAAGCCTAGTTGCTGCCATTTCAAACCACCAACATGCTCTAATCTCTTTCTTATTCTGTGCCTTTTCCTTGTTAAACATTTGTGCTCCATTTTACTTTAGAATATCATGTCTTTTTGGTCTCAAATATATATCAACATGTCCAACCTAGTAGTCAACACAAATTGAACACAAGTAAAGCATTTTATCTTGAAAATAGGATTGAAATCAAATGAAAATACATTAGAAAATATAAGATAATTCAATCCTATCAGAAATGCATCACATTTATTCAGTCAATTGAAATGCTCAATATCACACAATCGTATTCACTATCACATTCTTATTCATATTTGTCATCGAACCTTGGTCTGGCATTCAACATTAAAGTTAAGAATCACTTATTCAGTCTAATTTACATTTAATGAGCACTTCCAATGATTTTCACATGTATCAAACTCCTCAGACATTCAATGTCTGGAATTAGAACAATCACATCCACATCTCATAATCATTCAATCCATAATATATAAACAAAACAATCAAAAAAGTAAGACTATCTAGGTCAACTCACAGTACGCTTTAGACTGGCATTAGCTTCCATAATCTGAAATGGTCTGGATGCGGACGTTTATCCTGCAAATCAACATTATGCAATACATACATTGCACACACACGCATTAATAACTTTACATAATTATAAGTATTCATTTATGAACAATTGTGTATATGGACTATATACAATGCATGTTCAATGACAATCTTGGGTATATTATTAAATTTCATAACTTAAGCACATTCTCAATTTTAGCATTATTTGTTCTCATAGTATCAAATTCCTATTCACTTTTACTTGATACCTATTATTCAAATCACATAATCGATCCATTGCCACATCTCACTTAATTATCATTTACACTTATGGTTTATACCTCAATAAAACACTTATAATCAAAATTTATAATTCATTTGAACATCTCATAATTTCCTTAAAAGTAGACTTTCGGGTCTACTATTCTTGATCATTCATACAATGCAAATGGAGTAATTTGAGAACACTTTCTTCTAAAAAATTGTTCTCCTATGTTTTAAGTTTCTAATAACATAATCATACAATTTGGTTCAGTATTCCTAAAATTATACTCCAAATATGTCGAACTGTTCTTGAACTGAAACAATACTCTATACTCAATTTCAATTCAGATTTTGGAATTCTAAAGATAGAATTAAAATTCTATCTCTTCATGAAATTTGTGTCCTTATGTCTCTAATTTACTTCAAATCAAGAATCATTCCATTTAGATAACTACAGATTAAAATATAGTCAAAATATCGAAGCATGTTTGATGAAAATACTCCATTCATCAATTTTCTAGAATTGTTCATCTTCTTCTCTTCTTTTTCTCAATCTAACATTTCTAATTTATATCTACCCCATTTTTAACTAAAATCATCCACAAACAAAGCCAAAATCTTGGATTAATACTCAAACATTAAAACAAAAAAATTCAAAACAGAATAAAAGTGAACAAAATTAACTTGCAAGCTCACAAAGTCAAATAAAAAATGAGATGTAACGGGTGCAAGTGTATAGGTGTGTGAAAGTATGTATACATAGGTAAAGAAATTTTCAAAGCTGTGCAGGAAAGTTGGTCACGACGAAGCTAAGATTTGGCTGTGGCAAACGTGTCCGAGAGGGATCCTCGTAAAATGTTGCAAGTTGACCACAACGAAACAAGGAGTTGGTCACGATGAACTTTCATAAAAGCATAATTAGAGAACATGTTACTGCTACATTTTCCAGCACTCATCTTCCAATTTTCTAGATTTTACACCTAACGCAACTTGTACAAATATCACTTTTTCTACTTCATTTACTCTTCATTCTAAACTCCATTTTAACTCAATATCATTCACAAATAAATCATGATCCATATTTGATCATTAACTCAAAAATAGAACATGTTCATATACCATTCATTATCAATTTTCTGCACTCATCCTAACACCATTATGATGATCATTCTACCTCTAAAACATCTCTAAAACAATTCATGAATTATTACTCGTCATACACATACAAAAGTAAGACATTTACATAAACTATTCATCACCCACGACACATACATACACATTGCAAAAATCAAGTCATCAGTCTTAATTTACTCATCATTCTAGCTTCATTTAACCATACCCATGATATTTAGAGCATAACTTACTTGATTTAGCTTCAAATCTTCAAAAATAACACTTAGCCCTAACTCCCAAGAATCTTACGATGTTCATCTTGAAGGTGGATTAGGTTAGGATTTTCTTATGGAAAATGGAAGAAACAACAAAATGGAAGTAGCAATTGATAGATGGAAGCAAGGTGTAATGTAAGTGAGTGAAGAAACGAAAATGGAGAAGAAGAAGAAAAGAAAGCCATGAAGAAGATGAAGAAAGCAAGAATAAAAACACTTAACTTGGTCTTTCAAGTTAGAAGAAACGTGAGAGAGAGGATTGGTGAGTGGTAATGACACTTTTCACTACCATTTGTCACCTTCCTATGGTCCCATTTGGACCCTCATTAAAAACTAGATTATTTGTCTCCAATTTCTAATCCAATTATGTAACAGCCCAGAACACCCGTTTGCAGATATTGTCTACTTTGAACCTTTTTAAGTGGTTTGTGATCCACACCTTTTGGGCCTTTTTAAGTGGCTCATGGTCCACATCCTCATGGTTTTGTTTTTCCAGTGTGTAGGCTGCTTTAGGACACTACTCCTGCAGGACTTCCCAAGAGGTCACCCATCTTGGTACTACTCTTGCCCAAGCATGTTTAACTTCGAAGTTCTGATGAGATCCAGTGCGTTAGGGTATAGAAAACGCGTCTACAAGGGGAAGGTATCCACAACCTTATGAGGCATGCTTCATTCTCCTTCCTAACCGATATGGGATTTCTCCCCTCCCTTATGGAAGCCCAGCGTCCTCGTTGGCCCATTAGCCTGGGTACTGGCTCTGATACCAATTGTAATAACCCAAAGCATCAGCTTGCATATATTGTCTGCTTTGGGCATTTTTAAGTGGCTCGTGTTCCACACCCTCATGGTTTTCCTTTTCCAGTGTGTAGGCCATTTTAGGACACTACTCCTGTAGGACTTCCCAGGAGGTCACCCATCCTAGTACTACTTTTGCC
This sequence comes from Erythroxylum shatona, assembly GCA_027568895.1. Classification (NCBI taxonomy): domain Eukaryota; kingdom Viridiplantae; phylum Streptophyta; class Magnoliopsida; order Malpighiales; family Erythroxylaceae; genus Erythroxylum; species Erythroxylum shatona. The sequence continues at coordinate 24,946,586 of JAOSBK010000006.1, read as the reverse complement.
TAAGCACATTTAAGTTTGGAGTTCTGATGGGATCATTAAGGCATAGAAAATGCGTCTGCAAGGAGAAGGTATCTAAAGCCTTATAAGGCATGCTTTGTTGTCCTTCCTAACTGATATGGGATCTTTTATCTTTTTATTGAAATAAAGTTTGAAATTTTGGGAGTTCTAGATTGAAAGTTATTGAGGTTAGAAGTGATAGAGTGCAAGTAGGAAGTCACGATCGCAACAAAACGTAATCGCGACATAATCGCGACATTAGATAAGACTTACGATCGCGAAAAATTGTCTCCCAATTTTCAATGAAATTTGTCAATAAATCATAAAGTCATTTATTAAAATTTCCATTGTCATTGGACAGTAAATTCTACTACCATTTATCAATTGTCTTGCCACTCAGCATTTTTCCTAGTCCAATAATATCTAACATTTTTTAAATTTCCTAAAGTTCACCAAAAATTCTAAATTCAGCAACTTATACTCTCCACATCAGTTTTCAATGCAAATAATTCACAATTGTCAGCATAATCACATATCACATATGTAAATCAATTATACCCAGAAGTGTCAATGAGTGCATGTACAGTCATTGTAATATGTGGAAAAATTCAAATTCACAAGTATGTGTGCTAACATTATGTATGAGTATGAAATGCACTTTTCTTAATCTCTCATTGATCTCATATGTACTGTATTTTAGGGGTTTTAACCTTTAGTATAGGAACGGGGTGTTACATTCTTGACCTTAAGTCCCACGACCACTTCTACATATGGAGTAATATGCAGTCTACCATATGGGCTTTGAGAAAGAAACTAGATTGTACTATTATGAATAAAAAATGGCTCACTAAGTTTCCTAATAATGTATCTACATTCATAGATCCTCTATTTTTTGATTATACACTTATGCAAATTAAGATTCTACTCCAACATCAAGGCCAAAGAGGTCCTTTCAGGTTTAATAATTTTTTTCTAGATGATGATGGCTTTTTTGAAGCTTTTCAGAAGGGCCTAAAGGTTTTAGTTGAAGGCACACACCAATTTAAGTGTACCCATAAGCTAAAGGCTATTAAGATGGAGATGAAATCTCTAATGAGTAGAAGAACCACATCAACATAACAAGTTGTTACCATAGCCAGAGCAGAGTTGGAATCTATTCAGGCTAAGCTTGCTTTTGATCCTTCAAATCCTATCTTGTTGAATATTAAGAAGACCCTTCTGATATCTTGTTTATCCAAAGCCAAGGATCATGAAAGTAAAATGAAATAAAGAGTCAAGGTCTATTGGCTAATCGAAGGAGAAATGTGCCTTAAATTCTTCTTTAACTCCATATTAGACAGAAGGAATTCTAATAAGATCTTTTCTTTGAAGTTAAAAAATCAAGTTGAAATCTCCCAACAAGAAGACCTCCTAAAGGAAGCTAAGAGATACTTTAAGATCTGTGGTTCTACCCATTCCTAGACCACTCCTACTCCTTTTTGCTCCATCATTTATACTAAGATCTCACAGGATCAAACTGCAACATTCATTAAACTAGTGGAGGATAGAGAAATTGAGGAGGTTGTGTTCCAAATGTAGCCTAATAAAGCTCCTAGACCTGATGGCTTTAATGGATATTTCTTTCGAAAAAACATGGCAGAACACTGGCCTTATTGTTAAGAGTATCATTCTAAAATTCTTCTCTAGGGGTGTGCATACACCAATTTCCTCTACAAGGTAATCTCTAAAATTCTAGCAAACAGATTGAAGGCAGTACTGGATTCCCTGATCTCAGATAATCAAAGTGCCCCCTTGCATGGAAGACAAATAAGGGATAATATCTCCATTGTTCAAGAATTGATGAAAGGGTATCAGAGAAAGAATAGTCCTCCTAATTGTATCATAAATGTAATAACTTGTTTTCATATTGAGGATTAGAACTTTAGCTTGTTATTAGAATTAATGAATTACATATCATTAACATACACATACATAAATTATGATTTTGTACACATTTGAAAGATAGCATATGCTCTTAATTGGTTCATTTTGGGGTATGAAAAGTTTAAAATGTTCATGATGTGAATTGTGAAATATGAAATGTTTAAGCCTTGCTTTCGGTTTGACTGATTATAAGTAGTAAATTTGGAACTAATTGGTATAACTGGAAAATTGAGGGATTAAGATGTACATTTGGGCTAGGAAAAATGCCAACTGATAAGATAAATTGATACATGAAAATTTTGGATGATTTAGCCTATAATTGAGTGAAATTTGGCATTAATCATTATGTGACAAATGGGCTAGTAAGTTAATGACAAATGGCATAGTTGATTAATGGACAAATGGCAGATGTAATATATGACATGTGAACTAGCTTTAATGGTGACATATGGCAGTATATATATTTGATACATGTTGAAGATGACTTTAGACAGATGGCCATTCCATTAGATGACACCTAACACCTTAGGTGTAACATTCAACAAAAGCAAACTTGGTTCAGTTAATTTCATACTCTTTCTTCTCTCACTCACACCATCGAAACTCTTTTCTTTCCCCTCCATATTTCCTTATGGTTATTCCTAATTGTTTCACAAATAATCCATGTTTTAGCCTCACAAAGTTATGTAAAAGATCAGCTTGAAGTTGCCTTACTAAGCCTAGCCGAAATCTATCTAAGTTTTACCTTGACTGTGTGATGTTTCTGCTTACTTGGAGTACTAGATTGGCTTAATCTTTTGAGCTATAATTGGAGTTAAACATTTAAGTAAATGATTAGTGTTTATTTCATGTTATGATAGAGAATTGATGACGATGATGAATTAGGATGAATTACATATGATGTTAATGATTAATTGTGCTGGAAATTTTTATATGAACGTAGGTATTTTTCTGTTCTGTTTTTGCATGTACGAAAATAGTAAGTTAAGGATTGTTGTAAGGATGATTTAAGTTAGGATTTGAGGTATAATTGATGAAGAATTCATGGTATAGATAGGTGTTATTTAAGTGCTCTTGAATCTGGAAAATTAGAGTTGTAGGTTGAAATTATGTTTTCAATTTCATCTTCCTATTTTGATCTATTTTACATATCTTTAGATCTTGAATTTGAAGAAACTCAAAAAATGAAGGTTGTAGATATAGGTCTTAGCTTGACCCCTGTGAAAGTGTCTTGATAAAAAAGTTACTGGAGCTTGAGTTATGCTTGTTTCCCTAATACTGCCTGTGACAGACCCCTGTATAGGAACCTTATATTATTTCTAATCTTTGAGGACTTTAGAGCTCGAATTAGTCCAAGTATAAAACATGAAAAATGATTATTGATGTCTTATTAATGCTTCTATGAAATAGTTTAGATAGAAGATATCTTGATAAGTTTATGTAATTAATTGAAGTCATAGCCTAAAGAATGGACTGTTTTGATATAGTTGAGTTCAAATCTGGAAATTATGATTTGTTTAAGGAATAACTAAGTTCTTTTAATGCAAACATGATCTTCAAAACATGAGAAACGTGTATAAGGTATGGATGAATGAGCATTGAAGAACCTGGGGTAATAATGAATGAGAATTGGGTAAATGTATAAATACATATTGTTGGAAAAAGTTTGGTGAATGTATAAATCTAGTTTGTTAAAATTCCATATTTAAAACAACAATTATATGTGTGTTATAAGAGATCCTTTGATTATGAAAAATGTTTAAGGACAAGTATAAATTATGAATTGATAATGATATAAAGATGTTCTCATGAATGTAATGTGATTCAGAGTATGTAAGTGATGATTTGGGAATGGTTGAATGAGAACTAGGAAATTGTGAGTGTATAATCCTAGGAAAAAGAATAATAATTGTTTAAGTGATGAATTGAAAGTGATCAAGCGTATTAACATGCAAAATCTACGTCTAATCACCTTGGACTCAACGTACAAACTATTTAAATTTTAAATGTTGAGTATATTCACACCTATCACTTGCACACACACATTAATAATCATTCAGTTAAAACAAAAGTGTGGCTATTCCTCAATAGGATTTCATGAAAAATCAGGCTACTAATAAGTTTGGTAGGTTTTTATTTGAAACCATTCTTTTTGTTTATTTTTCTTTAAGGACATGAACCTAGTCTTTAACACAGAGGCAAACATTTGTGATTAATGTCGATCTGGTTACTCAACTAAGTCATATTGTTATTAAGCTACTTGGTTAGAATGTCATTATAGCCTTTTTACACGAAGGCACAAATTTGTGATGCTTGTCAATCTGGTTAATTAGCTACATCACATTCTTAACTGGCTATTAGCTCTATTTATAACCGAAGGCCAGCAGAATAGTTGTTTTAGTTCAAATTTATATAACTTTTTTTTCACACAAAATTTTACCTACCTTATTTTTTAACTAATCATTCTTATGAAAATGCACTAATAATGCCACTTATTTGATTGGTCTAAAATTATAAATGAGTATGGTAAATTCCTAGGGTGAATGGACTAACATCATATCCTAATTAACCAGCATATTTAGCCCTAAGTAACTTAGGTCACTAATTTCACAAGCTAATAAATCTCGCAACCTAAAAGACTATGTTTAAGGCTAAATCTATCCCATTAAGTCTTAGCCATTGACTCATTCACAAAATTCACATCATAAAACCTAAACAAACTATCATACAATATGCAAAATTTACACTCAAGGTAAAAAAACACAACCCTCCCCACACTTGAACAACACATTATCCTCAATATGAGAAGGGTATACAAACACACCAGGGGAAATAAAACACAATATAAAAAAAAAGAAGAAAATACTAATAAAAAATGAAAAGAACAGAAAATGATTAGAATACGAAACTATCATATTGACTGAGGTGCTGATGGTAATGGAGGCAGAGATCACTAGTGCTTAATGCCCATAATTACTGCCCTATCTTATAATTGCTTCAAAAAGAGTAAGAGAGATAACATTCCAAATTATTAAGAACTTATTTTGAAATTTAAAACAAATCTAACTATAAAATAGTTTAAACCTAACTACTAAACGTGCTAATTTATAGTCATTAGCTTAACCTTCACCCTTTAAACCTCATCTAGGAACAATTATAAGCAACTTGCTTCCACCCTTCTCATTCAACATCAGGTTTATAGCCTGTGAGTAAGCTATAAATTGCAAAATGATCAAAAGGACAATATTGATAAAGTTGAGAAAACCATCTCAATTCAATAATATGCTTTTCATTAACAAATTGTCAATAAAATAAGGAATAACAAAACTCCCTGAATCTTCCATCGAATCCAAAAGTTTGTCCTGTAAGAAGGTGAGTTGTTCTCTTTCTTTCTTAATCACCTTCGTCTCCTATGCTTCTTTAGCTTCACGAATAAGGATTTTCATAGCTTCTTCAAATTCGATGTTTGTTGTCATCTGTTCTTCATCCTTTTATTCTTTAGAAGATTCGAACACATCAATTATCCTAAATGTGCTATTATCCTTCCGATTCTTTAATACATCATTCATATTGAATGTCACTTGGTAATTATTAATTGGAAGGATAAGGTTCTTTTCATGAACATCTACCCAAGATTCTTCGATCTTCAAGTATGATACATCAGGAATAGGTGAATCAAAGGGAGAGTTGGCATTCTTTTCTTCATCTCATGGTCTTCAATAAGGTGGGGTTTAACTTGGTGTTCCACTGGTTCTTTTAACTCTTCCCTATTCTTAAGTATGATAGTCTCATATTACTCCCGTGTATGTATTTCCATATTTCTCAGAGAGTCTTCCACACTTCTCTTACAAAATTCATAGCAAAGCTATCTTACTTAAATCTCCATATTGTGAATAGAAGCGGCATGATTTGTTGTTACTTAATCAAATTGCCCTTCCAGTCTCTTCTGCTTCTCTTCCGTGTCCATGAGCTTATCCATGATTTTGTCCAATTTACAATCCCATGAAATGGATTCATCTTACTGAAATTTATATAAGTCTTGATGTCCCATATGAATACTTACATTGTTGGACCAATAGAAATCTAGGTGGTTCTGCTACCATGTAGTGTACATGTTTCAATAAGGATCGTTACTTCCCCAACCATACTATGCCTCATTGTAATTCGCAAAATTTCCTTGCTCCCTATAATATCTATCTTCCATCATCGTTCTTTCTATTTCTTCTTGGCATCTAGCTCTTCAAATCTCTCACTCTCACTCTAAGATGTCTTGATGTGTCTCTACTTTACACCCCAAACTTCTTCTTCTTTTCTTTTTTATTATTATTATTTAAAATGAAAGATAATGAAGAAGTATTAGACTAAAGGACTAAACTAATCGCCTCGTCGACAACAACACCAAAAACTTGATCGCGGTTTTCCAATATGAGTAAGTTTTAATATTTAACCTCGATATTCCACATACATACGGGTTGTTCATATAATACCTAAGGTGTCAATCCCATAAGGAGGGTTAATCTAATCCTAGAATCTAAGGTTGGAAACTATTAAACATAAATTTAATGGACAATGAATTTTAAACACGAGAACTAAATAAATTTAACAAACCAAATCAAATAACAAAACAATAGTTGATAGTTAATACTTAATGAAAACAATCAACGAACAATGATTAACAATTTCATATTAAAAATGAATAACAAATAATGAAAATCGATTGATTTGTTGAACGATGATAGGACACCCTAGAATTCAACCTAGTGAGTTCACCATAAGAGAGTAAGGAAAAATTATCTATCTTTAATGCCAGCCTAACCAAATATGATTTATTGAATTAATAGTTCTAGATGATCCTATGGTCAATTACTCTCTCTCAAGTTATAATTGAACCCTAAAGAATAAACCCTATTCAAATTATGGGAAGTTGTAATCTCTCAATTAACAACCTATCTACAAATTAATCAGTTATTAGGTTCTCTAATAAACAATTAGAAACCTATACATGATCTCTCTACACAAGATTTACCAACCTGATTTAGTTCGGAATCTATTAAATTACCTAACTCTCGTTAGCCCAATTTAATCATTTTCTCTTGATTCAGCCTCTCAGTTTATATCAAGATATGAAGTGCATAATTAAACCATAATTAATTCAATAAACACATAAAACAATTAGATTTCATTAAATTAAAAATAATATTCCAAAGGTGAGTGTAGAACATCAATCAACAATTTAATTCTATCATTAAACTATATATCCCAATTCTACAATCAGATAAAACTGAAATACATAGGAAATAGAACTCGAATGGATGATGGGAGGCCATGACTTTAGAAAGATTATTATTTCAGGAAGCACGTCGAGTTTTCATCGTCTTCCCCTTCTCTTTTCTTCTTATCTTTCTCGATCTCTCAAAGTTCTCTCCTTTAGGGTTTCATTGTGCCGGTTGATCAAAAGTTCCTTCTTTATTTTTCTTTTTATTCTATTTGTGTTCTTTTGTATTTAGGGTTGAACTAGGGTTTTTTTGGGGTTCGAAAGGTCTAAAAAATCCCTCAAAATGTGAAGTTTGGGAGTAGTTGCATGCTTGCCCAATGCAGGCCACAATCGTGGCCTATTTCTAAGCCTTCTGTGCCACGATCGTACGCCAACTCTAATGCTTCTGTCACGATCGTAGCCTATTGATGTGCCATGATCGTGGGTTATTATTTCAGCCTGAATGTCTCCAAAACTTCTACGTTCTTCAATGTTGACCCTCAACTACTAACAAACACATCAAAGTACCTCAAAAATATAATATTTAAGCTCAAAGACTTGTACCAACCCATAAAATACTTAAAACACAAATAATTAACAAACTAATACAATTATAACCTAAACACATACTAAATGACCGAATAAATGGCTAAACACATATCAAACTACACCCTAAAATACGATGCATTTCACACCTATCAATATTGTCGAAGATCCTCTCTTTATATCTATTGTAGCACCTTATCCTGCTGTGATTGGAAATCATCTTCCCAAAACCTAATTTTGTAGGAATTGTGTGAAAGGGAGAAAATGTGTTCTAAGCTTTCCAAATTTGTAACTCTTCTTCTGATGGCAGTAGTAAGATTTTGTGACTCTCATTCCATACGTTGTCGTTTTACTAGCTGAAATAATTATGTTTGCCTCTAAATGATGTTGTGGATGTAACTAAGCTTTATCCTCTAAACGTTGTCACTACATGACTTGCTAGTTATTCTTGATCTCATATGCAACTTTCTATTTAATTGATTAATACAATTTTACTTATTCAAAAAAAATTTCTAGACAATACAATCTTCCTCCTTCGCTCAAGCTAGTTTGATTTATTTCTTCATAAATACATCTAGGGATAGAGCTTCGTATGAATATCTACTTGTCAATTAGTGCATCTGCTACTGTTGCTCTTTTACCAATGATAGGTTTGAGACATTTCATATTTTGTAAGTTATAGAAAGGACCAAGAGATGTCTAATTATATATCAAACTACGAATTAGTTTGCTTACCATCTTCAATGAGACTAGTAAATTCATTCCTCAATAATTCCTTGGCCTTTAAAATGGTTTTCAAGGTTGGAGAATAAGAAGATTTAATTTTTATATTCCAATTAGTGCATCTATTAATTACTATTCAAGATTTTTACATCAACTGTGAGTTGTAATTTTCTAATGTAGACATATATCTCCTCATCTCAATAAACTCACATTCTTTGAGTGAAGTATTATAGGGATTTAGAGTTAGCTTCTCTTGACGTTTATTAAGTGAATCAAGTGCCTCATTTTTCTTTAGGAAAATTAGATCAATATTTACCTTTTGTATGTTGATAAGCCTAGACCTAATATCCTTTAGCTTTTGCATGCATTTGTAAGCATGTGAGCCTTTAATTTCAAGATTTACTTCTTTAGTAACTACCTCCCTAAAATATGAGTTCTTTAATAGAGAGTTAAAGAATCTAGAGATTTTCTTGTGGTACTTCATTAGTTTATATGAGAATCATGGTATGATTAGAGTGAGATGATTACCAAAGTTAGCAAAGTTGAGGGGGTAAGTAGATAGCAATGTAGAGTTCACTAGGCATCTATCAAGTTTGTTATGTAAGAATTAGCTTCCAAATTATTTATTATTCTAGGGAAAATGATTTCTTATATAATACTATTTCATTAGCTCAAATTCCTTAGTCAGCTAAAGTAATTCATCTATATTGATCCTCATTTTCTTCCCATTTCCTTTAACTTCTAGTAGAGATAAATGCAATTAAAGAATCCAGGTAGTAGCCAAAAGATAGACCTAGAACTTAGGGATTCCAGGTTATTCCATAATTGCTTTTTGTTGAACTCCCAACCAAAAATATAAATCACCATAATGAGAAATGGAGATTAGGTTTGTAGGTTTAGAACTTCATAGTGAATAAATTGGTCAAAGAAATACCATCTAATCTGTTGGGCACAGTTGTCAGAACCCAACTCTTGCGGAAATATCATAACTAATTTTCATCATTCACATTTCAATATCCTCAAAACAAAAGGGTTTTA
>JAOSBK010000006.1:24916000-24933820 GCA_027568895.1 Erythroxylum shatona | reverse complement strand
AAATTAATATTAATAATAATAAGAATAATAATAAGTAAAAAATTTATAACAATGATTAATAATAATAATAATAACAATAATTAATACTAATAATAATAATAAAGTTAATAATAATAACAATAACAATAATAATAAAGAAGTTAACAATAATAATAATAACTAGAAAATTTATAACAATGAATAATAATAATAATAACAATAATAATAATAATAAGTAGAAATTTCATAACAATGATTAATAATAATAATAATAATAAGTAAAAAATTTATAACAATGAATAATAATAATAATAATAATAAAGATATTTTAGATTTTTTTTATTACTTATTCCTTTCTTATTCTAATTTTATATTTTTAAACTAAACACTGAAATAAAGATTATGTATTTCTCATCTTTTCTACTCGTAGAAATAAGTATTTTATTATCTGTTTATTTTATTCCTTCAACCAAACACGCCATAACCTCTCTCTCCGTGCTTCTTTCTCATCCCCAGCTATCCCAGTTATGCCCAGTGACGATCTTTGACCCATTTTGGTTTTCCACAAATATCGGAAAAATTAAAGTGAGGAAACTGGACTGATAATCACAATACGAGATTGTCTCTCTCCTCCTTGTAAATAAATTTAGAAACTGACACAAAGTGTTCGTATAACTTGCTTTCTTTACAATCAACGATGACAATGTTCTGTAGTGTTTTTGATACGAGAGAATGGAGCGAGAATTTAAATGTGGATGCAGTCACATGATTTAAATAATAAACTGTGAAAGAACTTAAATCCATGTCGAGCCTCACAAATTCCTATCCTTGTGATCTTCCCGAAAATCATCCTCGGCTTACTAATGTAGTTAAGCCCAAGTTGGTTTCACTTGATTCTTTACGTGAACTTGCCTCTTTTGTTTCTCTTTTTGGCTTTTCTTAGAGCAATTACTTGAGCATGGGTGCATTTACCTATGGTAGATTGTAGTAGAATGATTAGCAATCCCTGGAAATGTCAGTCTTTTGATTTCTGGTACGTGTAAAATGTATTTAAATGATTTTCTATAGATAACCAGTAGTTAGTGCCTGCTTTCTGCCAAGTTTTCACTCTCTTTTGTTGTGTCATTTTATATCATAGATGTTGTTTCTAGAGAGAATGGAGCTAGTGTTACTTGAATTGTTTCCTATGCTTCCCGACATTACATGACATATGAACAACATTGGAAATGGATCGTCCTTACTTTTTCGGATATTGGGTCTGGTAGCTGGTTTGTTTGCTAGAGGACTCGACTTGCAACCCTTGTCACACATGCACCACATGCAAGTAAACATCATTATATATTGAACTACATATAATTGGAGTTCAATGGAGTTATGGCAAACTCATTTGACAAGTGCCAGCACTGTCATTCTAGACACAACTACATTACAGTGGGTTAGGCTCTTCCTTATAAAAGCTCCAATAGCAAAGGGAAATTCCTTTTTACAGCCCTTTCTCAATAAAAAAAAAGGTCTTGTGAAACTCGTTTAATTACACTTCTTCTAATGCTGTAGGCTGTTGGTTCATCAGAGATGAATATTCGTGATGTAGCTAGTAATGAACAAGTTTGTAGAGGAATTATTGATTGTTTCTCCAAGACATTCAAATACTCTAGGTTTAGATGTCTCAATCAAGGCATAAAGACCCACAAAATTTCTTATTTTCTAGATCTCTGCCACGTAAAACTACGGGATGGCAACAGAGATCTAAATTCAAGTTTTTTCAACGGAGGAACTCACAAGCCAGGCTTAGGCTTACGCTAGCTCGAGGTTCAACTATTTTAAATAAAATTATTTTATTTTATTTAAAAGAGTTAGACTTCGAATAAGTTTAAACGTGAGCAATTCAAATTCAGACCTAATTAGAAAAAGATATTTTACACTTTGATTTAGACTTCGAGTAAACCTGAACTTGAGCAACTTAAACTCAGACCTAATTAAAAAAATATTTTATACTTTCAAGTTTTAAAAAAAATTGATCCGGATAACCTTTGTCATCCCTACATAAAATACACATGATATAAATAATTAATAATAAAACCCACAAAAAATTAATAATTAATGTCATCTTTATGACAAAGATAAAATTATTTCTTTACTTTAAATTTAAATTTTATTAAAACTTTGGAGTCCAATTTGACTTATTTGCTACTATTCTTAATAAGTGAAAACGTATGCAACAACACATGAGATTCTGATGGCATAAGTCATTAGGAGTTCATATGCAACTACGAACACTGACCTGGCATATTGCTACTCTTCAGGCAGTCACATACTGTACAGGCCATATTTAAACTCCGGCTTATTGTTTAAAGGTAAGAGAGATAGTTCAAAATACTAATAATATGGCACATGAGACATCACTAACATGGCATTATTTCTGAGACTACTAGTAGAACAATTGAACACATCTACCTAGACACACTTTTAACACTTGTTATACTCAATTGGACACAGTATCATCGAGGCATCGTTTACATAGATTATATAATTTCAATTACACCTAAATAAATTTTCCAAAGATATTTCATCTACATCACTTTCAGTTTTTGCTTTTCCTTTTCACCAGGTTGACAGCTGAGACCCTCACATATCTAAGCACATCATAAATATTGTAATCATATGAAACTTAATGCTACAAGATTTAACAACGTTCAACTTGAAGCGGTAAAAAGTTACAGAAGATAGCATAAGTTCAAGGTTTTTTACTTTAAATACAAAAATCTGGTGAAACCATAATCATAACCATCAACACCGTAACATGTCTTATCTCATACATCGCCTCTTAAACAGACTGCACGAGAACTAAACCCAATGACGCTAGATTTTTTATTGGTCTATTAAGTTTGTGGCCATGTAGAACTGGTATTTATTTTCGTCACCCTGTAAACTCGCAAAAACTTAAAAGGTTGAATCAAACCAGATATTTGTAAAATATATATATATATATATATATATATAAAAAGACAGATTCTATTTCCAATTGCATTTTGTTCAGTAACTTCGTTAAATCGAGCCAATTCTGTAAAATCGCTACACCTTTATTACACTTAAAGAGTGAAGAAATAAATGAACTGGCTGATAATTTCCTGAAGCCCTGCTTTCTAGCGAGGATACAAGCCATCTTATACCAGACGGCAGAACATGGTCGCATGACAGGCCTTACAATCAAACTAAGAAACTAGGAAGCACCAAAGCCTGATAAATTGTTCTCATTATTCTACTGTACATAATATTACAGCTGAAAAGGGGATTGTCCCATGTGGCTTTACAACAAACTTCTTGAATTTAGACATGCATTCAACCAATCAAGAAGAAGTGAAGAGTTGGGTTGTAGGATTTACAATAAACATACGACTAACAAAAAAGGAAAGTTCGGTACTTCGAATTAATATAGAAATCAGAAACATGATGCAGATGACGAGAACGGAGGTACATAATTTGTTGACCATGCAACTGCTGATAATCATCTTCAATTCAAAGCAATTTGAACAAAGACACTATAGCCAAGGACGTGCCGGACAAAGAATTCCATTCTCTATGAACTAGCTTCATTAATTACATATTTATTGACTGTTGATGCGGTTCTCAAGCTACCCAAAATTCTCCTAAATACGGGTAACACCTTTTAAGAGGCTGAGCACTAATCAGGTTGTCAGTAAATATTTTTACAAAATTCCAGGCATGCTGGTACAGTCTAAACCATAGTCATTTAATTGCATAATTTGCACACACGTCCGTGTTCAATGTTAAGAGAACAGAAACCAACTTCAAAGCGCTTACCAACAACAGCAGTATGCCTGCAAACTGAAGTCGGGAACAAAGTCATTGTACAATCATTACAGTAATTACATCTGAACTCATGTAGTCGATTCACCATCTTGTTTAAGCAATTCCTGTTGAAATAGCAGGTCTCATGAATACAAATTCTCATTCATGAGTAAAACACTTTTTAATAGATGAATGATAATAGTTAAAAGGGGCAGCTTTTAGCGCATAGCATTACATACAATAAAGGTGCAAATACTCCTTGAGTATGTGTTTATGTTTCCCCTCCTCTGGGAGTTCTCACTTCAAATTGTTGATACAAGTAAAAAAAAAAAAACTTTTCATCCAATAAACATGCTGCTTACAAAGTGATGCAACTATGCTTCATCTGTCAGTTGTTCCTTCAGTACCAACATTAACAATTACCTTCTTTTTTTTTAGATTAACAAATTGTACTGCAACTCGTAACTGTTTTATTCTTTGGATAATTAAAACAAAGCCATAATACCTTAGGAGGTAATATTTGAAATTAAACAATCCATTTTAGAAAGGAAATCTACTATGCTTGACGCCACAAAGAAAATAAAGATGATTAAAAAAAGGGGTGAGTAACTTACACTATCATTTCACCTCTCCAAAATGGAAGGAACAGAAGAAAGAAATCCAGATTAACATTGCATAAAGTGTCTTAAAAGCAGAATGAATAGACATCAAATCCCTACAACTTTTCATCTAAATCTTTACACTGATAGAATGAATGCCACATCTAGTAAAACAAACAAAAGAAAACAATACCCAACAATCAAGTTTAGTTGGTGGGCTCAACTTAGTTTTCTTTAGAGATAGGTTAACAAAAGGTCTAAGCTGCTAGGCGTACAGACCATGTCAGATCAAAAAGGACATCCTCACTCCAGATGGACGTCTATCTCTCACGAATTACACAAGCATGCTATTGTTTTATTTTGCAGCATATTTATACATGTAAAGTTCCTTAGAGAACCTACATATGACTACTAGTCCAACAATGACCTCTGTCAAGCATCCTGAGTAATGGGAAGTAAAATCAAAAAATGGCCTCTTATTTCCATGAAGACTTTTTCCTTTTTTTTTCCCGTTTGCACAGGCAATTAAAGTAGTAAAACATCATAGTAAGTTTTACAATGACCAACAACAATTAATGGACCAATTAAAAAAACAGATTCAAAAGGACTTAGAATGAAGTTCTATGTTTTTCTACTCTCCTCTCATTAGTTATAGTCAATTTACATATAAGGCGATGGGAAAAAAGAAAGAACTTTACCGATTTCGTAGCAGCAATAGACAACCGTTGCCTTTCTTGCTTCTCACGAATGCATTCTCCACACCAACTAGAGAAATCTTTTTGATATTTTTTCATCTCTCTAAAAACAGAACTGCAAAAGGATCACAAGATGAACAATATTAAAATGAAAATAAAAATGAGTGTGGCCATAGAATAGTAAATTCCAGAATTGTGTGACAGAAACCTCAAATATTAGAATGGTATTTCACATATACAAAAAAGAACATAATCATCAACTTGATCCTACTATTAGCAAAGGAGCCCAATAATTTTCATTCTGAATGCACATTACTTTGCAATTGTTACTGTCATGGAATAAGAGTTCTGCTCAAGCAACAAGGGCTTAAAACGACACAACATAGGTCTGCAATTGTTAGTGCCATGGAATTAAGAGTTCTTCTCAAGCAATAACAGCTTAAAAGAACTCAACATAGGTACTAAAAGAAATTCCATGAAGTTCTCCAAAAAGATCCAGAAACTAAGTGTATTTTTAGCAAAATATGGCTAATCTAAATATAAAAAATGGCATGACATAACTGAAAATGAAAGGGATAATTTGCAATTATTCGAAAATGATGACCACCCAAAACATGGATTAGAATGACAAAGATTGCTTTTCTTGCAGAAAGTCAAGGCAAACCATCTGATAAAGGAATATAGTATGTACTGTAGGTACAGCAAAATTTGAAGTACCTTCTACACCATATGAGTAAATTGATCCTGTGACCAGATGTTGTGGCCCTAGCTCCATGCCTGTGTCGACCACGATGAAGTACAGCTCGACCAGGGACATGAGTGAAATCAAAGATTTCCTGTTTGCACATAACAAATCTTCATGTAACAAAATGTATAGATGTATGATGGAAAAAAAGTTCAAAAGAATGAGAGTTTCATTTGTAAAACATTCTCAATAATAGTTAACTACAGGTTATTCATAAAAATTCTTATAACAGATGCAATCTTCAATACTGTGAAAAGCAATAGCCTGCCATCTGCTTTTTGAGTAGGTCTCCTAAAATAGCATTTCAATCAGCACCCCAGAAACATAATATTTTACTTTTTCTTAGCAGGAAAGGAGAAAATGTTGTCTAGCCCCTTCCTGGAAAGTTATTGGAGTTCTGCAGAAAGATATGTTCTCAGTTTAGCACCAACCATTCTTTCAGTCGGATATTGTATCACGGGATAGCTTGTTAAAACATGCATAAACACACTTCAAATTATTCAGGAACATGGATTTGGAACAATAACATTAAACAAAAATATTTTGCCAGCCAGAATGCCCATACACACTAAAAAATCAGACGCCAGTTGTATTTGACAATACGACCAAGGATATCAACAAAATGGACTGAGAATGACCCAGAACGGCATTCATTATGAACAATAAATTAGGACACACTCATGTAGTTCATATTGGATGAATATCTAGCACTGCAGTCAACACATCATGAATAAGCAATAGCACCACCAACATCAAGAATTAGCAAGAACAAATCGACAATGTAGTTTTGAATAGGGCCATGAAGTTTTTTTCCTGATCAGTTATTCCTCATAACAGCCTGAATAACACTACAATTTAAAGATTACATACCTCTGGCTGACTTCCAGTATTTACATGTTTATCACATCTTGTACCCCGAAAAAACAATTCTCCACCAGAAAACTGCTTACCCAAGCAAACATTCAGAGATATTTCCGAGTCATCCACATGAAAGCCTGCAAAAACAAAATTGTAAGAAACTCTTTGGGAGGTCAAGATAATTGAAATGAAATATATGTTTTCTACACTTTCATTAGGCAATATCATATCAACAACACACCTAGAATTCCTGTAAGCCTAAAGCAATTATAAACCATCTAAAATACATCAGAAGGTGTGACAATCTGCTGCTATACTATACTCCTTTAGGTGGTATAATCTTTTTTCGCCTTGTAATACCCTGTCACTGAAGAGAGAACGTCTGCTTCTCTTTCAAATATGAAATCAACTTGTTTGATCATATTGGCAGCTAAAAGATGGCCTGTAAGCTCTAATTCAACCCTTATTGTTTTTTTAATAAATAAGTTGAAAGCCTCACCTAGAACAGCTTTATCAATCACTAAAATGGCTGAGTAAGCTATTGATCAATGTTTTGCATCATATTCCTTTTCTACCATGACAATTCAACGCCAGTTATCCAAGTACCTTTTGTTATTATTCCTTTCTCCCCTTTTCTTTTGTCCCAAATAAATGATGAAAGTGCCAACATTACAATGTCGCAACATCAGAGTTAACTTTTTGAATGACCAATTTAAAGACTCAAGATGCTATTCTCAATCCATATTACTCCTAAGAAGAACAAATGAAAAATGAAGACATTCCTTGAATATGCTTCAATTATCCTTTTACACATCAGTTGTCTTCTCCCATTTAACCTTAATTGCAGAAGTTACACCTGATCACATCATGTGTATCATGAAACAATCAAAAGAATCTTCTAAATATCATAGTCCCCAGTTCCTATTGATAATACATGATTCAAAGTCTCATGAAACATTCTACGCATGACTGGAATACAAAATTCCTACAGTAGTATCTAAGCAACAAAAGGAAATTAAAACAACCTACTTATCTTACATATCCCCACTGCGGCTATATCAAGTACTAGGGCTAAGCCCCTTTAATAGGCAGGTTTTACAAACTTGGTAGGCTTAGGGGGAGCTTATCAAGGAATCTTCCCTTGTACTTTCTTAGCAAGTTTGACCTAGTCCTTTCAGACATTAGCTTCTCCAATATCACAGCATCCTCTAAATAACAGTCTCCAAATGATCTTATTATAAAATACTACACAATCATTCCACATATTCAACAATCTTCTCAATCATAAATACTCCTTAGCAACTCTTCTTTTAGAATGCTTTTACTGCATTAGAATTTAAATCTTCTTTCACTAAGATTTATACTCCTACAATTTGTCATTGAGGATGCTCCTCAAGCGACATAACCCACTAACATCCAAGAAGTTCAAATGCATTCCAGAGTCATCTCCTTCTTGCATGTCACACGGCATTCTAAGTCCCTAAGACTTCTAGTCCTTTTAGTCCCTCCATGACTCCTTTAGTTTGCAGGCATAACATGAACATAACACTTAATTCTACATTTACTCACAACAGAAACTTCTTGAAGCCATACACATCAAACTCGACAATACAGTCCGTAAATCTCATATGCTAAACAAGTTATTAACAGCTTGAAGAATGTTTGACACAAAAAATTGAAGAAAGCACCTACCCAAGTCGAGGTCCCTATCTTCACCATATTCAACAATGAAACCATGATGAGAATCCAGAGATGATCCACCAACTTCAGGAAAGAAAACTGTGACATACAATAGTTAATTATAAATTGGTCATCAATGTGCAGAAAAACATGTATGCATGGGCACACTAAACAGAAAAGGGGCAGAGCAGCAAATAGATAATCTCTAACAAACTAGTGATTCAACCATCCCAAATAAGAAGATATGCATCACCTTTAGCTATAGGACGAATATAACCATCCATAAGCTTGTCAAGCATTGTTTCAAGGCCAAAATCATCAAGAACAGCACCATATTTGTTCATTGTATTTGGGCGCATGATTCGAAGTTTTGAGGCATCAACCCACTTCTCAAAATTTTCAACCTAGAAAGCCAAATCAATGTAAGAGCAACAAATTTTATCCAAAAGAAATTGGAGAAATCTAAGATTGCAGAAGTCATGCTACAGATAAACGTAACAAATAGTACCTCTGCCAGTAGCATATCACAAAAATGAGGCTGCAACATCTCAAATGTAAAGACACCAGGAGAAGGTTCTGACAATATATTCCTCAAGCTTTCCTCCGTGTTATCACTGATTGCCTTGATAAAGGATGGGACGAAAAAGGTAGCAGCATGTAATGTGTACAATTCTCTATGTAAAGGCTGCTTAAACATCACATAGTACCTTAGTAACAATAAATATTCAAATTGTAATGCAAAGACAGCAAATAAATGAAAATTAAACAAAATGCATTCCCTCTTTGCAACACAGATAGCCAATTTAGAGAGAACCTGTGTTGATAGGGTCATTATGGGTGCTTATCAAATACAGAATTAGAGGAAAAGGGCATGTCTATGATAAAGTGATGCAACAATATAATTGCCATGTATTTTGACTTTATAGAAGTCCGCTATCCTAAGTAAGTGCATCTTGTCTTCAGTCCCATTTTTTAGCACTTAAAATTGCAGGCACCGTCAGAAACATTTACTTGTTAAGCTGAAGGGCACACAATCTTGCGAGTAAAATATAACTTCAGAATTTTCATCATAAAAAAGTGAATTCAATAACAACAGCCCATTTCATTGTCCTTCATTATCTCTCCATTTATTGTTTTCCATAGCTATTTTCGTCAGTTTGACAATTGTGCTTATCATGATTGTAATTGTTGGTGCTATGACTATTATCATCATCATATTATTATTTTAGTTTTACTATTTATAATTACAAAATAAGGCATTCACTAACTCTTTCAACAAAGTTTATTCACAAATTAAAGTTAGTGCAGTCAAATCCCAGTAAGGTCTATTCCTAGCCCAGAATAGTTGATAATCCAAACTCTACAATTTTCCTAGCAGGAGGCAAGTAAGTGCAGCCACTGTAAAAGGATTGGAAAGAAAAGTCTCAAAGAAATTGCCCACATTAGTCAGCCATGTAAACTTAGCAAGAGTAATCATGCTTCAGACCTGATAATGTGATATTATTTTCTGCCTATATTCTCTCTGTCTCTGAACCTGAAAAAGGAGGGAAAGAGTTTCAGTCTGTTTATGTTAACCACAATGTTTAAAAAATGAAATGAAGTTCAAAATTTGATACAAAATATGAGGTCCAACAACAAGGTACAAGTAAATTAGATTGCTTTAGGACTTTATAACTTCTGTCCAAGCTGTTAAACAAAGCGTTGAGTAAAGAACTACTTGGTAGAATCATTGTGTTCAAATTGATTTTACACTTAAAAAATTGGAATTTTATGAATAATAGAGAAACCCGATTAAAAAAAGAGATCAATGATTTATAGCATAACATAACACACGAACTTGCATGCCAGTGCACTAGCGATAGACAATAATAATGCAAATATGTAACTATGTTTGAGATTTTGAACTTTTGAACAAAGATGTGATAACATTGGGATCTTTGAAATGATATAAAATTGGCTATCTTCACTTAAATTTTCTTATTTAAAAAAATAACTCTAAAATCTCAGAGTTGGATTGTCCTCAAACACATCCTAAACTTTTTTCCATTTGAATTGCCAATGCACCCATCCACCAAAAATTCTAAGAACTCAGAGGGCTAGAAAAGGTAACAAAAATGCAGCTTATAATCCCAGAACAAAGATCTGTATGCCAAATGTCAAATTCTGTTTTAACTTGTTAACACATGTAACCTAAGTTAGACATTAACTAAACAATTTAGTCTGAGATTTTGAAGTTTAAACAAAGATGTGATAAAATTGGGATCTTTCATATGATATAGAACATTCCATCTTCACCTAATTTTTTATTTAAAAAATAACTTTATAATCTCAGAATTGGATTTCCCTCGAACACTTGCTAAAAATTTTCCCTTTGAATTGCCAACACCTATCCATAAAAAATTCTAAGAACTCAGAGGACTAGAAAAGGTAACAAGTGATACAGCTTATAATCCCAGAGCACAAATCTGTATGCCAAATGGCAATTTCTGGTTTAGTTCGATAATATGTGTAGGCCAAGATAGACATTAAGTCAACAGTTCAGTTTCGAATCTTTGTCCCTAAAAGATCCAAGTTCGAATCTGCTCAAAGCCAATCTTGCATACCTTCTATACCAATTTCCGCAATGTAATTAACAACTTCCAGTTCTCCACCCTCAGAGTTCCGGAATCAGAACCAAGTGTATTCAAACATACCCGTTTTTAGGTATAGAGAGACAGAGAAATTTCTAAAGAGATGAATTAACCAAACACATAGATTTTCTAAAAACCTTTTCTATCTTAGCAGAAAATTAACAGGCCCAGTAACAACTATTCAAAAAGCCATTATCCCAATCTTTTTAGCTTTTATTCCCTCAACATGCACTAATACAATTACAAAAGTGACGATTTTTTTTCTTTTTTTTTTGGTTATAAAATTATGACTTAATTTGCGCATATATTCCCACAAGTGCCAGCACACTTGACGCCGTTAGATCAGACTATGCGACATTAAACCATGAAAACAATCAGAATATCCGAAGGACATTGCCGTAATTTCAACTAATACTCATTAGACAAAAAAGTATGAACTGAGAAAAAATGCAGCAACTTGAGCTCTCCCGCCCTGTGATCTTATTTACGACTAGGGCTCTTAACGATGTGAAAACCAAAAAGATAAATGACTTAATTTAACTCTCTTCATTTCCTTCCGGATTCCATCCAACCAAATTAAAAACACGAAATTCTGTTTTTATATGTTTGCAAGAACGTACTCTGGTTCTCTCTCCATGAGGCAAGTACTTCAACAGAATCTCCCTCATGAACTTCACCTTGTCGTCTCTACTCACGCTGAACATGCTGGGAGGCAGGTACCGCTCTAACGAACTGAAAACCGAGGGAGCGAAATCCAATTGCAGATCCTCGTAGCTCTCTGGCTTATGATCCTTGTTAGGGTTCAGCCTCAACCTCTGGCTCGGCGCCACCGACATGTTCACCTGAAAATTCGGCTTGACCGATTCGGTCACAACACCGTTACCTCCTCCGTCCACCGTAGGGGCTTCCCGGCTATCGCCGGACATGGTGAAGATGAAATATGTGGGGATTTCAGGGACGATTGGAGAGTTTTGGTTAGGTCATTGGTGGAACTGGGAAAGTTTTAGGGTTAGGGTTTGATTTTGTTCGAGAATTAGGGTTACTTGTAGGTAACGGGAAAACGAGGGTTTTCGGCATGTTTCATTTTATCTTAGGGTTTCTCAAATTAGGTGGGGCTAATATTAACGGAAGCTTGACAGGTCATTATCAAAGGTGAATAGATACGTAAAATACAGGAAAAAGGATCATGTTGCTTATAGTTTCAACAAATTTTAAAATCTTTAAAGTGTCCTTTTTCTAAATTTTTAAAGAAAATTTAATTGTTTATTATAATTATTTTAAGTTATTTAAATAATAAAGTTAAGTACTTCTATATTTAACAAAAGCAGTGAAATGTGCTTAACTCTTCGTGATGCGATAATTTAAAGCTCAAAAAAAAAAAAAGCAACATCTTAGAGACTAGGAGCAGAAGCTCACAGCTGAGAGCTTACTGAACTTCAACTCCAGAAGCTTGGAGTTCCAATTTGAGGCGTTCAATTATGTCCTTAAGTCATAGCTATGAAATCATTTACATTACACTTTTATAAAGTTTAGGTTCCCGGAACACCCGTGTCGCTCGATTAAAAACTTCAGGAGCTAGAAGAGAAGTTGTTGGTGTCTCTCAATCGATTTCGAGTACAATGGAAGCGAGATAAAATAACACCAGCTTCTAAAGTGTTTTTATTCATCGGCGAAAAAAAGCGATAATTGAACTTGAAAACTTACCCCTTTAAAAAATGTGAATCCAAAAGTAAAAGTAAGCAAACAGTTCAATTGACTTCGATGGATGGTATTAACAAAATCAAATGCTAACTACTATTTTTATTGGATTATTTTGAATAAATCTACCAACTTGTCATCAAACATTTATTTTCAACTCCAAAATTGTTGACATAAGGATGGAGTGTAGATCAGATAAATATTTTTATTTTTTAACGTCATTCCTATTGGGGATTAAAATTAGAAAAAAGATATTATTTTGAACTATATACATTTTATATGAATACGATAGATAAAAAAAGACAGAAACTAAAAATCCCTCTTAAATTATATGGAATAAAAGCTAATTTAAATAAGGTACTCCTTTAGATATTAAGCACTTTCTCTCTCTAACCAGTTCTCTGTCTCTCAGTGGTTGCATGTCGGTTTCTTTCACACTATCGTCTCAGTCACCGTTCACGATTATCGATCTCTCCAATCTTTAGTCTCCGCGCTGTCGAATCTGGTAGATCTCTGTTCATTCTTGTTTCTTTTTGCCGAAGAGGACTTTTTTTTTCGTTTTCATCTGGAGCTCTAACTTCGATCTCTTGAACGCCGAGGAGACCGAGGGAAGCGAGCAATTCGAGAATCAACCTTAAAGTCGCGAGATTTTATATAGTACCATGGCAGTATCGTTAAGATTTTGCCAGCTTCCCGCTCCACCAACTGGGTTTGATTTTCAGGCTTAGGCGCTTCTCTCTTCGTTCGCTGTCGTTGCCAGGCCTTTCACCTCGTGCCGCCTTTTGTTATCGTCCTGTTTTTTATTTGGTTATCTGAGTTACCAAAACTAGTACAGTTTCTGTGTTTAATGTGCGGTCTTTTATTTTATGGATTCAAAAACCATTCAGGATTTGCTTGGTTCTTATCTGGGGGTGTTTTTTTTTTTAAGAATTTAGTGAAAAGGCAAAGCAATCAAGGAATTTCTGCGTTGGGTATTTTCTGGATTGAGTGCTCCGTCAATTGTTGCTACGTCTGTGGCTACTCCATCTCCTTTTTTTCTGAACCATCGTCTCCTGCCTCGGCAATTCTTGCTTCCACTCTTTAATCTCTACTGTTATTTTAGTTTTAACTTATTCTTTTTGTTGCCGCATTTCCATTAATCCCATAGTTCCGCCTGCACCGCTACTTCTCCGTAGTAGTACAATTGAGCAACCAAGTTGGTCACGACGAAAGGTGGTGACCACCAGGGTCTCACAAAACGAGGATCGGTTAAAGTGGATTTAGAATATCCATTACTTGTCAGGTTGGTATTACAAGAGACTGGTAATTTCAAACTTGGAGTTGTTGGAAAAAGACCGTTTGCTATTCAGTATTTTGTCTCCACGAGTTAATTATTTATTAGTTTCTACTGTTATTATTATTATTACTATTACTATTATTAATTATTAACAGTATTAATAGCAGCAGCAGAATTTCTTTTCAATAATATAAATAGTTTTTTAGTTATTTATTTTTAATAATATTTTTCTTTTAATCTAATTATGTGTATTTCACTTCCTGACTTTTAAAATTGAAGTCTTAGAGGTTTTGTTTTTTTTTTTTAAAGGAAGTCAAAAGAGGGGAATTTGACTTTGCATCTCAAAACATTGAATCAACGTGAGTTCCTTAATAGAGACATTGGCTCTGTTTAATAATCAACTGCTTACATTAATTTATAGCTATAGTAGTTGATTTTATCAGCTGATTACATTAGCTGTTTAATATTAACTATTAATGTGTAAAATAACTATTGAAGACATGACTTCTAAAAAAATTATAAGAATATGAATATTAAATATTTTAGTATTTATTCTTATAGAAATTTAGATTTTAGATATTAAATTGTGCAAAAATTAAACTTATAACTTTAATAGAACATATTATAATAATAATAATAATAATAATAATAACAATGATAATGATAATGATAATAATAATAATAATAACATCAATAATAATAATAATCATGATGATGATACATCCAAATATAAAATATAACAATACAATTCAAATAGAGCAAAAGAAATGAACATCATCATTTAAAACAAAGATTTATAACAATTCAAGAACGACGTCTAACTGCCATTAAACTAGAAGCAATATTATCACGAATAATTGTCACCTCCCAAGTTCTTTGTTTTTCAATGTCTTCTTGTGTAGAGTTAACTTCAACATCTTGAAATACATCTGGAGGTATAAATTTAAGATTTTGATCAATGATGTTAAAAGTCGAGTTGCCAATTGTACTTCTTCTAATATAGTTATGCAACGCAAAAGTTGTGCAAATTACTTTATTTTGATCCATTAATGAAAGCCATTTTCTCTAATATCTTCTATTGAGCCTTAAGAATACCGAAAGCCCTCTAAATACAATTTCTCAATGATGAATGAGCTAGGTTAAAAACTTCTCGAGATCCTCTTGAATTTGCATCACGAACTCTGATTGATAATATCTTGTCTTTGGGTAAGATATCAAATATCCTTCTCTTGGGTATCTCTATTAGAGGAACCTTTACTTAAGATATACACGAATAAACCGACTTTCTCCAAAATAGACATCCTATTCGAAGGTCTCAAAAACTAATTATTTTCCAAAACTATACATAATTGACGAAATGTATTTTGATTCATTCTAAATGTATTAAAACACCTTTTTTATGACCATTTAATAATTGATTCATCCATAGTTCTCTTGTTTGATAGGAAGTCATGCATGGCTCCTTACATATGTGGTTAAAAAAAATACACATTCATGTAACCCACTACACAATCCATCGAATCCCAAAATTTAGTCTCATTGTCTAAATTTTGCTTCATTTGCAGAAGTTGCATAATTTGCATAACATTATCAGCCATACCTACAGATCAATAAATAAAATTATATTGTAAATAAACAAGATACTTATATGTCTAAATATAAAGAAATAAATAATATAGCAGGTAAACATAAGTGCACAAATAATAAAAATAATAAACTAAACATAGTAATGGATAGATAGAAACTATGTTTAATGTTTTTTTTATGTTTGTCATACTCATATATAAACTTTATGTATTCAACCGTCTTTGTATCATCTAGTAAACAAAAAAAATGGACCTTCTTTGTGAATCTTCAATCTACATACAAGCAAAGTAAAATTCAGGAGTACCAGTCTCTAAACTAGGCAAAGTACATATTTTTTTTGAAAGCATTCATAACATTATAGTGTGATACACCAGCACTAGTACTTTGTGATGCACCAATATTCATCGTATTCAAAATTTTCGTCATGAATCTATTCATCTCCATTGTTGCACTCTGCTCTATTGAATCAATTGCATCATATCGTCAAGCCTCTCATACATTGTTGCAGGTCTTCCTGCCTTTTTAGCGGAATCAGTTCTTACACTCTTGTTACTTTGTGAACTATCACCCTACCCTTTTGCATTTTCTTCTCTCACTCCCTTCATCATATGTAGCTTGAGGGATCGGGGTAGATCCTCTCCATACTTCTTCCCAATTGTTTAGACTACTAGTCTCATCTATATTTTCATGATCATGATAGGCTAACAATTGATGATGAACATTATAACTACAAGGTGGAGAAAGAGCATATATTTGCTCAACTTCTCGTTGTCCTTGTGGAGGGTCAACTACAGGATAAAATGTAGTATCTCCTCGAGCTAAACATCCAAAAAGTTGATCCAACTTACATTCAAGCTCAGGTTCAAGCTCTTTCTCTTTAAATGTTTTAAAATTTATATTCTCCTTAAAAAATTAAATAACTTATATTTAACCAACTATTTAGCATTAGAGTAAAGGAAAATAATTTGAATTGAGGAAAAGGGGATAACCTTAATCTTCAAAGTCCACCACTCCTCACTAGCAGCAATTGTTCCTTTGTCATAATCTGATCCTAATCCCACTCCTTTCCCTTTCAATTGTTTCCAAAGACTCCATCTAGTTCTCATCCATTCAAACTACTTTAAAGCTTTGTTTTATCCCATAATAAGTTGGTTGTTTTGTGAAACTCTTCCTCTACCTTCTTCTATGCTAACCTTTGACCAATAACTTTACCACGTTTGCCCTTACTCCTTTTAATATGCTAATTACAAATGTCACAAAAGATAAAAAGAGTTTCTTTTGGCCAACGAATTCGATCTATATCATTCCCCTTGACTTCCTCCTTTGTTTTCTTTTTGGGATGATGTCATCTAATCATATAAGATGAAAAAGATTATATGCTAGTTAATCAACTTGCAATTGAAGTCACTACTTACTTTGTTTTACTAGCTTGAATTAGACAACTTTAACAAAACAAATATATAATTTACTATTTATCATTATAATATTTTTATTAATTATTTAATTTAAAATTATTTTATCTCTTAATTTAAAATGAGAAATAGAATTAAATTGTGAGTATTATTCAAAAATTATATAAAATTGTAATATATTTATATTTAAAATATTATATTATTAAACATTTTTATTAAATTACTATTTTTATATAATAATTTAAGAAAAATATACTTCTTTTGGTAACAAAGCAACTATTAAATAATTAAATAATATTAAAAAAGATAAACATGAAAATAAAAAAGAAAGAAAAAGAGAGTTAGAGAAAAAATATAAAAAAATGAAAGAGTTAAGGATAAAACAAAATATTTTCAACTTAGGGAATTTGGGATAAAACAAGGTTGCAAGTTAGGCTTTAATACCTTATAATTAAATTTTAAATTTATTCATTAACATATGATTAAGAAGTTATGCTTTTACGCCTTATTAATTCACACATGTCTAAATTTTAAGTATTTAAACCATTTTAAATACAAAAATTATAATGAGTCTTGATGAATTTATTCTAAAGTCAATTTAAAAATTCAATTGAAAAATCATGATATCTTTAATTAACATCATTAGTCATTACTACATAATTAGAAATCTATGTTTTCATATAGCATCAATTTACATAATTTTGATATTAAATCTATAACAACTGTTAGTATATTTAATCACAAATTCGATTAAGAATGGGTAATAATAATATTTTAATTAATGATCATATTTTAATAAAAGTTATTTTTAAATTATTAATTAGGACAAAATATTTATTTAATTAAATAAC
>JAOSBK010000006.1:24900730-24915900 GCA_027568895.1 Erythroxylum shatona | reverse complement strand
TGATGTAGTACTCCACACTCGAGGGACACGGACTCGGATATCACCAATGATATCGGGTTCGGGTCACTCGGGAGTGGAGTGTTACATTTTATCTAGCGTCCTATGAACCTCTTACGAACCACTCTGGACCTCCTTTTTTCTCTTTATTTTCTTATTTATAACTCAAAAATTAGGGTTTTGTAAGTTGACACAGCCACCCACACGACCATATGCATGATCATTTCCCTAAATCTCACTTCAATTGTTTAAAAATTAAGAAGAAACATGATCATATAAAGATACACGATCATGGTCACGACCCTATCCACCTCTTTATGTTCATATCTTTTAAGGACAACTTTTATCTTTCACTTTTTTACCTCGATTCCATTTGAGTTATGCTACTTTTGACCGATGAAGGCAATTAAGACCTAAGAAATAAGAATAAATAAAGTAATAAAAACCATATAAAAATTCTTAAGTAAATAAACAAAGTGCACTAAATATGGGATTAGAAATGTAGTTTATTTGACATTTATCAGTTCCTTAATCTAGTTAATAAGTTCTTGAAGTATCTGATTGCCAAACTTATCTTTATCTTAAAATATTCTATGTTACTTTTCCATCCAAGTAGCATAAATGGTACTTCCAGATATTATTTCATATGTCAAGATACCTCCCTTATGAACATTTTATTATTGCTTATCCATTCTGAAATGTTAATCCATTCATCCCTGATGACAATAAGTTTGCAGAGCTTCTAAACCATAGACTATACACCATAGTGAAATTGTATTAGAGGAATATATGGTTTAGTGTTCCAAATTGTTGTTTGCATAACTTGAAGCATTATAGATTAATATTTCCTTGTATTCTATCTAATTTTAGCAATCTCTTCCTCACTGCTAGCTATAGAATAAAGGAGACCTTTGGAGTTCTTATTTAAACCAATTCATTCTTTGTGCTTAGTTTTTGAAACTCTCCTTGCAGGATTTGCTAGAAAATATGCGAATTGGTGTTTTAGATAGATTAAAGTCTCTTCTCTTTTTTCATTTAGACTAACTTTACAGATATTGGCTACGATAATAGACAAAATATCAATTTTGCTGTGCAATTAACTACCTTCTATCACTTCCTTAACCTTTGCATTCTCAGGTGAGTAGTTCCATAAGTTAGACATCTTATTGACCTGTAATGCGTGTCAAATGCACCAAAAAATAAAACCTAACTTTGTACACTAAGATTTATAATAGTATGGACTAGGGGTCATATCCACAGGGAATGTATGTGTAGCTTTTGTAAAGAAAAGAATTGATCTTTAGGAAATAAAGGGGGTTTTAGATTGAATCAATAAACAAAAATTAAATCAATGAAAGCAAATCAAATCAAACATTTGAAGATTGATAAAATTAATTGATTTGTTTAGAATTTGGTTCTCGATTCAATCTCAGCTTACACATAAATAAACATACTTCATTGTTTTTTTTATTTTGACATGTTTCTTAGAAACTATTAATGGTAGGTTAACATTAAGCTTCGTTAACCCCGGTTTTTCCTTAGATCTTGTTTAATCAAAATAAGCACTTTACACAACCTAGAAAAACTCTCTAGATTTGGTGGGACATTCATAATATGAGCTAGGAAAACAAACTAATCTAGGCAATAACCACACATGCTTGGTTATTTAACCTATATTGTGTTATCCTTAATAGTTCAACAACATTAGTTTACCATAAATGAATTGAAAACATAATAATTACGTATTGTATTAAAGATTCTAGCAAAAGGTTTATATAAAAACAACCTAATGAAAGCATTCAGATCATTCTTACATAAATACCTAAATTAATGGGCAATGAATAACATAAACAATCTCTATAGAGAGAAGATCAACAATAAATAATGATGAGATGTTCAAATGTGATATTCAGCTTCGATTTCCCCTAAGAACTGGAAGGAAGAAGACTAGCCCTCTATAGATCTACCGAAAGTGACTATTTCTCCTCATTAGCTTTTGATCGTCCTTTCGCAAAACAACATAATCAAATTCATAAACCAAAACACCTCCTCAATTTTTATATTTGTAAAGAATACATAGTCATAAAAGAGGAATAACTTTCATAACCATGGTAAGAACTAAACATTAAATGCCTTTACTCATGATTAATCCACAATCATTCCTTTCAAAAACTAAGCAACCTAGGGTTAGACTTTGACAAAATGCGTTTAAAAATAAGATGGATCTATAGGTACACTAAAACACCATTCACGCTCAAGACATTCAATGACTTTGCATATCATTTCATTTCTCCACCACTAGGAATCACATGCATAATCATGAATCAGAGGACTTTTTAAGGTTGTAATGTAAGCAAAGGATAAGGTGAGATGTATTTGGATAGTGTAGTATAAAATACATCAAAGCTAGTGAAGCAAGAAAAACACTTAATATGCTATCTAGTGCAAAAATTAATATTCACTTAAAATTGGGTACATATAAGCTATTATGAATGCAAAAACTATGTTTCACAACTTATATTCAAGCTTTTACATCCTAAACCACATTAAGCATAAGGCATTAAAAGGAATCACTCATACAATTGATGATAAACAATGCATTATAACCATAAGGAGTGAACCTTCAAAACAACATCTCCTTTATATGCATCATAATCCAATAACCCTTTCAATACAATTTTAAGGGGAAAGACTAATCATGAATAACTTTGTAAAAAAAGAATTTCCTCCTTGACAATTTTGTTGAGAAACATTTTCTATTTTTTTGTTTTTTATTTTTTGTTTTTTGTTTTTTTGTTCTTTTAATGAAAATTGAAAGAAGCTATATCAACGATGGAATTCATTGATAAGACATAAAATGACATTCCATAAATTATAACCAACCTACATATATGCACATCCCCACAAGTTTTAAGGCTTTAGTATGACATTTGGTTAGGTTAAAAGCAAGTAATATGGTTAGCACAAAAGGAAAAGGTAAATAAAGCTCAAGGGGCTTATCAAAAAGAAAAAAATCATACTGATAGGTAGACTATTTGGCTAATGTAGCTTGTAAAACAAAGAATGTCTATATCATTTTCATATTATTGCACGTGATAAAGATGTGGTCTTAAATAGAAAATCAAACCAAAGTTAGAATGTACATGTCATAAAAGTCACACATGAATAAAAGAAAATAAGACTGACATAAATATGTTAGTCTATAAAGGCTTAAACTCTCACTGGCTTATGTCCACCTACTAGTCACTACTCTTATAAAGATAATGTATATTGACCAATCACAAGTTGCCATGAATTTTCTAATTGACTTTACTCTAAGTATATCTATATAGTCCTAAAACAATAGAAAAAGAGAAATTGTTTATTTTTTAATTTTTAATAACACCTAAGAAGAAAACATATAAGCAATAAACAAGCTTTAAAAAGTGCTTGAAAACTAAGATCCCCACCCCCATATTTAAAACTTACATTGTCTTTAGTGTAACATCAAATATAAGAAATGAAGCATTTAACAAAAATAACAATTATGAGAATGTAAATGGAAAGGATCAAACTTCCCTTGGATTGCCTCTCAAGCTGTGCCTTTTTTCGTGTCGTTGACTCAACTTTTTGCCCTTATCAAATGAAGCCATTTGTGTCTTTAAGCATCGCCACTTTTACATTCTCCATCTAGAAGCCATCATAGTATGGCTTTAGGTGACAACCATTGACTTTGAATGTCTTTTCTATTTTTAAATTTCATATCTCTATTGCACCAAAAGCAAAGACATAACATGCCACAAACGAACCAACCTTACTGAAGAGTAACTTAACTATGAATAATTTGAGTCTGGAGTGAGAGAGAAACACTTTTTGACCAATAACAAAGCTTTTTCTCGAGATCATCTTATCATGAAAAGCCTGGGTCTTGTCCTCATAGATCATCACATTATGATAGGAGCCATTTTGCATCTCCTCCAACTCTTGCAATTGCAATTTTTTATGCACTCCTGCATCATCAATATTCATATTACATCACTTTATGGCCCATTACACCTTATGTCACAGCTCTATTGGAATATGAAACGGTTTCCCAAAAACAATCTATATGGATACATCCTTATTAACATCTTATAAGTCGTCTTATAAGCCCATAATTCCTTTTCTAGCCTTACACTTCAACCCTTTCTATTAGGCTAAGCTATTTTTTCTAAGATTAATTTAATTTCTCGATTGGACACTTCAGCTTGGCCATTGATCAAGGGATGATAAGAGGTGGAAAACTTTAGCATCATATGATATTTCTTGAACAACGTTTCCATCACCCTATTTCATAAATGGGTTCCCCTGTCACTTATGGTTACCTTTGGCATCCTGGACCTAGAAAGGATGTTAGATTGGAAAAAAGTGCAACAACTTTAGCATCATTAGTTTTTATGGTTTTAGCTTCCACTCACTTGAAAATATAATCAACTGCAAGTAATATATAATTAAAATCAAAAGTTGGAGGAAAAGATCCCATAAAATCAATACCTCAATCGTACAAAATTTTGCAAAAAAGAATGGGAATTTATGGCATTTAATTTTTATAGGACAAGTTACCTGACCATTGGCACCTATCACACAACTTGCAAAAGATACTTGCAATAGAAACAACTCTCTAAAAATTTATGGGCAGTCTTTTTTACTCCAAAATGTCCTCCATAAGCATATGAATGATAGAATGGTAAGATAGAAGATGTCTCCCTCTCAGGCACACACCTTCTTATGACTTGATCCACACAATGCCTCCATAAATATAGATCATCCGACGCATAGTACTTGGCCTTATTCTTTAATTCATCCATTTGAGCCTTTGACAAACCAATAGGTAATTTGTTATTAACTAAAAAGTTCACAATATTGGCATACATTGAAGTGTCAAATTGTTAGAAAATAATTGTTCATTTAGAAATGTTTCGCTCAGAGGGATATTATTTTCCTTTCTAATCAAGCAAATAAGGCAATCAACAACCTCATTTTCTACCCCCTTCTTATCTCTTATCTCTAAGTTGAACTCTTGAATGAGGAGAATCTAGCTAATCAACCTTGACTTTACTTATTTCTTCGTGAGCAAGTAAATTAATTTCTTTATTTGATTTCTTTATTTTTATTCTCTTGGCTATATTTTTTGGATTTATTTTATGTTATATTACCCAATTCCATCAATAACCTTCTTTGTTAATTCGTTAGACAAGTTAGTATTAGGCAAGTTAATTAGATCTATCTAATTTCTCATAGTATTGAACTCTATTAACCATTATATTACTCATTAATGATAAATTTAGCTAACATTAGTTTGTAAGTAGTTGATCTAAAGAAATTAGTAGTTGATCTAAAGAAATTAGTAGTAAAAAATAATGCAATGTAACCTTAGCCTGATGGCATCTTCCAATGCTTAATTGAATTTGAATGTATCATATATCTCTAAGAAATCAGCGATATATAGATTGGGATCCTCATTAGGAAATTTATCATATTATAAAAAATTCTACAAGGTTTGTTTAATATTAGGTTTTATCTTAAAATTGATTGACTTGATCATCAATCTCTATATATTTTATTGCATCGCTACCAATGATGGCTTCGCATAATCAAGCATACTTTTGTACTCACTCTCTATAATGAGTTAAAGTTGATTCTTGAAGATAACTGCCCTCTTCTTCTTTTGATGTGTTCATCAAAGTTTCCTTTTTATATCTAAATCCTATTCACTAATTGCCAAATAAATGCTTCTAGTCATACACCAAAAGTTACACACCTACAATTAAATTTACATAAAAACAAAAAACCAATGAATCAAAATGATTATAATAATCTTTGGTTTTCTTCAATATTTATTTGCTCTCTGAAAATAGTATCAAAAACTTAGTAAGTTAAAATATATCATGTTATTCTAATAGTTAACCTAGGCAAGTGTACCTATCATTTTGTATTAATAAAGTGATAGTAG
This sequence comes from Erythroxylum shatona, assembly GCA_027568895.1. NCBI lineage: Eukaryota > Viridiplantae > Streptophyta > Magnoliopsida > Malpighiales > Erythroxylaceae > Erythroxylum > Erythroxylum shatona. Next base: position 24,909,932 of record JAOSBK010000006.1, on the reverse strand, counting down.
GGGTTGGTCCTATAAAGAGCTAGATATAATCTTATGATTATTTTCTAAACAATAATAAAGTTGGATTTGTTAAAAACTTATGCCAAATTAATACCTACTATCCTAGATCATCATAAGAATACTACACAATAGTCAAAGAGAAATTCAACATTAAGAAATACCAAGATTATATTTCCCCTAACTTCATCTCATATGCTTATTAAATTATAGGAATTCTATTGTTCAAACTGAAAAAATCTCTTAGGGTAATGGTTAAAACCTCTTGATATATAATAACCTATTCTTAAATAAATTTTCCAATATTTCTATCTAGTTAATTTTTATATAAATTCATTATCCTCTTTGAGACCTTAAAAAAGGTTACCCTAATACTAAAAGGGTTATATAGGTTTATCTATAGATTAGCACTCAATTCTTAATATATGTGTCAAATACTATCTATATATGGGCTCTTTTTGACTATGTCTACATGTAAATCAAATCAAACTTAAGCTTTTACTTGTATATGTTCAACATTAAGAACAACACATATAAATCTCAAGAATAGAAACCTGTATTAAAAATTGAATCAAAACATATAAAAATCCAATAAGGTTGCTTCCATATATAAAAAAGTATTTAGCTATAAATCATCCTTACAAATATAAAAAAAAGGAAGAAAAAAAATCTTTCTAACGATTCTTTGAGGAACTTTTATATCCTTCATTGGTGATTGCTTCTTTAGCATAACTTCATATCTCATTTGTTGAACATGACCTTTGGATGTGTTCTTGGGCTCTCCTTAGGTAGGTGGCGAATACCCTAGATAAACGAAAAGCCTATAATGAAAGAAAAATGAAAAGGATTATGAAACCATAATTTTGCCATTTTTTTTATGAATTTTATCAATTATAAACGAGGTCTAGGACATAGGTAAGTCTTAGATCATGTATCTTTCTATAAAAATTATGGAGAGAGAGGTGGAATCAGACACGCTCGTGTCCTAGGTTGTGTATCTTTCTATCAAAGTCTTGGAATTAAAACACATGCATGCTGAGACACAACTATGTCTTAGGCCATTTATCTTTTTTTTTTTTCTCTCTTAGGCCATGTATCTTTTTTTTCTCTGTCTCAGGTCATCTTTTTTTTTTTTTCCTCTTACCTTCACCATATGACCTCTAATTAGCCCATATATCACATCCATTCCTATCTAAGAGGAATAGAAACTACTAGATGACTGCGTGCTAGGCTGTATTAAAAAAGAAAAGTGGTGCTTTATTTATGTTTTGCCTTAAAATCTCCTCCATTCTTGGTTATCATTCCTCAAGCACCTTCTTTTACAATTACTTTAAAGGAGACCTACAATCAATTAAACCAAGGCAATTTAGATAAAAATATAGTAAAACAATAAGAAACTATGTGTATTTTTCATAAATATTATACATATCAGTTAATCACTATAAGGATAGGTGGTTTACACTGAAATGTGACAATTCATTATATTAGGAGATTTCCTTGCTCCAAGTGATAGAATCTTTAACTACTTGAATCATGAATACAAGTTAAAGCTAAGAGATAATACTCATATAGATGTTTATATTATTTGATATCTTTCTTTTAATTACTCCTTATTTGTTCCTAACAATATTTTTATCAACTTAGTATAATTTAGGTTTAGAATAAATGAATCATACTATTTATTGTTAACTAAATAATAGTAAGAGGGTCAAATATCGTACCTACGGGGTAATGATAATCTAGTAATCACTACCCTACTGTAAAGTGATAAGTCCATTGTCATTGGACAAGTTATTGGTACATTTGGTTAATATGCAACATATTAGTTGACCTGAGAAAGACATAGATAAAAATAAGGTAATTTTCTTTAAGTAACCAAGGCAGACTTTCAAATATCAGTTAGCAATTTTTAGTGACCCAAAGAAATCATTAAAATATTTGAGAATCCACATGAAATGTTAGAAAAGTAATGTTGGATTGGCAAAGTGAATCTTGTATATATGAATGATATTCATTCATAACCGGCCAGAGAAAATTGCCGGAGAAAATTGTATTAAGGTAAAAAGAAGGTATAATAAACATAACTATCATAATGAGAAAATAATGTTTCATTCGAGATTTTCAAAATTGGACCAATTCAGTAAATTTATTCTCTAATAAATATCGATAGATTTGTTTAAATATTTTTTCATTTAAAAAGAGCATAATGTGTTCTAATCTTTTCGCTTTATTAATATTCAATCTTAATAGAAAAATAACTGAGTCATTTGTAGATAGTGTGTAAGTATAATATGAATCTCATCATAAATTTGTTTATAAAATATATTTGTCTGTAAACTTTATATGTTATTAATTAAACAAACATGAATAAGAGAAAATATATCTTTAATTAATTACATTATGAAATCTACAAATAATCGATTAAACGTAGGGTATGAACTAATAGTTCACTATTTTAAACAAAAATGTGAATGAGTCTTGATGCCCTTGAAAACAATCTTGATTCAGTTCCTGTTATGTTTACCAAGCCTCCAATATATCAAATGGCATACAATACTTCATATAGCCAGTCTTACGAACTTTATAGCCATGGGAACGACCTGTTTCCCCTTTGTTGTGATCCTGATGGGAAGCTTGTTTCATCATGTAATACTCAATCGGTAATAGTGGCGGAAATACGGCTATGGGAATTGGATGTGCGAAGCACTTCCGAAAATTTGCAAGTTTCTTCCTTCTTTCTCGGTTAATTTAAATATAATTAATAGATTGATTAATTATAATATAATTAATTGATTTCTTAATTAAATAATATATAAAAATATTTTTGTTTCCATTTTTAATGAAAAATAATTAAATGGTGATTAATTAAGAAATAATTTAAGCTTTAGCTTTATATATGATGACGGGTGTGACATCTTAGGTGGGTGTGAGACATATTTTTAAACTTATGATCTCTTCTTCTGTCTAGCTAAATAATAAGTAATATGTGTTACAACTCTAAGTCAATTCTAGAACAGCTAAACACAAAATTATAAGAATCAAAGTTGAAAATTTTATTTTAATATAATTTAATATAAATGGCTCTTTCACGGGTGTGATATATATGTTATTATAGATAATTAGTATATAATAATAATAATAATCAACAATTATTATAAATAGTCACAGGTGCAACTTATTTAAGTTACACCCGTGACAAAGGTGAAATGAAATTTTGTAATTTGTTTTTCTAATAAACTACCTATATACATATACACACACTATATAATAATCAATGATAATTAAGAATAATCATCGGTGCAGTAAGATATATACCAAATATTTAAATTTCCAACTTATTAAAATCAATATATTTTAACAAATAAAATAATAAATCATATATCAATAGTTATTATTGAAAAGTGAATTTATTTATTATATTCTATTAAATAATTATTACATAAAAATTAAATAATTAACAATGATCATAGTATATTTAAATAGTACGTATTGATATTAATTGTTTATTATAATTTATTATTATATACTAAATACGTATAATAACACTGTTAAACATATATCTTATATAATTAATTGATTATAAAATAATAATTATTAATTAACAATGATTATAATATATTTAAATAGTACATATTGATATTAATTGTTTGTTATAATTAACTATTATATATTAAATATGTATAATAATATTATTGTATGTATACCTTATAAAATTTATTGCTTATATCATAATAACTATTAATTATATTAACAAATCAAATAATTAATTATACACCAATAATAATTAATAAAATTGAATGAATTAATTATATCCTAATAAGTATTAATTGAGTCACAGGTGACTTATTTAAGTCACACCCGTGACTACAAATATGTGATTTTTTTAAGTTGTAACCATGACTAAAAATTTTGAATAAATTACATATTTTGAGTGTAAATTTTTTCCTATTTTAACATAAATAATAGTTTTTTATTTTAAATTAAACTTAAATTATTAAATCAAACCGTGATTACAGAACTTCAAATAACATTAACGCAGTCACGGGTGTGAGTTATTTAGAGTAACAAATTTAAAAGAATCTTAAATAGTTAATTTAAATTAAGTAAAATTTAAATAAATCTTGTATTTTTTGTCAATTGAAATTTAACTACTTTGTTTTTTTTAGCGTGGGCAATAGTAAATTAGCTATAATTAAAAAAGAAAAAATTTTATTGGTGAGTCAAAAAAGTTTAAATAAATATTAACATTGTCACGGGTGTGAGTAGGTTAGTTAAAATAAAACAAGAGAAAAATTTTTAAAATAATTTATTGGGTGTGGACAAGTCAGGACTTTTTAACCTAACTGTTAAATCAGGTCGCACCCTCCAAACATTGAAACATCCTCTTCTTCTTTCCAGTTGAAACCATCTTGTCCGAATCTTTGTGGGAGTTTATCTATTCTTATCGTCGTCTTCAGCTCTGAGTAGCGTCCCTTGAAAGTTGCTAATTAGATAATCTCTTACATTTTACGTCTTTTCTTAATTATCATTAAGTGCTGCATTTAGAAGGAAATAAAATCCTTTTTGATGATGGTAGTTTGATATCCTAGATGTAGACTTAGGTGGTGTATTTGTACTCAGCTTTACCTCTATACTGAACAACGATTTATAAATCTGATTACAAAGAGATACTGAGTATTGTGGTATGGGTGTGAGTAAGCGTGAATAGAAATGCTAGATTTGCATTAACGCATAAACTTTTTCCTTGAGAAATTTCACCAATGCTACTTGAAATTTGTTGTCGGCTGATAAATTATTTAAAGTTAAGAGTTTAGTTTCATAAGTGGCTTATTAATCCATAGTGATTTGTAAATGGAAACATTATAAAAGTTAATAAATTTAAGGTTTAAATAAATTCTGCTCCATTAATTTTGATATAAATAATGGGTCAAAGTTAGGAGGAGTTGTTGTAGGTAGTAGAAATTATGTGTTAACTAAGTAATTAGAGGTATTCATGACAAGATATCTACCTTTCCATCAAAAGGTTGGGATGAAATTTGAGCTAAGTCAATCATGCTCCAATAGTTGGTTAGCAATATGGTTTTTTGAATAATCAGTGACTTACACTTTTGACTATTTTTATGTTGATTATACATATAGGGTAAATTTGTTTGGTTTGAGTTACATCATAATGTTTACTAGGTTAGATTGAGAATGAACTTAAAGTTAATGTTTTCTAAAGATCTAGGTGTTTGATGAATGAAGTTATTGAAAAAATTATGGTGATACTTGATCACTTAGATTGAAACGTTAACATTTTAAAAATTGAAGGTTGCTTAGGTTAATATCTTTTGTGATTGATTTGGTTAAGGAAAGCAAAAACCTAAGTGTCATTTAGTTCAATACATATACATTATATTGTGTGTGTGTGTGTATGTGTGTGTGGAACTAATTTTTTTATTATGTTTTCGTAATGAAATTGAATTGGTTTAGTTGTTTTAAGTTATATTTTAGTTAATTGAGAAGATGTTTCCTTTTAGGAAGACTTTGGTCAAGAATTAAAGCATTTGATAATGAAAATCAAGGAGATAAGCATATAATTCTTTGCGCCCAGGTTAAAATAATTCTTAAGAGGAGTAAAAATTTACATGGTAAGCCTACACCTAGTTCATCAAATGAGCATGTTGCATAATCTAATGTAAAGTTCCTAGTTTACCTTAATTTCTATCATTTTCTTATAAATTTTAAAATCAAAACTTTGTTTTTATTACATGTAAGATAAAGTTAAAGAAATAATCTTTTCTCTCCTGGTTTAGCAGATTTAGTTTTATACATTCAGTGTGAAGTAATAATTGATTACCTTGGTGTTGATTACTATTTTTCAAAATGGGATAAGTCAAAGATATAGTAACAAGAATATTTTGAGTCTTGATTGTTATTTAGATCATGCCTCGTATGAGACTTGGAGCATCTTCATCTTCTGAAGTGGGCAATGTTCCTGATTTGGGTAATCCTTGCCTTCGGTTTAACAATGCTGAGAACCAATCAAGGTATCTAAGTTTAAAAGATCGTCTGGTTATGCCAAATAGATTCATTAATCACGCAGTTATAACTGAGTTAGGAATTGCGAATCGCGTCAATGAATTATTGTAAAACATAGGATGGGACACCTTTGCAAATTTTAGGAAAATTTCATATGTTGAATTAACTCTAGACATTTGCAAATTTTAGGAAAATTTCATATGTTGAATTAACTCTAGAATTTTTATCAACTCTAGTTTTGACCTATAATGAAGATGGCATCGTGATGAATTTGATATTCAGATTAATGCATAGGATGCATGCTCTTGGTTTACACGAGTTGAATGATATATTTGGATTTCCCCATAGTGAGTTATATGGTTACGATGATGAATTCAGGCCTAGAGAATTTTGGAGCGAAATTATAAATTCAAGAAATTTTTTTTTCTCCGAGTAGGTCTAAATCATCAGCTTTGGTTGATCCTAGCTTACGCTATCTTTATAAGTTTTTGACTTGCACGATATTTGGTAGAGGAGGCATTTAGGGTGCAATTTCTAAATCTGAACTGTTTGTGTTGTGGTGGATGGTACATGGCAAACAGTTTGATGCTGGTTTGTGGTTAAGTGAGCATATGATGTATGTAGTGAAAGTTAGCGCTGGGAAAATAGTTGTTGGGGCATTTGTGACTTAAATTGCAGAACATTTATATTTACTGACTGAGACAACAAGTATGTAGTTAGTTGTAGGAAATTTTAGTTTAGACTTGTAGTCTTTGGTGTCAATGAAGATTGTGAAGCGGTAAGGTCGTTATGTTGTGATTAGCGATAAGGAAACAGAACCTTCAGCTAGCGAGCGCAGTCGGTTTGAAAGAGGTAAAGGTACACAAAGGGAAGGTCCTTTAGTACATGAAGGTACACAATTTAACATTGCACCTACTTCTGTTGAATACCAATATTGTTTTTGGATGGTGGACGGATAAGAGGTTGCAAGAGATTGAGGCAAGCATAGCAGGGATAAAGAAGTTTTTAGCAAATTTGAATCCTCGTTCTGGAGAGCGTCTGCCTCCATCTTAGTATCGTATTTCTAATTTGTCATTCGTTATTTTGATTGTTTGTGAATAAATGTGCTTTATGTTCGGCTTAGTTAGTGATGTTTGCATGTTAGATTTTTTATTTAATTTCCTATGATGTTGACTATGGTTGTTGTACGTATCGTGTTTATTTTTTGTTTAATAATTAAAGATGTGTGATTATTGATTGAAATTAATCGGGGTTGGTTGACCTGCATGCATGAGTTGGTTGACCTGGATTTCAATTGAAAGGTTATTAGCTTGTTGTGATAAATGAACGAAACTTTCCTTCGGTAAGATTTTGAGACCAATTAAAAGTATTTATAGTTGAGAGTATTTTTTCATGTTAAACAAATGTAGAACTTGCTTACTAATACTAGTCAAGATTACATAATCTTATGCAGACATTAAAATGATGAAGGCATTTAGGATATAACCTCTAAGCTTAAAAAGCCACCATTATATTATCCTTAGAGAACTCCTTTAACCTTGCATGAGCCCTTTTTTTTTGTTACAACTTGGAAAATGAGTTTTGTCTTTTATTGTTTATCTACTTTAATTATACCCACCACAAGGAAAAGTTAAGCATTTAAAAAGTATATATGTTATTGTACAGTGGGGAAAAAAATGATGGCAACCGAAGAAGAAAAAGAAAAAGGGGAAAAAAAAGAAGGCTATATGCTGTTGTGCATATAGTAAAAAAGCAAATCATATCAACTGAAGAAGAAAGGGAAAAAAAAAGGGGGAAAAAGGAAGGAGAAAATGGCAGTGGAAAAAGAAAAAGGGAAGAAAAAAAGTGAGAGGGAAAAAGGTTGGTTGCAAAAGTAAAGGAGATTCCTGAAAAGAAAAAATTTTGTGTTTTATATTTTATTGGTATGTATCATTTTAAATGCTCAATTAATCTTTTGGTTTTAAGCTAAAATTTATCTTTTCCACACCTTTACCAAGCCAAGCCCTCATTACAACCAAAATAAAGACCTTTGGATTAATGTCTATGTTCGATATACAGTATCGAAGTTTGGATTAGCTAGCAAGCTTATGGTTGATGTTTAACATGAAATGAAAAATGATTGACTATTTTTAGCCTTTGAGCGGTTGAAAAAAAGGGAAAATTGAGTGTGTCTATCATGCTCCTTAATGGTCTTTTAGTTGATGAACTTGTCAATTATGGTTATGCATGTGAGTAATAATTCGTTCATGAATTATTAAAAACCTTAGGTTGTGTTTATGAAAATGATCATTTAACATCTTTAATCATTAAATGAGAAAATAATTTGTTGTTATTATTAATGTGTTTTTTCCTATGTTTGTGCTTTTATGGTTGAATGTTTTTAATGATGTTGAATTTTTTCTTATCTTAATTTGAATTAATTCTTGATTAATAAATATTATTAATTTTCTTTAACAATGTTCTTGCAAAGAAAAAAGGACAATAAAGAGAAGACAAAATTGGAAGAAGAAAGAGAAGACAAAATTCGAGGGTGTGGAAACCGACTTGGATGTTTTTAATGTAATTGTTGATAAAGAGGATGGTGCCAAGAAGAAGAAGATAAGGAAAGAGAAATGTAGGCATGAAGTGCCATTGTTAATGGGAAAAAACAACACTTATACATGCTTGCGTGAGTAGAAAATTTCAATTTTTTAATAGCCTAACTTCATTATATAATTGTGGGTTTTGACGTTTATGCAGCATTTATGTTTTAATTCTGCAAGTTTTCGTTGAATGTTTATAAACATGGCTTCTCTTGCTACCGTCCACTAAGGCCCTGTTTGGTTTGAGGGTTAATAATGGAATGGAATGGAACGTAATACACTTCCATCGTTTGTTTGAAGGTTTCATAATGGAATGGAATGGACTAGGATGGAAGAGGAGGGTTTCATGTTACATTCCATTCCATCCTAAACAGTGAAAATAAGAAACCTCCGATTTGGGGAGTTTAGGATGGAACGTAACATAATAAATACATACTACCTAATATACCCTCAATAATTCTTCTTAATATCAACTATGACCAAATCATAATATTAATATATCAAATAGAATATAGTAATATTTAATATAATAAATTCTATTAAATAATTAATAATAATATTTGCATATTATTAATAATAATTATTTATATTTAATAATAAAA
>JAOSBK010000006.1:24885407-24900630 GCA_027568895.1 Erythroxylum shatona | reverse complement strand
ATTTGGATAATGTGTTTTGGATTGAGTTTGGATTCCGGACGGGAGGTCCGAGGAGTTGTGTGGTTTGATTGAGCTGGCATACATAGAAGTGAGTTTTAAAACCCTTTGCAGGTTTGGGTTTATGAAAATGCAGCCGTTATGCTGCCGGATTTTTGTATGGTAGTATATGGATCAGTGAAATTGTGTATGCATTTATGGATTTATTGACATGAGTATGAGATCGTTATGGTAAGAAATGCGAATATGAGGAATAAGAAAAAGAAAAAAATTTAGACCTATTTTTGAATTGATTTAGTCTTAAGGTATCCAACGCGACCTTTGCGACGCTTTTCTAAAGTGTATGTTCCCGGATGTCGGACATTTGTAATGCTATCCGATTTGTCTTCGTTTGTATGCTTTGATTCTAAGTTTGAATTCGATCCGTATCTGTTTCGCATATTTGTTATTCGATAATTCGATTCGTATTCGCTTCACTTTTGATTCTGCGTTTTGTCTATCGCTTATGCTTTCAATTCGATTTCGTTAAGAATCCGATTTCGTGTGCATTAGGCCCACTTTTAGGTCTCAGATTTTGATTCGTTTTGTTTCCGTGTCTGTTTTATCCGGTTGGGGTCCGGTTCCAGGATCGGGTCCCAACATTAGTAAATGCATAGGTTTAAGAGTTCTAGGATCAATTTATACATTAGTTTCTATGGCTTCTCATCTAGAAATTTCTATTGATTTGAAAATTTTATTTATGTTAAAAAGGGAATCAAGAAGGGAAAGGGGAGCAAGAGGAGAGGCATATTTGAGCAACTTCCAGCAAGAAATTCAAGGTGGGTTACATTCTTATGGTCAAGTAATAAACCATAAATGTCCCTTTCAAGAAGTGGAAATAAATGAGTTTTAACTACTTCTAAAAGTGCATTTATTGTTCTTTGAGTGCTTTGAAATTGTGCTGCATTTTGTGTATTATGAAAATGATTTTTTAAAAAGGTACCAAGCTTAAGAAATCAAGTTTCCAAAATATGTCTTTTTGGGCAATATGTTTTACAAGTCATGAAATACATGTTATGTAGGTTTATGGTGGTCCCCTAAGTTAAGTCAAGTGCACTTTGACAAATAGGCTTCTCCCGCCTGTCCGCTATTGACATGAAACTCCTTCATGGACTCCCATAAGTTCACGGCTATGCAAGACCGTTATGTGAGAATGCGTAGTACGTTCTGTTTTGGATCCACCTGAACCGATTGGATGTGCTTTGTGTTCATGATATGTTGACCATAGTGATGTATCCATGTTATGCATTAATGTGAGTTTTTGCAATGAAGATGATTATTTCAATGTTTTTTATTTATTATCAATTATAAGATTGTTACCCACGGGCTTTAAACTCGCCCCCAATCTCCTCCCACACATTCAGGTGATGAGTAGGATATCGAGTAGGTCAAAAGGGCAAGGCAACACTTCTAGTTTTGATTATTTTGTATTTGAAGCAAGGCTTTAGTTGCATTTTGAGCAAATCATGTATCTTTTGTATTTTGAGATTTTGATGTATTAATGTATTTGCAGCTTGAAATGCCCACTAAAGATTTGTAAAATGTTTATCTTTTGATGCAAATGGAATATGTTTGCATATCTACTCATGACCCTCTCAAGTTTGTACATTGAAATTTTTCAAGTTTCATAAAGGAAAATTTCATTTTTCTAACTTCAAGGAAAATTTTGGGTTAATCTAGGTTGATTTAGGCAAATGTGTCTTCTAGTATGTCGTAAGTCTTTCTTTTATCTTTCCAACGGTATTTTAGCATGATAATGTTGGACATCTGAGCTCAAAGTTATGGCCCTTATAATGGAAGATATATTTTTATGCTTTTTGCTTCTTCTGTGATGACGTCAACTCCTTCTGTGTTTCTTCTGTGATGACATTATTTTCTTCTGTGTTTTGCTTCTTTTGTCTTTTGCTTCTTCTGCCTTTTCCCTTCTTCTTTCTTTTTGCTTCTTCTGCCCTTTCGCTTCTTCTGCCTTTTTGCTTCTTCTGCCTTTTCGCTTCTTCTATCTTTTAGCTTCTTCTGCCTTTTCGTTTCTTCTTTTCTTTTTGTTTCTCCTGTCTTTTCGCTTCTTTTGTCTTTTCGCTTCTGCTGCCTTTTCACTTCTTCTGTCTTTTTGCTTCTTCTGTCTTTTTACTTCTTTTGTCTTTTTGCTTCTTCTGTGTTTTATATCTTCTATCTTTTGCTTCTTCTGTCTTTTTCTTCTTCTATCTTTCGCCTTCTCCTATCTTCTGTTCCATTTCTGACCCCTTCAGAAGATAGAATCCGACTTCAAGGTCTTCCTCAAAGTTGTAGGTCTCAAAGCCTTCTTTGAAATCGTCCTAAGAGGATCTTAACCCGATAACCCTAATGGCAGTTATGCCAGTTGTCCCAGGGATAGTGCAAGGTGATTATGGTCGACATCTGTTTGGAAATAGTAAGAGTAAGCTGTCTTGGTGGGGGCATGCCACCCTTGCAGGACATGTGTCCAGGTGTCACTTAAGACGTCGAGCTCATGATTCACAAGGACGGGGTGTCCAACAAAATGTACTCAATGTCACACAATCATATTCACTATCACATCTCATTCAAATTGTCATCGGACCTTAGTCTGGCATTCAACACTTAAGTCAAGAAAACACTTATTCCATCCAATTCACATTTAATGAGCACTTCAATATTTTATTTATCCATCACATTCATCGGACCTCCTTTCCGGAAACCAACCCCATCAATCACATTTATTTATCATTCATAACAACATTTAAGCAAACATTAATTGAGAGACACCGTCTAGGTTACTCACAGTACACTTTCGAAGCTAAAGCCTGGCAGTGCCGTCAACGTCTGGAGGTTGACGTTTCAATTATGCCTGTAAATCAAATAACGTACACATATATCAAAATATGCACGATTATAATTGCTCAATGATGCACATGGATGAAATGAATTATGTACAATGCATATTCATAACAATCCCAGGTATCTTTCCCTTACATTACAAAAATCATCCCCATATCAAAACTCATCTAAGTATAATTTATACTTAGGTTTATGCCTCACTAAAACCATTACATTCACAATTCATTTCTCTTTGGATCACTTCAGATTCTTCCAAGACACCCCTTTCAGGTCTACTCTTCACGTTCAATCAGGTGAAACTGAAATAATTAAGTCATACTCTCTTCTAGAAAAGTGTTCCTCTATGTCTTATTTTTCCATTGACACTAAAATCACTCTATTTGGTTCAGTAATTAGGAAGATATACTTCAAACATTATCAGATTATCCATATTCAAAAACAGTATACTATGCACAACTTCCATCCAGAAATTCAACATCTTAGAGACTGAATCACAATTCTACTTTTTAATATGATTTATATCCCTATGTCTCTAGTTTACTCCAAATTAAAAATCATCTCATTTGAAATTCTATAGATCCAGATATAGTGAAAACACTGAAGTATGGTCAGTGAAAGAACACCAATTCATATTATATAAGAGCACACTCACTGTACCCATCCCACGTTTTTCACTCAATCTTTCTCAATTAAATTCAGAATGCTATAAATTTTTATAAAGAGGTATAAAAATGTCTTGCAAATCTAATGCTTCAAAAATCAGATCATTTGGAGGTCTAGAGAAGAAGTTATGGTCAAAAGAAGGAAGGTTGTTCAGTATAAGCGAAATTCCCAAATGCACGATTGTGCATTTGCATGACGGTGCAAAATTCTCTTTACCTCCAAATTCACTATTGTGCTTTTGCACGATGGTGCTTTTTGTCTAACCCTCAATGTCACCGTCGTGCATTCTTGCTTTTCCACTTCTTCTTCTTCACCGACATCTTAACTTTTAAACTCTATAACTTTTGATCCCAAACTCCAAAATTTACAAACTTTACATCAATGGAAAGCTAAGAGAAAGATATACAAATTTCATGAAAATCATTTTGTCAAAATCTTCTTATATAAATACATTTTAGCCAAGGAAGTTTCATATCAAACTTTTACCTCTCCTTTCTCTTTTCTTAGATTCATTTCCAGCCAACTTCTCTAACGTCTTCCTTCACTAAATCCAACACTTAAATCTTCATTTCTAGTCTTTGCACTCCATTTTCATTCAACTGATTCACCACAATTTCACAGTACCCTTAAATAAGCAAGTTTACTCAAAATTCTTAAAATCATCCTTTTCATGTTCTACACTTCATCATTCTCTATACATTTTTCTATCACTTTATTCTCTGCATTTTCTTAATTCTCTTCCTCGAGCTATCATTTATACAATCTTTCTCACCTCATACCATCATCTCACAACTGTTTTTCAACTCAAAAACCGTTCTTTTGGTCATCTTTAAAACACTCACATATTCATGTACACACCTACATATATATATATATAGTGAAGAGAAATAGAGCATATCGAAAAATCATCCTTTTTTATACATTCTCTATTTTTCCTCTCAACTTTCATTTTAAATCTTTCATTCTCATTCCCAGACAGCACCACATACTTATTCCTTAACTCTAAACTCGTTGTTGTCCATTTATGCAAACATCCAAAATTTCATGTAAAAATCCTGAAAACAGAGTATATGCATATCAACTTTTCATAATTTTCTGCACTCTCCCTATACACCTTATCAATGATTTTTTTTCTAACACAAAAGATAAATTCCTTTCAACACCATCATATAGCATATTGGTCATCAAATCTGAAAAAAAAAATCAAAACATACGGCATACCCTGAATTTCCTTACTCACTTTTTGCAAACATGCATGTCACTATTGCATAACCATTTAACAGTGAGTTAACGTGATGCATGCTTCATCTTATACAGAAATAAAGAACCATAAAAGCTTACTTGTTTAAAGCTCTAACATCTTCAAAAATCACTTGAACCCTAATCCCTCATGCAACCACGTAGGTCATTGTAGAGGTTGGTAGGTTTCAGTTTTCTTTGGGGCAAACAAAAGAAATAACAAAGTAGGAGTGGTAGTGGGTAGAAGAAAACAAGATTTTACCCTAGTGGAGATTTGATGAAAAACTATGTGTATTAGAAGAAACTTGAAGAAGAGGTTACAACAAAGGTAACTTAGACAAAATACTTAGTCTTTTAACTCTCAGAGAGCACAACTTACTCTTTAACAAAAGTATAAAAAGCTTAACTAAGTTAATGAAACTTGTCATTTTTCTAATGCTTAAGCTCTAACTATGTCCCTTTTGAACTGATTCCTTTAAATCTCATAATTCTTATCCTTACATTATAATTGTCTCCAATATTTTTCCAATACCCCTTTGGTTTCTTATTTCTATTTTCCATAATAAATCCATAATTTCTGAAAGTTATTCCTAAATTCACCAAAATTCCAAAATAGAATAATTTCACTAACCAATTAAATTTCCCATATAAATAAATTCACAATTCTCAAAAATACACAAATCAATCCAATTATACCCGAAATTATTCATGAATGCATGTACAATTATTTTCATGTATAAAAATTTCACTATTTATGTGTGTATGTGTATGTCATATTATGCATGAGCATAGAAATGCGTTTTTAAGCTCTCATTAATCACTCTTATTTACTATTCTAGCCTCCTCGCAGGTAACGGGATGTTACATATATGGTTATGGTTTAATCATTTCATTTTCTAATATTTCAATTAGACCTAGACCATAGAGTTAATGTCTAATATATTAAATCCAATCATATTCGTTCTTTTTAATTGATAATTGATATTTGAAAATACATTTTCGAGTCTCAATTTACTATGGCTAGAGTATTCCATAAATAACTACTAATTAAGAATAATAGAATATTCTTTCTAATTACTTTATAGTAACAAATTTTTATTAACTTATTCAACTATCACCTTATGATTTATTTTATATCAGAGCACTATTGATTAAGCTCCTCTAAATAAAATAAAAATCGTATTAATTCCTACATGAGATACTTTATTAATCTCAAGTTTAAAAATCAATTATACAACTATCATAATAAGGAAATTCATAAACACATTAATAATATTTCATTTGGAATCCTTATAATTGTGTTAGTTTAGTTTCACTAGTCTATAGTAAGCACTCACATATTTATTTAAATATCTCCATACTTTAACGTTATAAGATTAATTACTTTTTTATAAGAAAATAATATAATATATGCTACTTTTACTATTTCATCAATCTCTCATCTTGATGGAACCATAACTAGGAAAATTTTGAAAATAACACATAAATACAAATTGAATCTTATAATTACGATTTTATCCTAATTTCAATTACATGGTAATTTATTTTAGAGATTTTACCTTTAGTATTAAAATATAGAATCTAATTAATAGAAATATGCAAAAATAGAAAGTGCCTTTAAATATATAAAGATAGAAAGTACCCTTAAGTAATTATGTCACAAAATCTACACCCAACTGATTGGTTATAAGGCATACACTAACAATGACATGAGACATTGCTTATATCACAGAATATTTTAACAAAGGTAGCCAGCAAGTCCAAATATAATTTTTGCTAAGATTAAAATTATAATTTTGTGCACACTTCCTCATTAATCTAAGTTTGGAAATGACAAACAAAAGAGATACAAGTCTGTAAACTAAAAAATGGAAGATGCCAAAGTTGCGCTAATATAGGAGCAAGAACATAACTTAATCCCGAGCTCCTGTGAAAAGGGATAAGCTGGATAAGGGAAAGCCTACCTCCAAAGAATTACAGTAAAAGATAAGAAGAAATAATTACACATATGAACCATTAAGTTTAAAACAAGAAAGCAAATCAATCAAGGTTTATAACCATGGGATTAGAGGAAGAAGATTACAAATATGTAAATTTAAGAAGGTAGACAAAATAATCCATATGTTTAAAGCTCAAATTGATACTCTTAAATCATTTAATTGTTAGGTTCAAAGTCTTATGATCAATCTAAAAAATAGTTCATTTATAGTTTGATTCTAAAGACAAAACTACAAATTATGCAGAAGAAAGTTTATTTTCCTAATTTAAAAAGTAAAATCGAATGTAAGAGAAATTAAATGATTTTCACTTGCTCAATTTCTTGTTAGGATAACATAATTTCAATTGTCTCTGTAATATTTAATACAATTTTAGGTATTAATAAAAAATTAAACTAATTTTAGAAATATTTTAAAAGGTCTGAAAAGAAGAAAAACTAATTACATATAATAAAGGTTAGAAATCCTTGTACAAACGAGCTGTTTTTTTTAATAGACGATTGAATGGTTTCAACCATATATATTTTGGTACTCTTTTTAAAGCAACAAAAAGCAAGTTTAAAGTTAAGATGTGCTATGAGAAACAGAAGAGAGAGAAAGAAAATTAATATTTTTAAGAGAGAAATATAGAACATTATCGAGTTAATGAATAATCGTTCTCTTCTTATAGTCTGAAATATGTTAATTCGATGAAGAATAAAAATATGAGTGAAAATTAATTCTTAACTATTTAGATAATTATTTGGAGACCTAAAATTAAAGAGTTCCATAAAATAATTTCTATTGAATGAAATATACTACTAAAAACCCAAAAGAGACCGTGAAACTGTGATGCACAATCGCACAATTTGGTTAGGGTGACAAACTTTCCACAGTTAGTTATTGGAAATGAAGGAAAGGATGATGAATCTACTGATATTTCTACTCCCTCTGGGAACAAGACAACGCAAGTAGCAGAGATTATTACCTCCCCTGAGCATAGAACAATGGTGCTCGAAGGTAATAGAACAACAGTTGCAACTAGTTGGAGCACAGAACAAACATATGCAGATATTGGCAAAACTTTGTACCAACAATCATTTTGTTTTTAACTAGTTGAGTTGATGACTGAACAAGTTGACACACACATTTTTCAGGGAAAGACAACTCCTGACAAATTCAGTGTAGATAATAAAGAGAATCTAGACCATAGAGTGAATGATTTCACTTCCCAATATTTGGAGCACATTGTCCGAGAGATTAGGTCAACATGTTGTCTCCACTAGTAACTGTTAGGCTAACTAATAATTAATGGACAAGAGATATCGAACAAACAGAGGACAATGATACCCCACTAGTAGTAGACCATATCCCAGTATTCTTAACAATTTTTGAATGCAATCCAAATCTGTAAAAAGGATATATGCTAGGAAGAGAAAGCAAAATCTCAAATACCGGTAATTGTAAATAAGCCTTCCCATGAAGATAAAAGTTCAATAGTGCCTATAATAGTATTTTGTTGTTGTTGACTAGTATGCAAATAGTCATACTATCTTCTTTAGGTAGGTTTGTTCTTTAGTCATATTACCATATGATGATAGGCTTAAAATCTTGAACTCGTTGTAATGTTGTTTTAGTAAAAAACTATAATTTAAATTCATTTTTATTTTTCAAAAAAAAATTGTGATGCACAAGAAATTTTATGTTATAAAAAATTGATATTACTTTTTAAAGTATCGGTTTAAGTATTGTGAAACTAGAATTAATTTGCAACCTCTTCGATTCTTTTATATGATTTTTTACACAATTCATCACAATATGATTCTTGTTTAATTAACTAATTATGTTTAAAGTGATGGTTTCGTTTATGTTATGTATGTTTTAAAAAAAGTATCTGAACGAAACATATATTTGTACATCTTTCATTTTTAACGACTAGGGTAGATAATAAGTTATTAGTGGTATGTTTTAATTTTTGGTCTTTGGTTTATAACTTAATCACTAGTTATGGTCAGCAAGAGAATATAAAATTAGTAGTGAATATTCTTATAATCTATCTCTACATACATACAATTGAAAGCAATACTTTTATTAACTAGAGATGAGATTGCATGTTATAGAACCTTTTTTTTTTGGTAAGAAGGGGAGGTAGGCCTAAGACCGGGGGATCGCCAAAGTAGAGGCGTCAAGAGCAAGAGGCGGTCGAAGACATGGCAGAGGCTCTGCCCAGAGAGACCAGCGGTGGCGATGAGTAGCGCCATGTTTAGCTAGAAGATCAGCACAGTGATTTCCTTCTTGAAAGGTATGAACAATAGTGCAAGCCCAGTCGCGCAGCAACAAATTCCTGATAGCATCACAGACGTGCAGGTACGAGTGGGAGGGAGGACAAGAACTTGTAACCAACCTAATGGCGTCCTGGGAATCCGACTCCACAATCAACTGTTGGAATCTGCGCTGCCAAGCCAAAGCCAACCCATGCTGAAGAGCTAGCAATTCAGCAAGCAGGGAAGTGGCATGACCAATGTAGCCTGAGAAGCCCACCAACCAGTGACCCCGATCATCACGTAGCAGGCCCCCAAACCCAGCATCTCCCGGATTGCCCACAGAGCTGCCATCCACGTTGAGTTTAATAGAACCGGAGGGTGGGGCTTGCCAAACCACCCAGCGGGGAGATGGTGGTGGATGAGGGGATGCCCAAAACTGAGTACAGTCATCGACGAGCTGCAAGAACCACCTGAGTTGGCCCTCAATAGATGTAACCTCATGCTGCAAAACCTCCTTATTCCTCGCAGTCCAGATGGTCCAAGCTACGAGGATAAAGCGAAACACATGGGGAAAAGGACGAGAAGAGGCAAAGACGTGAGAGTGAAGCCACTCATCAAGAGTGGAGCGGAAGAAAGAGTCGTCAAGCGGGCCAAGGATGGAGAGCCATAAAGCTTTCGCCCAAATGCAGTCCCGTAATACGTGGGTATGGGTTTCCCACCCCTGTCCACATCGATGACAAGTAGGAGTCGGAGCCATGCCCCTATGATAACGCAGGTCATTCGTCGGAAGGCGGGACCAGCGAATTTGCCATTGGAAAAAATGGAACTTTTGGGGTAGACGCAGTTTTCAAATCGTCACCTAGTTCTTGGACGGGTCAGAAGGAAAAGGCAAGCGAGTGATAAACTCGTAGCCAGATTTCACAGTGTAAGAGCCAGCTGGGGATTCCCCCCAAATGAGCGTGTCCAAGGGTAGGTTGGACAGGGAGACTGGAATCGCAACGATGGACTGGAGCACCTCCGACCGTAGGGGCGTCCGTAGACGGGATAAATCCCAAGTGCGACGGTCAGTAAGGACATCCCCTACCATCAACAGTTCATCATGAGCCGTGACGTGAGAAACCTGGTTTCGGAGAGGAGAGTCACCAACCCACCGATCATTCCAAAACTAGATGTGATCCCCACTGCCAATCCGCCAGCAGAAACCATCACGCAAGAAAGGGACAGACTTACATAGGGCTTTCCATCCCAGAGAAGTGGTAGACGGAGCCGTGCACATTAGAACAGAGGTATTGCGGAGGTACTTACTGCGCAGCACCTCAATCCAGAATTTCGGATCGTTCTGAGAGAGGGCCCACACAAGTTTACCAAGCATGGCAATATTGGCATCTCGCGCTATACGTAGACCAAGGCCTCCCATAGATTTAGGACTACAAACCGCTTCCCACCGCAGTAAAGGAATACCTTTACCATGTAGCCGTCCTTACGCCGAGACTTTCGAATAGTATGAAGCATTTCTTTGGTCAGAATAATATGTTCCGACGCAGTACGGCCCAGAATAAAAGCGCCCTGCATCAGAAGGATAAGGTCCCCTAAAAGAGGTCGAAGGCGCTAGACAATAACCTTGGATAGGATCTTGTAGCTCACGTTACAAAGACTTATAGGACGGAAATGAGCCATAGATGAAGGGTGAGCTTCCTTTGGTATAAGCGCCACCAAAGTATCGTTTATGGCAAGGGGCAAAGCCCGGAATTAAACGCATCCATCACCATGGAAAACACACTGTCCCCGACGAGATGTCAACTTTTTGTAAAAAACAGGCTGAAAGCCGTCAGTACCAGAAGCTTTGTAAGGTTTCATTGACTGAAGCGCACTAAAGACTTCTTCCCTGGGCACTGGAGCCAGCAGGGAAAGGGCAGTAGCCGGAGAGATGGTAGCGTGATCGGGGATTGGGGGAAAAGGCATGGAGATGTCCACGACAGTACAGAAAAGCTCATGGAAAAAGCGATGCACGTCCGATTGGAGGTCGGCCGGGGAGGTGAGCCACGTACCATTCGAACCCCGTAGACGCTCCACCCGATTGAGCTGTCGTCGACTAATGGTCATCGCGTGGAAGAATTTGGTGTTGCGGTCCCCATATTGTAACCATTGGACTCGAAATTTCTGGAACCAGAATAGTTCTTCTTGACGAAGGATGGCGTTATACTCAGAGATAAGCTCCTGTTCCAACGACAGAAGCGAGGCATCGGGATTGGAGGTTAAAAGTCGTTGGAGATCACCAAGCCTAGCAAGGATTCGACACTTCCGGTGAAAGATGTTGCCAAATGTATCCTTGTTGAACAGAAGCGCCGCAGCTTGGACCGAGCCAAGGGCAGCAAAAAGTGAAGAGTGTGGCTTAGACCAAGCGTCCTCCAAAATAGGAAGGAACCCTGGATGCATGGTCCAAGCATCCTGGAAGCGGAAAGGACGAGAGGACACCGGCGGAATGAAGCCGAATAATTTCAGCACAATAGGGTGATGATCAGAATGCGTGCGGGGTAGGTGATGGACCAAAGCATCGGGGAAGAGGATCCTCCAGGCGGCATTACATAAACCCCTGTCAAGCCGGACATAGGTCGAGACAGCACCATGGCGCCTCTGGCGGAAGGTGAAAGGAGGACCTTGAAACCCTAAATCCATAAGAGAGCAGTCATCCAAATTCTGCTGGAAACGCCGAGCCCGCGACAGGGAAAAAGGGCCCCCCTTTTTCTCCGACATAGAAGCGTAGTCATTAAAATCCCCAAGGAGAACCCAAGGCAAAGAAGTGAGGGCATGGAGACGCTTGATTTCAAGCCAAAAGCATTCGCGGCCGGAAAGGTGGGGGCTGGCATAGACTGCAGTTAGAAACCAGACATGGTGCTGGGAGTCCCGAACGAGACAGTGGATAAATTGTTTGCGAGAGACTAAAATCTCGATCTGGGATACAGACGCGTTCCACAATAACCAAATACCCCCAGAAAAGCCAGCGGCCTCCACAAGGACAGCATGCGTAAACCCAAGGGACTTGGAGATCTTGTCAGCCCGGGGCCCCGAGATGTGGGTTTCAACGAGGATCAGGATGTCCATATTGTTACGGGATCGAAGGTCCTTCACACAAGCAGCAAAGTGAGCATGAGCCGCCCCTCGGCAGTTCCACGATAAGGAAGGGGGGGAGCAACCGGGACTAGCTAGCGAGACTGCTAGGGACCATGTCAACATCAACATCCACCCCATCCGTATGGGGGAGGGCGAAAGAAAGAGCCTGATCTCCAGAAGCTGAGGTCTCAGGGACATTAGAGTCCCTGGAGCAGGGCTCAACTCGCCCCGGGTCCGAGGGATCAGGATCCTGTAAGACCTGAACACATTGCATGGGCGACCCATCATGGAGGACGGCAATGGAGTGAGGGGGAGGGATGGAGGCTTGGAAGGCCTGGCGAAACTAATCCGCAACCTGGAGGACAAGTGACGGGTCAGGGGTGGGGGTTGGAAGAGGAGCAGGGTCTGGGTCCAGAACAGGGGCATCAGGGACCGAGGGGGGAACGGGGCCTGGAGCCCCAGCAGGTGGGTGAGCCTTGCACCCGAAGATTCCAAGGCCAGGAGGATTGGGCTGGCCCACTGTAGGACGCACAAGAGACATCGTAGGAGTAGTCGACTGGACTAGGCCCGCTTGAAGGGAGGGACGTGGGACTCTCTCAGAACGTCTAGAATGTTTGCTATGCTTTTTAAAGCCACTGCTACTCCCAACATCGAAAGAAAACGCGGAGGGCTGTTCCTTGTCCCGTCCCAAGACCGTTCCACTGTGCAAGGCATCATCCCCTGGAATAGCAGCAGGGAGTACAGCGTAACGGTTAGGTGGCTGATGCTGACTAGGAGAAGGAGCTGCAGCGTTCGTTGATCGCGAGGAACAAGAGGGTCTTTTCACGACAACCATCCAAGAACCTACCCCCAAGGTGTCGTCAAGATTGCCCGTATCAGCTATCACATCGATAGGAAGGCTCGGGTCACCGACCATCGGGGACACGCCACCAACAGGAGTCTCCGGAGCCCCCGACGCTGGGTGCGAAGACGCAGAAAGGGGTTGAGAGCACCTACCTGAAATATGCTCAAACTTACCACAAGTAAAGCAAATAGTATGAAGGCCTTCATATTCCACATAGTATGTACTGCCATTAATGACTAATTGACCAACCAGAGGTTTGTCTAACTCAATCTCCACACAGATCCGAGCAAAGCGACCCCGGTTAGCTAAGGTGGTGTTTTGGTCGACCTTAACTGGTGGTGTTTTTGTCGACCTTAACTGGTCGGCCGATACCAGTAGCAAGCGCAAGTAACAGATCCTCGTCGTAATATTGAACGGAGACATTTGGTAGACGAACCCAAACAAGGGTAGAGTCAACTACTGCATTCAATGCCGAGAAGCCTGGGAACCATTGGCGAACTATCAAATAATGGTCAAAGATCATCCAGGGGCCCTTGTCCATAGCAAAATCAAAATCAACACTATGATCAAACTTGACCAGAAAGTAATCGTGCCCGAGGTCCAAGACATCAAAACCGCCGGTAGGTCACCACAGTTGCTCAATTTTAGCGTACAGAAGCCGATAGGAAATGGAACGACCCAACAGTTTGACAACAACAGAATGCTGCCAAGGGGCTTCCAGGGATTCCATATAGGCGGGGTCCACATGGAAGATCGGAAACTGCTTATTGCCGTCCTTATACTCCCTGGTGACAATCCCTGTTTCAATAAGGTTCACAGGTACTCTCTCCTTAGCCTCATATGTTGCTGCTTTGACGCGTTCCCTGCAAAGAACCATATCTTTCCAAGACATAGGTTTCGACACACTGCCATGATCTGAGGTCCCTGGATGTGGAACAGGACGTTGAGTGATCGAATCAGGCAGAGGGTCTGGGGTTTTAGTACGTTTGTGTGGACAGGGATCAGTACTTTTGGTAATTTGTTGTAATTGTTATTTCTACATATGTAAGTTGACTTTAGCGATTCATTAAAATTGATTAGTATGAGATTTGAGAGGTGTAAATTCAAAATTTAACAATTTATAACTCTTAATATTTGAGTTTCATAGTTTTCACATAATACAAATTGGTCTTTTAATTAACATTTATGTTGAAAATGAGGCAACCTTTCATAGAAACTCAATTCTCCCCTGTTCTTGGATTATGGAACATCCGGCGAATGCGATTAAGGAGGATGATGCGGTGAATTTGCTTCTAACCTCACAAACCAATGCGTTAAATCAAGAAATAATAATCTAATAAGCTTATTGCAATTTTCGAAGAATGGCAATGTAAATTTAAGGAGGAGAAGTCAGCTCCTTCATAAAAGAGACTTCTGAATTATAAATTTAAATTTTATTCTGATAAAAATTTTATAAGTCCTAAATAATTATGATAGCATTTATATTCTATGTAATAAAATTTTTTAACACAATTTAAATTTAAGTCCTTTATTTTATTTTATTTTTTGATATCAACTCATCTCTCAATCTTCATCCTGTACCATTGATCAAACTTTGCTTTACTTTAATGCATCAATTAAGTTAGTAGATTTAGTTTATAATAAGAACAAAAATTATAATTGTTTAATGCTTATAAACATAGACATTAAAACAAAATGTGTCATTATACACAAATCATTTTATTAAAAGGAGTTATTGGCTCAATATTAATACAAAAACAAGGGTCGCAAAAGTATAAAAATCTAAGATGTACAAATTTTCTAAACTTTTTGTATATATCTCAAAACTTACCTTTTATATTATAACTAAAATGTATTATAACACTATGTTTGGTTGTTGTCCCCATGAATGGGGACAGATGACAGAGACACAAAAGTCTCGTACTCTGTTGTGTTTGCTTGCCGTCCTCACCTATTTTTGTTCCGTCTTTGGAGCGCAGGGATAGAAATTTTTTGTACCTCCCATAACTGTGATACAAGATTTCTCGTCTCTGTCTCCAAAATAAAACACAAGCAATTTTCAGGAATACTCCTCCCCTACATAAGCAATTTTTTATTCTTAATTATATTATTAAACTCATCATCAGCATCATTATTATTATTAATTATTGTTATTATTATTTATTATTATTATAAATTTTGAACTTATTATTATTATTATTATTATTATTATTATTATTATTATTATTATTATTATTATTATTATTATTATTATTATT
>JAOSBK010000006.1:24849308-24863435 GCA_027568895.1 Erythroxylum shatona | reverse complement strand
TATGAAAATGAAAAGGAAAGAAAGAAAAAAATTTATACCGGTTTCGTATTGGATTAGTTTTAGGTTTCCAACGCGACATTTGTATAATGTGTATGTCTTCGGATGTTGGATATGTTTCAGTTCAAATTGATCCGTTTGTTGGCTTTGGCTTCCGCATTTTGTTATTCGATTTATCCGATTTGATATTCACTTCGCTTTCGATTCTTTCGTCTTACGTTTCCGATTTGATTTGTATTTCGCCTTTGATTTCGATCGTTTATTCGATTATCCGTATGATTTCGTTCCACTACTTTGTTTTCGGTTTGCATTTTGTTATTCGATTCGCCTTCAGATTCGATTTATCCGATTGAATTCACTTTCGTTTCGGCCATTTCCGTTCCGTTTTCCGGTTGGGATCCGGTTTCGAGATCGGGTCCCAACAATTTACAAAGAAAAAACCAAATGTTTCCATGATAATATGATCTTGAGGAAGTAATTTAAAGTGGGATAGAGATTTTTATTACATAATTCTTAATTAAAACTTATGTCAAGTAATTTACATTCTCGATGAGTTGATCATTTTGTTATCACTAATGTATTTTCTTATCATGCAGTCGAAATAAAAGATTTAGATACGAGGAAGATTTTTAAGGTGAATGGACATAGATTTTATAACGAGATGATGGTTTCAAGTGTGGTGGATATTAATTTGACACTTCCCTAATATGTAGAAGTTTGAGAATAAACAACTTCATTGAGCATAACAAAGTTAAATAATTTTGCTTTTTAAGAGGCAACCTAAAATATGATAATTTTTATTAGTGCTGCTTTTGTTATGTATAGTTTTCATTTATCATTCTTTAAGTAGTTAGTTTATTAGTTTAAGGAGGAATCGAGTCTTAAAATTACAAAATACAAAAACTCATAAGGCAAAATCTCGTTTTATGTGATGTAGCTTTCTGGAATGGAACCCTTTAAATCCAAAGTACTTTTAATCATAAGGCATGATCACATCTTATTGTTGATAGTAATCTATTTTGTTTTTAAAAATTAGTGGTTTCTTTAAAAAATAAATTAAAATACAAAAACATAAATGAGATATAATAATAATAATTAAATCAATACAAGATTTAAAACCTTAATTTATTTTGTTTTTTTTTAGGTACACCAGTCACCCAGCACCAAACACACCTATTAGTCCTTGACTTCCCAATAGTGGCACTATAAGTAAACCCAGGTGCACTATAACAGGCACCAGTCACGCCAATATTCAACATACCTATCATCTATAGTTCCCTAACACAACAAGTTGCATCAACCAAAGTCTTTAGCAGGCATCCAGTGACAAGTTCACACGTCCAACATCCTAAGTAGCCCAAGCATCAATTTCACAGTGGCATAACACATTGCCAGCTGTAAGAAGCCTATACATCCCAATTTCAACATCGTACTAACCTTTCCTGCTTTCAACACTCTACCAGATCTATACCAACACCCTCCAGACACATTCAGGTGCACCAACACGTGTCCCAACCACCCTCCCAACACTTGCCAATGTATAACATCAGCCACATAACACACAGACTAAGCAACCCAGCTTTTCACTAGTATTGTAGTAATGTCTTATTTATTTTCCAATTTTCTTTTATGCTCTGCACCACATACACTGACATTATAATACATTTCATTTCAAATGCTCACAACTCAGGGGAGTCTTTAACTCTGTGCTTTATTTTATATTGCTTATTTTTATGGAATGTGAGCATGTTGTGCATAAACAATGTATGATTTAGGTGTGGGGAGCAAGGTTGTATAATATGATGAACTTTATGAACTCATAAATAGACCAAGTGCTAAAGAGGTTCAACATGGAGAATTTTAAAAGGGAATTCTTACCCATTTAGCATATAATTCTATCTCATAGAGCATGTGTTCTAAGATATAAGAAGAGACAGATAAAATGGATTATGTTTTATTTGCTTTGGTGATTAAGTCAATCACCTATGTGATGCTATTTAATGTACCAAATGTCTTTTATGCTTTGAGCATAATGAACAGGTTTCAAGATAATCCTAGTTATGGACATTAGATGACTATGAAAAACATTTTAAAGTGTTTAAGAAGGATTGGAGATATTTTCTTGGTTTATGGAGGAGCTAAATTAAGAATTTAGGGTATTCATATGCTAGTTTTTAGTTAGATCCAGATGGTAGTTTATTTCAGTCAAGGTTCATCTTCACTTTGAACGATGATGTAGTAAGTTGGAAGAGTTCTAAACAATAAACCATTATAGATTCTACAACGAAGGTAGAGTATATTTTAGTGTCTGAGGCAACAAAGGAAGCAGTTTGTTTATCACTAAACTTAGAGTAGTTCCTAACATTATTGAGTCAATAGTATTGCACTGTGACAATAATGGTGCCATTACACAGGAAAAGGAACCAAAGTCCTGTCAACATTTTAAACATGTACTAATGAAGTTTCATTTGAGCAAAGAGATAGTGGAATGAAAAGATATAGCATTAGAGCAAGTTCTTACTAAAGAGAAACTTGTAGATCCTCTCACTAAGTCATTATCTTAGAAGATACATGATCAACATATAGATGGAGATAATATTAGATATGTAGCAATTAACGTTAATGCAAGTGGGGGATTGTTAGTTTATACCCTTGTAGCGAATTGGTTGGTTACAATTTTATGTATGACATTATTATTTTAATTGATAAAGATATTCTTTATATTATGTATTATATTAATAACATTTGATATTTTAATACTAAAGGTAATATCTCTGGAATAATTTATTGTACAAAATTATGTTGAGATCATAATTATAAGATTCAATTTGCATTTATGCATTAAATTATTTTTAGTTATAGTTTCATCAAGATCGGATATTGATTATACGGTAAAACTAGCACACGTTATACTTTTTTCTTTTAAAGAAAGTGAATAATCTCATAAAGTAAAGGATGAAGATACTTAAACAAACATGTGAGTGCTTATTAGAGAATAAGTTTACTAAACTAACCCGATTATGAGGATCTCAAATAGAATATTACTTATATGTCTATAGATTTTCTCATGATGGTTGTATAATTGATCCTTAAACTTGAGATTACCAAAGTATTTCATATGAGAGTTACTATGTTTTGATATTAGTTATTAAGATAGCTTAGTTGGTAGTACTTGGATATATAAGGAAATAAATCCAATCTGAATTTTGACATATTATACAATTATCATCAAAGTCATTAAATATAAACCTTAAGCTAATAGAACCTAGATGTCTATAACATTTAGGATATCAATGAAATGATAATTGCTTATATGTGCCCAAAATGGATTAACTTCGTGGTAGTGGGAGGCTTGATGGAGATTTTCCAAATTTTACAAAATAGAGTGTGAGTTTGGTTTTATCAGCTTCAACTTTTTTCATTTTAAAAATTATATTTTAATACAGCATAATATGCTAGGACTATTAGTTGATTTGGTTAAACTATCAGCTTCATCAAAGTTTTGGTAACGTATATGATGAATTCCTATTTAAAAAAATTCTTTCTAGTTTTATACTGAACTTAAAATTTAGTGACAACATTAAACCATGCATTCATGACATTCTCAAACGAAAGTTATTTGAAGTAGCTTAATAACAAAATATCTTAATGTTAAAATTCTAAAAGCAGCATTACGACTAGTACTAGTAATGACAGCCAATTACATTCCGTACAAATATGATTGTGGTTATTATTAAGAGAAATAATTGCAGATAATGACATACCTAATAAACGTGATATTACAATTTATGATAAAAAATCTTTCTTAACAACCTAAACATTTAGAGCAGATATTCAATATGTATGTAACACCTAACATAAGCTTTAAACACTTACCTTAGATTAAACGTGAAAAAGAAATAACAAAAAAATGTGAAAAATCTCAATATATATTTCCATACTTCAACTGCTGCTGCTTCTTCTTCTTCTTCTTCTTCCACTTTATAAAGTAGTTCATTTTCTACTTCTTCCATTTCTCATTTCTCTAAGTCCTATTAGTCTTTGGATGTCCTTTATGTAATCTCAACCTAGATAAACACACCATTTTATATGTAGGCAACGCTAGCCTATTAGTGATATAGTTTCATTTCTATATTAAGAGACATAGATGACGTGATTAATATTTTCCAAGTTGAATGTATGGAGGCCTCTTCTTTATAAGTCCAAAAGTTCATGAAAGTTTTCTATATTACCCCAACTTTTAAATTTCTACATTAAAATGTTTGTGTTTTGTTTTTAATAAGAGGCTTTTTTTTGTTTTCAATTTGTAAAGATTCTTTCAGTTTGAACATATGCTTTCTGTTTTTAAATTATTTTAAGAGACATTATCATTCAGTAGGTTCCTTTTGTTTAAGGAGAGTTCTATCTCACAAAAAACTCCTATCGTCTAGTATCTTGATTATGTAAGAAGTAAAATTGCACAACACTTTTGACAACTAAGGCAGAGTACATAGAAGTTGCCAGCTGTTGTGCTTAAATCTTATGGATAAAGCATCAACTACATGATTTTTCTCTAAATTTTTCTCATATTCCTATATTATGTGCATCATGAGTGCTATAAATCTTTCTAAAAACTATGCGTATCATTCTAGGACTAAGCATATAGAAATCAAACATCATTTTCTTAGAGATCATATTTTAGAAGGAATCATTGATCTTTTGCATGTTAATACTGAGAATTAAGTAACTGACATTTTCACCAAGCCACTCTTTGAAGAAAAGAGTTTGGAATATGCAAACTCTCTGATATTATTTTTGCATGAATATTCTCTGCTACTTGTCTTTGCGGGCTCCTTCTATTCTAATTCCTTATAAACTCCATCTTAGTATATTAGTCCCCTTCTAGTTTAGAAGGCCCCTTCATTTTAGAAGGCTCCTCTTCTTTTAGAAGGCTTCTCTTGAGTTAACGTTCCAAGTGACATATGTACTAAAAAGATATTTTTTTTTGTTTTTGGCGTTTCAACATTTAAAGATGTGCACAAAGTTCTGACAAATGACTATACGGGTCTGTCAAAAGATATGCAAATGATCACAGTTCTTGTATTAGAATATGATTGTTCAACTTCACACAAGATCAATACTCAAGAAGCACCTAATATACCAAAAATAAACTTCTCTACTCTACCCACCCTCATTCTTTGAAGCACCACTCTTAACTCTCTGGATTCCAACTTTTTTTTGTCTCAAATCTTTTAAACCGCATCCATTACTCTTACAATGGCACGAACCAGATCAAAAGGAAAAAAAGAAAACTCCATCTTCTACATATAGTCATGTTGAAACTCATGTTACTAAACCTATCTCCTCTAAGTCACAAGTATTAGAATTGCAATGGGGTACTAAATGATGACTCAGATGAAGAACATTCACAATTAATTAGACAACCATAAGCCAAAGAAATATTGCAAAGCAAGCTGAAAAAATTTATGAACAAAAAGGAAACCCTGATGCTGAAAAGAAAGAGGAAAAAGAATCAAAAAAAAAAAGAAATAAAGAGGGAAAAGCGCATGTGACTGAATAAACTATTGATAGAAATAAGTTATTTCATGAAGAGATGGTTCCTAAAGAAAAAAAGGGCAAATAAGATAAAAATAGTTGTACAAAAAGGAAAGACATCAATACCATGAAAAAATGGTTCAATTAGTAAAAGCTAAAATTAGTTATAAAAATATATTACAAGAAAAGAAAGGTGATTACTGGGCGAATCTTGCCTCCCATGATGTTTGATGACATAGGTATAACTATCACTCCTTACTTTGCTGCTACTGGTTGGGAAAATCTTCTAAAATTAAGTGAGATAATATATGATGTGCTAGTCAAGATATTCTACACACATATGAGAAAGGAAGAAATTAATGAAAACTAGCTATTTTTGTAACATCCCATCACCTGAGGGGAGACTAAAATAGTAAATATGAGTGATCAATGAGAGCTTAGAAATGCATTTTTCATACTCATACATAATATGGCATACACATAAACGAGAATAGTGAAATTTTTACACATGAAAATAATTATACATGCATTCATGAATGACTCTGGGTATAATTGGATTGAGTTGTGATTTTTGAAATTTTTGAGAATTTTGAATTTATTTATATTGAAAATTTTATTGATTAGTGGAATTGTTGTATTTTTTAATTTTGGTGAATTTAGGAATAATTTTTAGAAAATTTTGGAAAATAGGAAAAAGAAATCAAAAGAACATTGGAGATAATTGGATTGTAAAGTTGAGAGTAGAAGAAATTAGTTCAAAAGGAACTTGGTTAGAGCTTAGACAATTGGGAAAGTGACAAGTGTCACTAACTTAGTGAGTTGCCATTATAATTTTTTCTGAGAGTGAGTTATGATCTCAAAGAGTTAAAAAGGACTTAGTTATATGCCTAAGTGTTATTTCGTAGTCATCTTCTTCAAATTTTCGCCCAATACACAGAGTTTTTCATCAAATACCTTCTAAGATTTTTCCTTATTTTTTCATATCCAACACCACTTCCATATTGCTAATTGTGTCTTCTACACTAAGAAAAAATAGAAGGTGGTCATGTTATACAGTGGAATGCATGATTTTGCATGGAGTTTAGGGCTTTGAAATAGTTGCAGATCTTGCAGTTTTTAACAAGTAAGTATTGAGAAAATCCTTTAGATCTATGGATTTATGAAATAAATTTGATGAATTACTGTCATATGCATGAACATGGGATTTACGTGTATATTTATGAATACTGTGTAAATAGGATGGGAAAATATGGAGATAGCGTTATTTAGTGTTTTATGGATTATTAGTGATCAGGTGATGTAGAAATGATTTTTGGAGTTTGAAATAGAAATGAAATGGTGTATGGGATTAGTGTAGAAAATTATAGTACGAAAAGGTGATATGCTAATATGCTCTGTTTCCTATTCACTGTGCATGTATATATATGTGTGTGTGTGTGTGTACGTGAGTAGGTGAGTTCCTTAGAGATGATCAAGAAAATGATCTTTTTGGTGAGAAGAGTAGTTGTAAAATGATGGTATGAGATAGGAATGAGTGTATAAATGAAAGTTGAAGAGAAAATAGAGAATATATATAAAAGTTGAAAATGCAGAACATGAAGAGTTCAACTTCTAATATTTGGTTTTTTATGATTTTGAGAATTTGATTAAACTTACATACTTATGGGTAGTAGGAAATTATGGTGAATGACTTTAATGAAATGGAGTGGAAAGATTAGAAATAAATATTAAAGTATTGGATTCTAGTGAATGGAAGTCACCTGAGAAGTTACTAGGAATGAATAGTTAAGAGAGTTAAAATTTTAATCTGAAACTTCTATAAATAAACTGTATTTATCTAGATAGATCTAGATAAATTTGTCTTCTTGAAAATTGTAGATCTCTCTTTTAGTTTTCCATTGATATAAAGTTTGCAAATTTTGGAGTTCTGGATCAAAAGTTATAGAGTTTTGAAGTTGAGATTTCGATAGAGAAGAAGTGGTGGAAATGCACCATCATGCTAACTTTTGAGGTTCAAAATGTATGCACGACGGTGACCTTGAGGTATACTGAAAATCCAGCTTTTTGAGGATATATGCAAGATGGTGACTTTGGTGATTCATAGTTTGCACGATAGCGACTTTGAAGTTTTCATGGGTAATGAACATCTGATGATTTTTTGACAATATCTTCTTCATCCGACCTCTAAATGAGATTAGACTTAAACCATTGGACTCGTAAGATATTACTCTACCTCTCCACCGAAAAGCATAGTCATATGAAATGAATTGAGAGAGATTCAGTGATAAACGTGGGACAGGTCTGACTTGTGCTCTCACCCAATTTTTGTCTTTATCTGTCACACCCATGACTCTTGCACACCCATCATCCTCTCACGCCCATAACTCCTGCACCCCTATGACTTTCCTCTCTCAAGCCCATGAGTTAATTGCAAGACTCATGTTTATTTGTCACGTCAAGTCACTGTGCTCTCCAATAGTGGCTGTGACCTGCTATATACCTGAGAGCATTGTGCAAGTTGAACCATCTTGCTTCTTTCGACTATAATGCCTTCTCTAGACATCCAAATGACTTGATTCTTGAACCAATAGATTCCTAACACATTATTCTATCTCTCCACAAATATTTGTAAAATTATGAATTAATTTGAAAATTTTTGATTAAATGAAAGTGTGGGCATTTTTTGGAACAGTGTTAATAGGAATATTTTATTGAACACACTTCAATATTTTGATTATATTTGGATTTGTAGGATTCCAAATGAGATGATTTTTGATTTGGAGTAAACTAGAGAAATAGGAATACAAATAATATGAAAAATTAGAATTGTGATTCAGTCTTTAGGATGTTCAATTTTTGACTGGAAGTTGTGTATAGTCTACTATTTTAGATGTGAGTAGTCCAAACATATTTTAGGTATATCCTCCAAATTACTAAACCAAATTAAGTGATTTTGGTGTCAATAGAAACATAAGCCATAGAGGAACACTTTTATAGAAGAGAGTATGACCAAATTACATCAGTTTCACCTTTTTATTGAATGTGAAAAGTAGACTCGAAAGTGTGTCCTGGAAAAATCTGAGAGTAAATCAATGAGAAATGAATTGTGTTTTTAATGGTTTTAGTGAGATCCGAACCTAAGTAGAAATTATACTCATATGAGTTTTGATATGAGAGTGCTTTTATGATGAAATTGATGGAAAGATACCCAGGATTGTCATGAACATGCATTGTACATAATTCATTTCATACATGTGCATTATTAAACACTCACAATTTTTCAAATTGTGATATATGTGTATGTTATTTGATATAGAGAAGCAACTGGAACGTCAACCTCCAGACATTGCTGGAACTTCCAGGCAATAGCTTAACCTAAACGATCTCACTTAATTACTTGTTTGCTTAAATTCTATTATAAATGATTGAATGAATGTGTTTTGATTGTTGATTCCGGACAATAAAGGTCCGATGACTTGTGATATTGGAATGGAATATTGAAGTGCTACTTAAATGTGAATGTGACGAACTATGTGCTTCATAATATGATTGATTATGATATATGCATTTTATACATGAATGCACAATCAAATAATGGCAGTTGTGACCAGAGTAGCCACCGATCAGAGCTTAAAGCTCAAAGTGTAGATCATAAAGTGATTAAGAGCCTAAGGCTTGCTATGTAAAATGAGCTCTGTATCCTCATCAGATAAGGGACAGTTATCAATGAGCCCGGTATCCAAAATAGATATGGAACAGTTTAGGCACTCGGTCACAACAACGTAACAATTGAAAAAGAGTCTCATGAACATTTCATATGTATTTTTGTTAAGTATGTTTGATTGATTGAAATCCAAACTTTCTTATACTTAAGTGAAAATGTGATACATGTTCAATTATGCAAAAATGTGATTGTATGTTATCTGAAATGATGTGATGTATGAATTGGGTAAACCATCGATGATGGTTACCTCATTGAGTTTGCAAAACTCACCAAAATTGCAACGTTATCTTTTTAGGACCAAGAGATGACTCTAGCCACTGAGAGACTCTACTAGCAATGTAGACTGATGATTTGGGAAGTGAAGTCATGGCTCAAAGGTTGGTCAGCTAGGTTTTGGACAGCTTAGATAGATTTTGTGTATTTCCTCCTTCATGTAGCACTTTTGTATTAGGCTATGATGATGTTCATGTAAGGAATGTTGCAAGACATATTATAAACGATTTGTTTTTATGAAATGAAATGAGGAAAAAGTTGGAAAGATATGAAGCTATGTGAAGTGAATGTAGTGATTGATAGTAGCTTGCCCTTATCGTAGGATATATACCGGAATGACCTTCGAGCATCCCGATGTGTACCCTACGATAAGGGGGTGCTACAATTTTCTCATAGTGAATGAATATGAAATTATAATTTCTAAGGAAATCTTAAGAGATATATTGGAAGTAGCTCCTATAAGAAGAACTAATTTTCCCTGTCATAAGTGGAATGTTAATGATTTGGAGTTAGTTGAAGTTGCCAAATCCAATTAAACCTAATACCACGATGCCTTACTTCATTTTCAGCTACTTTAATTTTTTCGAGGAGTAACTCAGTTGAAAGATGCAGTTTGCTAGAGACCTATGTGGTATATAATCTACTCAAAGGGAACAGAACGAATCTTCTAGCTATGATCTTGAAGTTCATAATGGGTAAGCGGAATCATAAGAATACCAATGATTACCTACTTGTTGGAATGTTGCTTACCAAGATCTTCAACCATTATGGAGTTCTTTTGGCAAATCTGAATTGGTATACACCGACTAAGTTTTACCCTTCCATCCCCTATCAATTTGAATACAGATTGTAAAACAATGTCTGGATAGACAAAAGATCTGAAAGATTAGTAGAAAAATTAGATCCTGCTGTAGACCAACAAACCCTTGTTTCTTCTCAGGATGAAAATAGTGCAAATCTTCAACAAAAATGGAAGGATATTCAAGCCAATCAACAACAAGTGTGAGACCAAATAGATAGCATGCAGAATCAACTTCTTGATATGCAGATTCTACTCAGAAGAATCCTTGAATCTCTTCAACAACTTTGTTCATACTTTCTTTCTCCTTGGCTTATTCATAATAATGGTTTTGTTTGATGCATCATTTATTCTTTTCCTCTATTTCTTTCTGTTTTATTTCCTCCATATAATCTATTTCTTTTAGATAATTACAAAGGGGGAGTGTTTATATGATAGATTTTTTGCATATATGATGATATATTTCTAAATGCTTATTTCTCAATGTTGCTTGAATATATATGTGATTGATTATACTGTTGAAATTGTAAAAATCTATTATATATAAATGATAGGTTCCTTTCTTAAGAGATAGGCTCCTCCCATTTATGATTGTACATATAAAATTCACATGTATGTTTTGAAATCATCTATTATCTCTTTGAGTTTTGAAAAATATATCTATTATTGCTTGTCATCATCAAAATAGGAAGGATTGTTAGCTCAAGGTTTATATTTAACGACTTTGATAATAACTGTATAATATTTCAAAATTCAAATAGGACTTATTTCCTTATAAAATTAACAATCTAATTCACAAAAAGGAAAAAATCATAAGAAATACGCTTTCTACGAACTTATCTTATTAGAAATGGTTTATTCAAAAGGATCCTACTAATTATGAAGGTCATTTATTAGCTATATGATTATTGAAAGATTTTTGGCAAAGATGACATAGAAGTTATTCAAGGTTAAATCCATCCAATTAACTAAAGATGCAAGTGAAGCAACAACTAGTTGAAAAAATTGACTATTTAAGGAAGACCAATAACACTTATGAAGCAGAACGAACATATTCAAACTATTGAAATATTTTGAGTAGCTTCGATACTCTTGAGAATTATATCATTACTATTGTGTCTTAGAAAGTCAAATCACTCTATCAAGAAAGAAATTATTTTTTTTGTAAGCTTATTATACACTTCAAGTGTGAAATGTTGGAGAATCTTGAACAATATGTACTTGTAAGCTTGGAGAGACTTGTCCCTAGATAAAAGCTTGGGTTGTAAGCCAAACAAGTATAAATCAATTGCATCTTTCTTCTCTCTCTCTTTAACTTTTAAATTTTGCATTATATTGTGTGTGTGTGTTGTTTTTAACGAAAGGCTCCTTCACTTTTATAAGAGGCTCCTACTATTTTCAACTTGTAAGAGGTTCCTTTCAGTTTTAACAGATGTCTTTTGCTTTTAAATTGTTTTAGTAGGATTTAACATTCAATAAGCTCCTTTCGTTTAGGCAAGGTCCTACCCTTAAAAAAGCTCCTATTGCCTAAGAAGCTCCTATTGTTTAAAAAAGCTTTATCATTTGACAGGCTCTTACTGTTTTTATTTAACTAGAATATGTTTATTGTGCAAACTGAAAGAATTTGCAAAAAAAACTTTATACATACAATTCACCCTCTCTCTTGTGTGAGTTTGTTTTTATCAACTTCAACTTTTTTAAAAAATTTATATTTTAATATAGCATAATATGCTAGGACTATTAGTTGATTTGGTTAAACTATCAACTTCATCAAAGTTTTGGTAACATATTTGATGAATTCCTGTTAAAAAATTTTTTTCTAGTTTTATACTAAACATAAAATTTAGTGTGAACATTAAACCATGCATTCATGACATTCTCAAACGAAAGTTATTTGAAGTAGCTTAATAACAAAATAAATCTGAATGTTAAAATTATAAAAGCAGCATTACGCCTACTACAAGTAATGATAGCCAATTACATTTCATACAAATATATTGTGGTTATTATTGAGCGAAAAAATTGCACACAATGACATAACTAATAAACATGATATTACAATTTGTGATATAAAATCTTTCTTGACAACTTAAAGATTTGGAGTAGATATTCACTATGCATGAACATGTAATATAAGTTTTAATTATGTATTTCAGATTAAACGTAAAAAAATAATGAAAAAATGTGAAAATTTTCAATATATATTTCCATACTTCAACTGCTGCTGCTACTTCTTCTTCTTCTTCCACTCTATAAAGTAGTTCATTTTCTGCTTCTGCCATTCCTCACTTCTCTAAGTCCTATTAGTCTTTGGATGTCGTTTATGTAATCTTAGTCTAGATAAACACACCATTTTATATGTAGGCAACGCTAGCCTGTTAGTGATATAGTTTCGTTTCTATATTAAGAGACATAGATGATATGATTAATATTTTCCAAGCTGAATGTGTGGAATAGGGTTTTGGATTTCGTATCGTTCGGGGCAGTATCGGCCGAAAGGTACCGTACCAGTTGGAAAACAATACAAAACCAATAAACGATGGTACTGGCCTCAAATACCGATCGGTACTGGCATTTATCGACCAAAATTTTTCCGTAAGTTTTGGAAATTACAAGGACTAACTTGCAATTTCTGAAACTTAACCCTAATTACTCCCCTTCGCGATTCTTCTATAGCTTCCCTGCTCCTCTCTCTTCTCTGGCAATCTCTCTCTCTCCCTACGAAGTCGCTATCTCCTCCTTAGCCATCTTGTCATCTACTCCTCGCCGTCGACGTCTCTGCCTATCCGCCATCACTCCTTCCTTCGATCGCTGGTTCATCCTTCCTCAGCCATCACTCCTTACGGCTCATGATCTCTCTCTCCTCCTTCGACCTTAGCCATCACTCCTTCGGTCCTTCCTCCATAGCACGTCGTTGTCGTCCGTCGCAGCCACACTGCACCATCCGTCGCACCTCAGACGCGACCTAACGCCCGAAAGACTCGATTGTTTGGGTTTATGTTTTTTTATTTTTTTATTTTTCATTGCATTTTGAATCTTTGATTGTGTTGTTCATTGGATGATGGTGGACTGGATGGTGGATTTGGGTAAAAAATTTGTGTTTTCTTTGTGAACATACGGTGTTGGATTGGATGGTGGATTTGGGTAAAAAATTTTGTGTGGATGTTGGATTTTGGCTGGGAATGGATATTGAAGTTGAATCATGAATGGGTTTTGTGAATGTTGAACTGAAATTGGATTTGGATTTTGGAAGTGGATTGGAAATTTGGAATGTCGAATGTATTAATTTTTTGTCTTGTGAATTAACGTGATATTGAATAAGAATTATTGATGAATGAGATTGAATTTGAGCAAGTGAGCTTGAGTTGAGAATTTGAGATGTTAGAGTTCAATTGTACATGTATTTTATTTAATGATAATTTGGTGTTTATGGGTTATGGACTTATGGCCGTGAGGTGAAGGGATTAGTGTTTAAACTTTAAAGTTAAATTGTTGATGTTGATTAATTGTTTGTTAAAACTTAAAATTGAAAGTTGATAATTAAATCAACATTTAAACCTAAATATAAAATTGATAACCAAATGTGAAATTAATTATTAAATGTGCAATTGTAAAATTGATAGTCAAAATTGGTAAAATTGAAAAAGCTTAAATCATTAATTGACACTTTCTTAATATTTGTTAAATGGTAATTTATTTTTAATATTTGGGTATTGAATTTAGGTAAATAATTAGTTAAGTATAAAATTATGGAATTAGAAATTAATAATAATTTGATTGTAGTTAATGATAGTATTTG
>JAOSBK010000006.1:24803598-24827349 GCA_027568895.1 Erythroxylum shatona | reverse complement strand
TTTGGAGTTGAAAGATCAATGAAAATGTGTATGTGATGAGAGCAAAAAAATTTGGAAACATGAATATGTAATGCTCTGTTATGTTGATGTTCTTATTGTTCATATATATATATTTGTTTACGTAAGTTTTGAAGTTTTTTATAGATGATTAAAAATGAATTTAGAGTTAAGAAATAGGTGTATGGCGATGTCTGGAAATGTGAAGGAACGATTAAAGTGATAGTTAGAGGAATAAATGAAGAAAATACAAAAGTTAGAAATGCCGAAAAATTAAAAGTGAAGAAGTGCAGAAAATGTGATGAAATGCGTGAGTGTTATGGTTTTTGGATGATAAATATTGATATTTAAGTAGAGTTGATTGTAATATATATATATATACTATGTTTTTCCTCATCACTAGTCACATATGGGTATGTATTGAAAAATTAGTTGATGAGTTATTAACATCAAATTACTAAAGGATTGAGTGTATGATTCAAAGAAATGATGAATGATTAAGTTATGAAGTTGGTTAGGTACCCAGGATTGTCATTGAGCTTGCATTGTACATGGTCCTTATACATAGTTGTGCATGAATAGATGCTTAAAATTGTGCCATTATTAATGAGTGTCCAATGTGTGTCTTACATTGTCCGCATTTAGGCGTTTCTAGAATTTGGAAGTAAATGCTAATTTGGAGTGAACTGTGAGTAGACCTAGATGGTTTCATTCATTGTTTGTTCTGTTTTGAATTTTGTATTGATTGACTACTAAATTCTCATATGAATGTGAATGATTGTATTGATTTCCAGACAGAAGGTCCAATGATTGTGATGTTTGATTTGAATATTAAAGTGCTACTTGTATGTGAATGAGGTGAAATAAGTGTACATAATATGATTGTTAAATGTCGAACCACGGTCCAATGATAAATGTGTTTTCAATGTGCATTTGCATATGAATGAAAAAGTGATACTCAACTCTAATGTTGAATGCTGGACTACGATTCGATGATATGTGAATGTGAGTGAATGAGAATATGCAAATGTAATTGAGGCATTCCATTTCATGAACGCATGAAACATAATAGCAGTTGTGACCAGAGTAGCCACCGATCAGGGCTTAAAGCTCAACGAGTAAAAATGAGCCTTGAACTCAAAAGTGATTAAGAGCTTAAGGCTCACTAGGTAAAATGAGCCATGTATTCCTCAAGTGGATAAGGGACAGTTAGTAATGAGCTCGATATCCAATTGATACGAGACAATTTAGGCACTCGATCATAACAAAGTAACAAATGGAAAGTGGGTCTCATGTGCACTATATATGCATAATATGAATGATTAAAGTGGATTGAATGTGAAGTGAGAAATGTTGTGAATGTGAATTATGTATTGTGTGACTAGGTGAGCAATCGATGATAGTCACTCATTGAGTTCCCAAAACTCACCCAAAATTTGCAAATATTTTTCAGGATTAGAAAAATACCCCATTAGGCAAACAGGAGTTCCCTACAGCATACAAGTAAGGGATAAAGGTCGGGATCAGTTCGCGTCTGCATTAGTGTTTTCCTATTTTTATATAAATTTGTATTCCGTGATTTCTGTAAAATAATGTATTCTGAAATTTTTGTATAATGTGTATACAAAGGTTTTTATGGTGGAATGTAAAGACATTATGACTAAAGTGTTTTGTATTTGTAATAGGCCCAATTGACTATTGAAATTCTATTCATTGTATTGTTATGATTGAAAAAGTTTGTGAATAAAGTGGGCTCGATTTGGTTATGGATCTCCGCATTTTATGTTTGCGGTTTCAAAAAAAATTATACTAATTTTTGAATGATTGAGTGCTCTAGCATGCGACCCTCGCGAGGCACGGACTCGGATATCACCTAGGATGTCGGGCAGGTGTCTTGCAAGAGTAGGGTGTTACAGATTAGGTGTAAACAATTTGTGATTATTTTTCAAAGTTTGTTGCTGAATATTTTGTTTAGCGACGAATTATGCATAGTGTCGCTAAAATGTTGAATATGTGTAAAGATTTGGTGACTATTTTTGTAATTCGTCGCTAAATGTTGATATATATATATATAGACATTGTTTCCTTTATATTTTTGAACTCCTTGTTGTGTGCATACATTTTGGCGACATTTTTCAAAAATAACGCCAAATGTTATATGTTGTTTTACTGCTTGTGTTATCCCAAAGATCTGAACCCCCTAATATTTCCCACTCTCTCATAACCTCCTTCCTTCTTCATTTTCTCCCAATTGGACGATCTTTTGTCTTCTAGGTTTTCCATGCTTCTATCTTGGGATCTTTTTTTTTGGATTGTTTTGTGCTTACTTAAACATATTTTGAAGGTGTAATGTTCGATTTTGAAGTGGTGATAATATATGCATTCATTGCTTAGTTTTGGATTATCTATAAATTGATGTAGCATGGAAAGTGTTAATGTTAGTGATGAAAGGGAAAACACATGATTTCCATTTGAATCTTAGGATGAATTTGACATGTCTATAAGGTGTTCGATGAAATGCCTGTAATGATTATGCTAACTATTGTATTTGTTCTGCTTAATCAACTTTGTTCTAAGATGACTTTGTTGACTTTTAAATACCTACTTTATGCATAGACATCAATATACCATATTTATAGAGTTTGCTTGCAAGAGAAAACATGTTTAGGAGTCATTTGAATCATTGTAGGAATAGTCATTAGCATTTGGATATTATAAAACTTCAGTTCAAAATTTTATGTTTCGATAGTGACATAATCAATTGAAAACCTAGATGTTTGTATTGTTAAAGTATAAAACATAACTAATATATATATATATAAACATAACTAATATATATATATATATATATATACACAAAATCTAAGAACTTAAATAAGTCACTCTAATACTTTTGGATCATTTACACAAACAAATAACAGTTGATTAAATTTTATAATGAAGACAAGACTATGTCATCTCACCTCATAATTAGTGATGGTGGCCCCAAATTAAAGATAAAGATGAATATAATTTTTTTTTATGAATTTAGAGGTGAAACTCTTAAATAAGTCATAAACTCTAAATTATCTTTATTGACATATTAAAGAGATGATTTATAAATTTAATTAACAAGGCTATTTAAATAAAACTAAGGAGTATTAATGAACATTCCTTGGATACAATATATAATATTATTACTTGTTTAAAGAAGAAATTTTCTAATTTAATAAAGAAAGCATGACTCAAGT
Source organism: Erythroxylum shatona (assembly GCA_027568895.1). NCBI lineage: Eukaryota > Viridiplantae > Streptophyta > Magnoliopsida > Malpighiales > Erythroxylaceae > Erythroxylum > Erythroxylum shatona. The sequence goes on along the minus strand of JAOSBK010000006.1, from coordinate 24,824,122 downwards.
TCAAGTCTCAATATATCAGTATAAGTAATTTTCCACATTAAATTGTTAATAAAAATACAATAAATATCTAGTTCTTAAACAGCAAGGAACCTGTATTAGTAGAGAGAGCAAATTTTCAATAAAATATAAAAATTATCTTAGTTAATCCTCAAACATGAAATAAGTCAAATAACACACACTATAACTCTATGAATAAGAGTATTATATTAAATACAAATTTGTCTTTTTTACAGGCTGTGTTTTTACTTGAAGAGCTTGACAATAATCTTCCAACCTTTTCCTTCTTCTTTATAGTCTGCGATTATTCATCAGTCCAGGTGAGTCTTCCAACTAATGTCTACCATATATTTTTCTTTAATAGTACGAGTATTTGTGTTTGAGTTTTGTGTGAATGCAAAGAGGTGCTGGCTTTGTGTTGTTTGCAAAATTCTTAGAATCATTGATGAGTTTTTATGTTTTGCTTTAATAATCTAAGTATTTATATTTGGATTTTATTTGAATAACTAATGAATAGATGTATGAATTACATAACTATTAAGGTACATGGACTTTATAATTAAGGATGATTTGAGGCATAATAAAACCTTACGATGGTAAATAGGTTGCAAACTTGTGATGTAGCTCCCACAATGCTTATCGGTGAAATATTCTATGAGCTTAGAAGTCACAACGAGAAGTCCCTTTCTCAATTCATAGATGTAAACAATGCCATGTACCTTATTATTTGTTTGAATTCCAATTTAGTGTATGGACTTGTATAATTAAGGATGACTTGAGGCATAATAAACTCCTAGGATGGTATATAGGCTGAAAACTTGTGATGTAACTCCCATGAGGCTTATCTGTGAAATATTCCACGAGTCTAAGAGTCACAGCAAGAACGTGCTTTCTTGATTCATATGGTGTAACAACGCCATCTACCATAGTATTTGTTTAAATTCAAACTTAATTTATGAACTTATACTAATTAATGGAGAAGTATTAACATTAAAAATTTGATACGTACTTAATTAATTATGCATTTATTCCATAACACTTAGTGTAAATGATATGAAATGCTTAAGACATTCACTTTAGTTCATATTTGGTTTTAGGTACAATTAGGAGCGAAAGAGGTAAAGTGAGTCAAAAACATAATATTTGAGTCATCTTCTTAAGATTCACACTCATTTGTCTTTATAGAGCAAGAAGAAGAAGGATTAGAGCAAGAGGAGACAAGAAAGTTCCAATAGGAATGAAGAATATCATAAGTCATGGCTTGAGAAACATTTAATGACCATGACAAATAAGTCATGGCCATGAGAGTTCTCTCACTCCCTTGACAAATTTGCCATGGGCATGAGAGTGTTATCATGCCTAAGACAAATGTGTCATGGGTGTGACAGCTAGAAAACCCCACTTTTTGGTATAAAAACATCGTTTTGATGGTAGCAACATTATAAAAGGTTTAAGGATTCATTCCAGAGGTTACGAGAGGTGACAGAGGCGCAAAGATTTCATCCTTTGGAGACCCATAAAGGGTTAAGCTTTCTCGACCCAGTTCGGAGGTGATATTGATGCTAAAGAACCTAGTTAAGCATTTCTCTCATTCTTTTTTATTCTTTCTCTTAAAGATTGATTATGTTATCCTATGTTTAATATTTGAGTGTTGTGTAAGGATGATTGAATGCTTTATTTGACTGTTTTTATGTAAGAAACCATTGCTAGAATCTTCAATATAATCCATAATTGTTATGTTGAGATTTGTTTGTAGCTACTAATTGTTTCGAATCATTAGGGATAACATAACCTAGGTTAAATGACCAAAGTTTGTGTTTTTTTTCACTTAGATTAATCTTTTTCTTAACTCATAATGTTACTATCTGATTAAATCTAGAGAGTTTGTTTTAGGTTATTCGATAGCTAAATTTAATTAATAAGCTCTTCTTAATTAAACATGACCTAAGGGAAAACTGGGGTTAACAGAGCTTATTGTTAACCTACGATTAATAGTTGCTAGGAGAGGTATGAGAATAACAATTCAAAGAGGTATGTTTAATGATGTTTAGGCCGAGATTGAACCAATGACTAGGTCCCTAACGAATTCATCACTTTTCACCATGTTTTAATGTTTTTTAATTTATTTTAATTAGTTTAGTTTAGTTTTATTTTCTTATTTGAAACCAAACCAAAACCCCTTATAACCTAAACACTAATTCTTTTCATTACGAAAGCTAACCGAACACTCTTTGTGGGATCGACCAAGACTCACCACTACTATAGTTGTAGGTCTAGTTATTTTGAGCAGTGTTACAATGCATTACATTAATTTTGGCATTGTTGCTAAAGGGTGCGATGTTTTAGTTTTTTTTCTTCATTTTAATTGGTGTTTTGTACATATTTGTTTATAATTAGTTTCTTTTCAACTATTTCATGATATTTTCACTTTTTGTTTGTTAAAAAAATCATGGGTGGAAGAAATTTTTTTATAACTCATATTCCTAATCTTATAACCAAGTTTGGAATTATCATACTAACTTTAGTTAGGGATAGGATAATCAACAAAATTACTTCCTTGATAGTTTTTAGTACACATAACAATTTTCACATAGACCAGAAGCTTCTTATTGCAACTCAGGTAAATCCTTGGAAGATTTAGTTAGATCTCTTGCTACTAATACTTTGTAATTTCAACAAGAAACAAGTTCTAGAATCTAGAACTTGGTAAGCTAGATGGATCAAATGATGAAAGCTATCAACTGCCTAGAATCACAAAGTGGAGAGACATAACTATCTTAAATCAAGATATACCCAAGGGAAGTTAGTGTAGAGATCTTAAAGAGCGAGGAGGAGCTTGAGAATCTTGAGATAACTACTTAAGGAATTGCATGTGAAGGAGAACATGAGGAGGAGCTTGGAGCAGAAAATGAAATATCATTTAGCTCACAGGTAAATGTTGAGTCCCTTATTGTTGTTAATATTAACACTTCACCTTTACGTAGCAGATTGGAGAAATTAAACAAGGAGGACAAAGGTGAAGAGACATTCGAGATATTCCAAGAGTGCAGGGACTTAGTAAAGATTGAGAATATAAAGATAGGGAATATGTTGAAAATTAGAGGTCATCAACAAAGACCCTATACTGAACAACCTCATATGGAGAGAAAGCAAACTGTGACACCATAAGACCATAAATTCTTCATGTGAGGAAAACAATGAGTTAAGCCAGTGACAATAAACAAAGGCATTGCTTAGGAGGCAACCTTAGGGAAGTTCATTTCTCTTCCTTTACATTTCTATATTTGTTTCTTATATGTATGTGTGTTTTTAAGTTTGTTTGTTTCTTACTTGTTTTTAAGTTTTCAACAAAAAAAGAGAGAGAACCAAATAAAAACAAAAACATTTTCTCATTTTTCTGTTGTTGTTGGGACCTAATATTTTTTTATTTTATTAAGCATGATTTGAATAAATCTTATGGTCGTGCTAGATAAATCATTTTAATTGGAGTTTAATTTGCATGTAAATGATTGGAGGATTTATTTCTTGGGTTGATGGAATTAGAAGTATTTAATGAAGAAATTAAGATTAAGTTAAGAATATAATATGGTGTAAGTTAAATGGAAGGAGTAAGAATGCATTAGGGGCATTCTTGGAAGATCATTTAAGTCTAAGAGTTATAAGGCTTATATTGGAGGGCAAAAGGGACATTTTATGATTACTAAGAGTGTGAATTAGAAGAGGAAAATTGTGAGTGAGAAGAGAAAGAGGGAGAGTGTTGTGGAGATAAAAGAGGAAGAAGTGAAAAAGAAAAAAGCTAGGGTTTGTCAAGATCTTAAAGAGTTTGAAGAGTTTGAAGCTTCAACAAGTAATTTATGCTTTAAAGTTCATGGGTTTGGTTCAATGAAACTTAAATGAAGTTGAATATGGGTAGAAAGTTGTTGATGAATGATATAGGCAAGAGTTCTCTTTTAGGGTTAATAATCAAAGATAGATTTTGATGTATTTGTCAATGATATTGGGTTGAAATGAGGTTGGAAATGAAGTATAAGAGATGGTTTTGTGTTAAGATGGGTTATATATGAAAGGGGTGAAGTGAAAAGGTAAAAAATGTAGCAAAATATGTCGTCGGAGTCGGTTTCTGGACAAGTTCACCGCGGCGAAGTCCATTTTTCCTACACAGACATGTTTTGGTATTTTGAGCATAAAGTTTTGTATAGTTATCAGAATGAGATGCTTTTTGATTTGGTTTAAAATAGAGACATATTTCTACAATTTTTATGATGAAAATGAGTCTTGATTAAGTTTCTAAAGATTTCAAATTTTGGATGGAAGTTGAGTATGGAATGTTATTTTAGTATACGACCAGCACAAAAATGTTTTAGTATAACTTTTAGGAAACTGAACCAAATTTAATGATTTTGGTGTCATTAGAAACTTAAGACAATGAAAAACATTTTTTTAGAAGAAAGTGTTTTCAAATTTTATCATTTACTTGATCAGAATGATGATTGAAAATTGACCCGAAGAGTAGATATAGGAAAAGGGTTTTGGTTCATGAAGTTTGGGGAAATGCATGGGGTTAAGTACCCCAAAACCATTTTAGTGAATGTATTTTCTTAGGGTTCTCAAATTAGAATTCCTATTGATTTGATATTTTTGTTTTTGTTAAAGGAAATCAAGAAGGGGATCAAGAGAGGCAAGAGGAAAGACATCCTTAAGCCAACTTCATAAGTAAGGATTTCAAGGTGGGTTACAATTTTATAATTAAGTAATAGGCCATTAATGTTTTCTTTCAAATGATGGAAATAAATGATTTCAACTACTTTATGAATATACTTTATAACTCTTTGAATGCTTTGCAAAAATGTTTTGTGTTTGGTATGAGCTTATTATGTTGATGATTTATGAAAAGAATATGAAAATGATTTTTGGAAAAGATACTATGTTTGAAAGATATCAAGTTTCAAAAATTTACCATTTTGGGCAACAAGTTTACAAGATTATGAAATACATGTTATGTGGGTTTGGTTTGGTTGATTATGTTGTCAAGTGCACTTCGACTAAAGGCTTCTCCTGCCTGCCCGCTAATGACATGGAGCTCCTTTATGGACTCCCTCATATTTACGACTACACAAATCCACTATGTGGGATTGTGCTAGTTTGTTATGTTCATAATTTCTCAGGACCATTATATGGAAATATGTTAGTTTAATCTGTTTATGGACCTTCCAGACCATTTTGATGTGCTTATGTGCTCATAACATGTTGACAAGATTAATGCATACCTGTTTTGCATTATTGAGAATTTGATTGAGAATTTGAGAAATATGTGTTTGTGATTTAAATGTGCATTTTGTTAAAATGGAAGATAAGTATTTCAATGGTTTTGCTTATTGCTGGTTATAAAATTGTTACCTACGAGCTGTAAGCTCACCCCCTCCCATTCCATCACATCCTCAGGTAAAGAGCAAGCGATCGAGTAGTTAAGCGAGTCAAGGCATCACTCCAACTAGGCATATTTTTTTGGATTTTAAAGCTAATGTTTTGTAATCACAAGGCTTTATCCGCATTTCAAGTTCTAGTAGTTCAAACGTATTTTACATTTTTGGTCCTCGAACTCAACTGATGTATTCTGGCTTGAAATGCCATTAAAGCTTTGTAAAACATTTGTCTTTTGTTATAAATGAAATATATTCGGGATGTCTATGATTTTCTCATTTTTGCAATGTATTTTGTTTTAGAAATGAGATTAAGATTTTGAGAACTTGTTTATGGTTAGGTTCATAACCATTTTGTTTTTGGGTTGAATTGATGGATGTGGTTAAAGGAATTTATGTTTGCATTTAGTATGGTAGGTAGTTTTGGGTTGTGGGTTTTGCTTCAAAGGTTTTCGCCGCGGCATAATTAACCTGAATTTTTTTATTTTCGTTGGCATGGTGAGTTTGCGATGGCGAGACCAAGTGGTCACCGCGGCGAAAATACAATTGCAGGTTCGTCGCAGTGAAAGTTAAATCATTCGCCGCGGCGTAAAATTCCTGAGGGGTCCAGGGGATTTTCTCGCAAGTGTTCGTCATGGCGAAGCTCACCTTTACTTTCGAAGGATTTTTTTCTAAATTTGCAACTTCCAATCCTCCCTCCACGCTCAAGCTACATGATCCTATATCTGATGTTGGGCTCTAGAAACGGGGTCCAACATGTTGTGGTATCAGAGCGACTAGGTTTAGGTCCAGGTGTAGGACTAGGTTTAGGCATGAAATGGGTAGATTAAGATATAAAATGAACGTGCATTATTTTAAATGAACAGCTTGCATTGTTTTAAATTGTTTCACATAATTTGAAATTGTTTTATAAGATTTGAATTGTTTTGCATACTTTGAAAATTGTTTTGCATGAACTAAAAGTTTTCAATGGTTTTAAATTGAAGGAGTGAAAATGTCACCTCGAAAGAGAACTCGAGGAGCTATGACTTGATCTTGCTCTCGCCAAAGGAGCACGGATGAATCCTCTAGCTCGCAAGATGCTAGGACACATTCTGCTCCGAATTCTGAGGCACCTAGTATACAACAGGAATTGCCTCCACTGCCCCCCTCAGATGCCTCAAGCAAACCCCATGGATTCGCAGTTCTTTCAAGCCTTTGCCTAGGCTTTCACTTATGCCATGGGCCAAAGGTCACAAGTTCCAGTGCCAGCTCCAGTGGATAGGAGTGGCAGTGTGATAAGTTCCGCAAGTTTGGGGTTGTGGATTTCAATGGAACTACAAATCCGGAAGACGCCGAAGCCTAGTTGAAGAGGACCAAGAGAGTCCTGCTTCAAATGAAGTGCTCGGATGAGGAGAAACTAGAATATGCAGTGAGCTTGCTATAGAGTGATGCATTTCATTAGTGGGAATCCATGCCCCATAGTCAGGTTATACCTCCAGTGTTGTCATGGAGAGACTTTGTGGAAGTGTTTAGGAAGAAGTATCTCTCCAAAGTTTATGTACAAGAGAAGACTAGGGAGTTTTTGAATCTCACACAGAGGGATATGAGTGTGAGTGAGTATGAGCTAAAGTTCACTTAACTTTCCCGATATGTGGCCAACATTGTGGCAAATGAGGAAGACAAGTACTGCAAGTTTAAGGGAGGGATTCATTTGGGGATCAAGGAGAAAGTCTTGATCCACAATTTCTGTGACTACCAGCAACTAGTAGATGTTGCACTCCAGGCTGAGAAACTGGAGAATATCAAGTATGAAGTGAATAAGAAGAGGAAGAACAGGGAGTAGTCTTCCAAGAAGGGGATGAGTGCTCCAATGCTTGAAAGGAGTACGAAGAGCTTCCGTACATAGAGTGAGGTGGAGAGTAGTGCTTCTGGCAAGAATAAGCAAACAAAGGCAGTGTCAGTGCAAGCCTTAACAATAGGAGGCAATAGCAGGGTGGAGTGGAGCAGGTACATAAACCCCCAATGTGATCATTGTGGGAAGTTTCACAAAAGAGAGTGCTTCAGGTTACTTAGAGCATGTTTCCGATATGGGGAGAGGGGACACTTGATCAGAAACTGTCCCCAGGTACTAAGGCAAGAGGGGTCACAGTTGCACAACTCTAAGAGAGCAGAGGTAGTCGGAACTAGGTCAACCACTAAAGTGGCAGTTTTGGAACTGCAAAGAAGGCTATTCCTCCAGGAAGGCCAAGGGGTCAGGCACAGGCAAGGGTGTTTGCCATGACTAGAGAGGAAGTAGCAGCCGCACTAGAGGTTGTCACGGGTATGGAATAATTATTTGACTCAGCAGTATATTTACTAATTGATTCTGGTTCCATGCATTTTTTTGTTTTTACAAGTATGATTTTGCATGGAGTGAATTCAGTGCCTTTGAATAGTCCTTTGATTGTTAGTACTCCTTTAGGGAGGAATGTGATAATAAATCAAGTATATAGAGGTTGTGAACTTTTCATTGATGGTGCTAGCCTGGTAGTAAACCTCCTACCTCTAGACCTAAAGGGCTTAGATGTTATACCTGGAATGGATGACATGGAGAAGTATCAGGCGAAGTTAGATTGTGGCCTTAAGGAAGTGGAATTTGATCTGGGTAATGGAAAGAAGGTGATTTTCAGGGGGAACAAGAGAGTACCATCGACAAGAATTATTTCGGCCTTGCTAGCTAACAGGATGATGAAAAAAATGTGTGAAGCCTTCTTGGCGCATGTTGTGGATGCAGATGTGAATGAAGGAAAGTTAGAGGATTTTTCGGTTGTGAGAGAGTTTCCAGATGTGTTCTCAGAGGACTTACCTAGTTTGCCAACGGTGAGAGAAATCGAGTTTGCCATTGACTTAATTCCTGAAACTGCACGCATTTTTATACCACCGTATAGAATGGCTCTAGCTGAGTTGAAGGAGCTTAAGGAATAGTTGGAAGAACTGTTGGAGAAGGGGTACATAAGGCCAAGTTTGTCACCATAGGGAGCACCGGTTCTATTTGTTAAGAAAAAGGATAGAACATGGCTGACGTGTATCGATTACCGGAGACTCAATAGGGTGACTGTTAAGAACAAGTATCCTCTTCCCCGGATAGATGATCTGTTTGACTAGTTGCAGGAAGCAAGGGTCTTTTCTAAGATTGATCTCAGGTCGGGCTATCATCAGCTCAGAATCAGGGAGTCTAATGTAAGCAAGACAACCTTCAGGACTCAGTATGGGCATTACGAGTTCCTAGTCATGCCATTTGGTTTGACCAATGCTCTAGCTGCTTTCATGGATCTTATGAATAGGGTCTTCAAGGAGTATCTGGACCAATTTGTCATCATGCTCATAGATGACATTCTGGTGATTTCCAAGAGTAAAGGGGAGCATGAGGAACATCTTAGAATAGTGTTGCAGACACTGAGGGAGAAGGAGCTTTATGCTAAGTTCAGCATGTGTGAGTTTTGGCTTCATGAGGTAGTATTCCTTGGACATGTGATTTCGAAAGATGGGGTACAAGTGGATCCAAAGAAGATTGAAGCAGTGGTGAATTGGCATGGACCCAAGACAGTGACAGAGGTGAGGAGTTTTCTGGGTCTAGCAGGTTACTATAGGAGATTCATTGAAGGATTTTCTATGATAACTGCTCCGATGACTAAGTTATTGAGGAAGAATCATAAATTTGTCTAGAGTGATGAATGTTAGAAAAGTTTTGAGGAGCTCAAGCACAGATTAACAAATGCTCTAGTTTTGATTTTGCCTACTGGAGATGAGGGTCATATAGTATATAGTAATGCTTCAAGAAAGGGTTTAGGTTGTGTGTTGATATAGAGAGACATGGTGATAGCTTATGCTTTAAGGCAACTGAAGCCTTACGAGTTGAATTATTCGACCCATGATCTGGAATTGGCAGCTTTTGCCTTGAAGATTTGGAGGCATTATCTGTATGGGGTTTACACGAGGATCATTACTGACCATAAAAGTCTCAAGTACTTGTTGAGCCAAAAAGAGCTGAATTTGAGATAGAGAAGGTGGATTAAGTTGTTTAAAGATTATGATTTGTTGATTGAGTACCATCTAGGCAAGGCAAATATCGTGGAGGATGCTTTGAGTGGGAAATCCTCAATAGCCCATGTTCAGACAGTTTATTTGCCTCTATTGGAAAAGATGGCTAAGCTTAGATAAGCTTGAAACAGGAGGAATCGGATTGTGTCATTGCTAATTTCAAAGTGAGACTGATACTCAGGGAGAAGGTTAAGGAGTTACAGACACAAGATACAGAATTGAACAAGCTCCGAGAAGAAATTTAGAATGGCAAGAAGTCTAAAGTGGTAGTGAAGGATGATGGACTCATGACTGTCAAAAATAGGCTTTGTTTTCCGAATGTTAAGGAGGTGAAGGATGAGATACTGGATAAGGCACACAACGCACCTTATGCTATGCACCCAGGTAGCATCAAGATGTACAGAGATTTGAGAGAGTATTTCTGGTGGAAAGGCATGAAGAAGGATGTAGTAGAGTACGCAAGTAAGTGTCTAGTATGTCAGCAAGTCAAGGCTGAACACTAGGCACCTTTAGGCAACTTAAGGCCATTTCCCATTCCTGAGTGGAAGTGGCAAAGGTAACTATGGATTTTCTGATGGGGTTACCCAAGACCAGCAGGAAGCATGATGCCATATGGGTTATTATTGACCGTTTGACGAAGTAAGCCCATTTTCTGGCAATTAAACAGATTGATTCCCTACATGTGCTAGCAAAGGATTATATTGATAAGATTGTAAGATTACATGGGATTCCAAATTTTATAGTTTCTGACAGGGATCCTCGATTCACTTTAAGATTTTAGGGAAGCTTGCAGGAAGCTTTAGGAACTAAGTTGAATTTTAGCACTGCTTTTCATCCCCAGACAAATGGACCATCTAAGAGGACCATTCGGACCCTTGAGGGAATGCTCAGGACATGTGTGATGGATTTCAAAGGAACTTGGGATGAACATTTGCCACTGGTCGAATTTGCTTACAATAATTCGTACCATTCAAGCATTCAAATGGCTCCTTATGAAGCACTGTATGGAAGGAGGTGTAGAACTCCGATATGCTAGGATGAAGAAAGAGAAAGGAAATTGATAGGGCCAGAGTTACAACAGATGACAGTTGACAAGGTCAATCTGGTTAAGCAACAGCTTAAGGCAGCTCAGGATAGAATGAAGAGCTACACTGATGCACACCGAAAGGAAATGGAATATGAAGTCGGTGAGAAAGTTTTCCTCAAGACATCTCCTTGGAAAGGAGTCATGAGATTTGGCAAGAAAGGCAAGTTGAGCCCGAGATATATAGGTTCCCATGAAATTCTTGAGAGGATTGGACCACTAGCTTATAGGTTATCATTGCCACCAGAATTGTCATAAATACATGATGTTTCTTCATGTTTCCATATCGAGGAGATATAGATCATATTCATCCCACATCATTCAGACCATTGAGGGATGATTTGACTTATAAGGACATTCTAGTGGAGATTTTGGACACCAAGGAGAAGGTCCTCAGGAACAAGACAGTTCAGTTAGTCAAAGTCCTATGGAGGAATCATTCTGCAGAAGAAGTCACATGGGAGCCATTGGAAGCTATGAAAAAGAAGTATCCACAACTCTTCGATGACTTAGGTATGAATTTCGATGACGAAATTCTTTTAAGAGGGGGAGAAATGTTGGGCCCCAAATTTTTTTATTTTATTAAGCATGATTTGAATAAATTTTATGGTCTTGCTAGATAAATCGTTTTAATTGGAGTTTAATTTGCATGTAAATAATTGGAGGATTTATTGTTTGGGTTGACAGAATTATAAGTATTTAATGAAGAAATTAAGATTAAATTAAGAGTATAATATGGTGTAAGTTAAATGGAAGGAGTAAGAATGCATTAGGGGCATTCTTGGAAGATCATTTCAGTCTAAGAGTTATAAGGTTTATATTAGAGCGCAAAAGGGACATTTTATGATTATTAAGAGTGTGAATTAGAAGAGGAAAATTGTGACTGAGAAGAGAAAGAGGGAGAGTGTTGTGGGAGACAAAGGAGGAAGAAGAGAAAAAGAGAAAAGCTAGGGTTTGTCAAGATCTTGAAGAGTTTGAAGAGATTGAAGCTTCAACAAGTAAGTTATGCTTTAAATTTCATGGGTTTGGTTCAATGAAACATAAATGAAGTTGAATATGGGTAGAAAGTTGTTGATGAATGATATAGGCAAGTGTTCTCTTTTAAGGTTAATGATCAAAGATAGATGTTGATATATTTGTCAATGATATTAGGTTGAAATGAGGTTGGAAATGAAGTAGAAGAGATGTTTTAGTGTTAATATGGGTTATATATGAAAGGGGGGAAGTGAAAAGGTGAAAAGTGTAGCAAAATATGTTGTTGGAGTCGGTTTCTGGACAAGTTCGCCACGGTGAAGTCCATTTTTCCTACACAGACATGTTTTGGTATTTTGAACATAAATTTTTGTGTAGTTATTGAAATGAGATGATTTTTTATTTGGTTTAAACTAGAGACATAGTTCTACAATTTGTCTAATGAAACGAGTCTTTATTAAGTCTCTAAAGATTTCAAATTTTGGATGGAAGTTGAGTATGGAATGCTGTTTTAGTATACGACCAGCCCGAAAATGTTTTTGTATAACTTTTAGGGAACTGAACTAAATTGAATGATTTTGGTGTCCCTAGAAACTTAAGACAGTGAGGAACATTTTTATAGAAGAAAGTGTTTTCAAATTTTTTCATTTACGTGATTAGAATGATGATGGAAAATTGACCCAAAGAGTTGGATATAGGAAAAGGGTTTTGATTCATGAAGTTTGGCGAAATGCATGGGGTTAAGTACCCCAAAACCATTTTAGTGAATGTATTTTCTTAGGGTTCTCAAATTATAATTCTTATTGTTTTGATATTTTTGTTTTTTTTAAAGGAAATCAGGAAGGGGATCAAGAGAGGCGAGAGGAAAGACATCATTAAGCGAACTTCGTAAGCAACGATTTTAAGGTGGGTTACAGTTTTATAATTAAGTAATTGGCCATTAATGTTTTCTTTCAAATGATGGAAATAAATGATTTCAACTACTTTATGAATATACTTTATAACTCTTTGAATGCTTTGCAAAAGTGTTATGTGTTTGGTATGAGCTTATTGTGTTGATGACTTATGAAAAGAATATGAAAATGATTTTTGGAAAAGATACTATGTTTTAAAAAGATCAAGTTTCGAAAATTTGCTATTTTGGGAAACAAGTTTACAATATTATGAAATACATGTTATGTGGGTTTGGTTTGGTTGATTATGTTGTCAAGTGCACTTCAACTAAATGCTTCTCCCGCCTGCCCGCTAGTGGCATGGAGCTTCTTTAGGGACTCCCTTATGTTTACGACTAAAACCACTATGTGGGATTATGCTAGCTTGTTCTATTCACGACTTCACAGGACCATTATATAGAAATGTGTTAGTTCGTTCTGTTTATGGACCTTCCAGACCATTTTGATGTGCTTATGTGCTCATGACATGTTGACAAGATTGATGCATACCTGTTTTGCATTATTGAGAATTTGAGAAATATGTGTTTGTGATTTCAATGTGCATTTTGTTAAAACGAAAGATAAGTATTTCAATGGTTTTGCTTGTTAATGATTATAAAATTGTTACCCATGAGCTTTAAGCTCACCCCCTCCCATTCCGTCACATCCTCAGGTGAAGAGCAAGCGATCAAGTAGTTAAGCAAGTCAAGGCATCACTCCAATTAGGCAGATTTTTTTTGGATTTTTAAGCTAATTTTTTGTAATCACAAGGTGCATTTCAAGTTCTACTAGTTCAAATGTATTTTGCATTTTTGGTTCTCAAACTCAACTGATGTATTCTGGCTTGAAATGCCATTAAAGCTTTGTAAAACATTTGTCTTTTGTTATAAATGAAATATATTTGTGATGTTTATAATTTTCTTGTTTTTGCAATGTATTTTATTTTTAAAATGAGATTAAGATTTTGAGAACTTGTTTGTGGTTAGGTTTATAACCAATTTGCTTTTGGGTTGAATTGATGGATGTAGTTGAAGGAATTTATGTTTGCATTTAGTATGGTAGGTAGTTTGGTATGGTAGGTAGTTTTGGGTTGTGGGTTTTGCTTCAGGGGTTTTCACCATGGCGAAGCCAAAAGTTCATCGTGGCGTAATTAACCCAAAGCTTTTTATTTTCGCTGGCATGGTGAGTTCACTGTGGCAACCACTTGGTGAGACCAAGTGGTCATCGTGGAGAAAATACAATTGCAGGTTCGTCGCAACGAAAGTTAAATCGTTCGTCACGATGTAAAATTCCAGAGAGGTTTAGGGGATTTTCTCGCGAGTGTTCGAAGGATTTTTGTTCTAAATGTGCAACTGCCAAGCCTCCCTCCACGCTCAAGCTACTTGATCTTATGTCCAATGTTGGGCTTCAAAAACGGGGTCCAACAGTTGCTTTTAGGACTCTATAGTCATGATTAGAGAGTGAATTAACTTAAATAATCTATGGAAACTTTAGCATGTACTTTTTCTCTTATGATTGGTCAATACGCATTATCTTTAAAAGAGTAGTGACTAGTGATAGACACAAGCCAATGAGATTTTGAGCCTTATTAGATTGACACATCCATATCAGTCTCATTGTCTTTTGTTTACGTGTGACCTTCATGACATGTACATCCTGACTTTGCCTTGAATTTCTATTCGAGACCACATTTTTATCACATGCATTAACATGAAAATGATATAACATTCTTTGTTGCATAAGCTACATTAGTCAAATAGCCTACCCATCGTTATGATGTTTCCTTTTGATATGCCCCTTGAGCTTTATTTATGTGTTCTTTTTGTGCTAAGCACATTACTTGGTTTAAACCTAGCCAAATGTCCTACCCAAGCCTTAAAGCTAGTGGAGCACTGGTTGACTGTTGATGATTATAGGTGTATAAAAGTACAAATGTGGGGGGTACTCATATGTGCGAGATGGTTATAATTTTTAGGATGCTAATTTATGCCATATCAATGAAATTCCCATGTTGATGTAGCTTCTTTTAATTTTTATATAAAAACAAGGAAAAAAGAAAAGAGAAAAGAAAAAGAAAAAGGGGGAAAAACAAAAAGAAAAATATGTTTAAATAAAATTATCAAGGAGAAAATGCATATGTTTTGTAAAGTTATTCATTTTTAGTTTTTCTTCCTAAAATTGTATTGAATGAGTAATTTGAATATGATGCATATGAGGTAGATGTGGCTTTGAAGGATCGCTCATTGTAGTTTCAATGTATAGTTTCAAGGATCGCTCATTGAGTGATTCCTTCTAATTGGTTATGCTTCATGTGGTTTGTAGTGTGAGTTTGAATTTGAGCTAGAAAACATGGTTTTTGCATTCATCATAGTTGATGTACACAATTTTGAGTGAATCTAAGATTTTGCACTTGATAGTATATTGAGTGTTTCTTGTTGCATTAGCTTTGATGACTTTTACATTACCCAAATACTTCTCATCTTAACCTTTGACCACATTACAACCTTAAAAAGTCCTTTGATTAATGATTATGCATGTGAACCTTAGTGGTGGAGAAATGAAATGATTTGCAAAGTTGTAGAATGTCATGACCATGAATGGTTTTTAAGTGTAGCCATGGTTATATCTTATTTAAATGCATTTTATCTAAGTCTACCTCTAGATTTCTTAGTTTCTAAAAGTGATAAATGTTGATTGGTCATGAGTAGAAGCGTCAAATGTTAAGTTCTTGCTATGGTTTTTAAACATTATTCATCTTTGCTTATAATCGTATATTCTTGGGAAATATAGGCAATGAGTAAATGTTTTGGTTCTTAAGGTTTTTCCCAAGGACGATCAAAAGCTAAGTATGGAAAAAATTGATACGTGTTTAATTAATTATGCATTTATTCCATAACACGTAAAGTTTAATGATATGAAATGCTTAAGACATTTCATATTTGGTTTTAGGTACAATTCGGAAGTAAAAGAGCTATAGTGAGTCGAAAACACAATATTTTAGTCTTCTTCTTAAGATTCATACTCACTTGTCCTCATAGAGTAAGAAGAAGAAGAATTAGAGCAAGAGGAGACAAGAAAGTGCCAAAAGGAATGAAGAATAACATAAGTTATGGTTTAAGAGAGTGCTCTCATGCCTATGACAAATTTCTCAGGCCTATGATAAATTTGTATGGGCGTGACATACCAACTCATGCCCATGACATGTTGCCAGCTCACCCAAAAACCTTACTTTTTAGTATGAAAACATTGTTTTGACGATAAAAACATTATGAAATATTTAAGAAATCATTCTAGGGGTTTCAACAGGCAATAGAGGGGGAAAACTTTCATCGTTTGGAGACCAATGGAGGGCTAGGCATTCTTGACCCAGTTCAGAGGTGATATCGATATTGAAAAACTTGATTAAGCATTTTTTATATTGTTTATTGTTCTTTCTCTTAGGGAATGCTTATGTGATCATGTGTTTAATGTTCAGGTGTTGTGTAAGAATGATTGAATGCTCTATTTGATTGTTTTTATGTAAGAATGATTGAATGCTCTATTTGATTGCTAGAATCTTCAATATAATCCGTAATTGTTACGTTGAGATTCGTTTATAGCTACTAATGGTTTTGAATCATTAGAGATAATGTAAACTAAGTTAAATGACTAGAGATTATATGGTTGTTACCTTGATTAATCTATTTTCTTAACTCATAATATGGTTGTCCAATTAAATCTAGCGAGTTTGTTATAGGTTGTTCAATAGCTAAGTTTAATTCATAATCTACTCTTAATTAAACATGACCTAAGAGAAAATTGGAGTTAACAAAACTTATTGTTAAGTCTAATTATTTCTAAGTTTAATTATTTGATTGTTTTTAAGTAAGAACCCACTGCTAGAATCTTTAATATAATATGTAATTGTTATGTTGAAATTCGTTTGTAGCTACCAATGGTTTTGAATCATTAGGGATGATGTAAACTAAGTTAAATGACTCAAGCTTTTATGGTTGTTGCCTTGATTAATCTATTTCCTTAACTCGTAATGTGGCTGTCTAATTAAATCTAGAGAACTTATTCTAGGTTATTTGATAGCTAAGTTTAATTATAAACTACTCTTAATTAAACATGACCCAAGAGAAAACTGAGGTTAACAGAACTTATTGTTAACCTATAATTAATAGTTGTTAGGAAAGGTATGAGAATAAAAGTTCAATAAGGTATGTTTAATAATGTGTAGGCCAAGACTGAACCGATGATTAGGTCCATTATGCATTCATCACTTCTCATCATTTTTGAATATTTTCTTTAATTTGTTTTAATTAGTTTAGTTTTTTATTTTCTTATTTGAAACAAATCAAACCCTAATTCTTTTCATTACGAAAGCTAATCAAACATTTTCTATGGGATTGACCCAAACTCCCCATTATTATAGTTATAGGTGTAGCTATTTTGAGTATTGTTACGATGTACTATGTCAAAATTCACCTACAATTATGAACAATCTTTTGCATAATAAACCCCTAGGATTGTATATAGGCTAGAAACTCTTGATATAACTCCCATAAGGCTTATCGGTGAAATATTCCACGAGCGTAGGAGTCACAACAAGAACTTGCTTTCTCGATTCATATGGTATATCAATGCCATGTATTGTAGTGTATGTTTAAATTCAAACTTAATTTATGAACTTGTATTGGTTAATGGAAAAGCATTAACATTACCAATTCACCTACAATTATACACAATCCTTTGCATAATAAATACTTAGGGTGGTATATAAGCTAAAACCCATGATGGAGCTCCCATGAGGCTTATCGGTGAAATATTCCACAAGTCTAGGAGTCACAGCGAGAAGTCCCTTTCTCAATTCATAGATGTAAACAACACCATGTACCTGAATGTTTATTTGAATTCAAACTTAGTATAAGAACTTATATTGATTAATCGAGAAATATTAACTTCTATTGATTTATCATTATGTTAGCATTGCATTTAACTATTCAATTATTTACTTTTAATTGTATGGCTAGATGGACAAAAGTTGGATGTCTCATCGGAATGGTCCACTGGATACATAGAAGGAGTTAGGATTTTCAAGAAATTTGTAAAAGATCATATGGGTGATGAATGTCGTATTCATTTTCCATACATAGATTACTTCAATGTTGACATTCAAAGTCAAGATGTGGTATACAATCACTTGCTTATCCGAGGCATAGATAAATTCTATACTTCATGGATTTATCATGGTGAACATAAGGAAGAAAGTTGTAGTAGAAGTGTTGATACAAGTGTTGATGATAGTAACAATAATAATGTGGATGATGGTGATGATGATGGTGATGATAAGATTGAGATGTTAGAGGATTATGGGAATTATATGGAGACTATGAATGAAATTGGTTTGCCTAACATAATTGGTATTATTACAGAAGATAATTTTAGGAAGTCATAATAAATGTAGTAATAAGTCTTTTGACATGTTAATTGACTTGCTCAATGATGCATTACTTGTTTGATACAAATTGTCAAAATCTTATTATGATGCAAAAAAAAATTGTTAAGGGACCTTGGATTAGGATTAACTTCTACTTTTTCTAAAGTTATTAGTTAGTAACAATTATTAATGTTTTATATTTTATTTAGGTTTTTATGCTCTCTCAAGCGTTATGTACATAATAGAGTTCTACTTGAAGGGTCTATTACAGAGGCTTATATAGCAAATAAATGCTTCATATTTTGTTCGATATACTTAAATGCGTTGAGACAAAAATTTAATAGACCAAAACATAACTTTAATTTTGAGCAAGATGGTAGCTTGTCAGTTTTCTCCCAAAAATTTAGGCCACTTGGTGTTGGAAAATATGTCAAGTTAACTAAAGACGTATTTGAAATATCCTATTAGTATATTTTGAACAATTGTGAGGAAGTCGACATATATATGGAGTATGTTTATTACTTTTGTTTTAAAATTTTATATTTCAATTTTGTGATTCAATCCATATTTTCTTATCTCTATTTACTTTTTTTAAATAGAGAGCATAAAGAGTCAATTCGAAGCAAAAGGATTGAACATGTTGAAGAAAGACATAAGCTTAAGTTCCTATCATGGTTTAAAACTCGAGTAAGCTATATATTGATAGAATATTATAAACTTATGACAATTTATATTTGACATTAAATTTTAATTTCATTTTTTCATACAGATGATATGATTAATTCATTTATCTTTCAAAAGTTGTGAAGTATCTATAACTTTGTTCTTAAGTTAAGATCATTGAAGCACTTCTTATTACTATATTGGTTTAAGCACTTTTTATTACTATGTTGGTTGAAGCAAAAATGATTCCCTTGTATGAACTGCACATCATTAAATAACTTAATGCTTACTTTCTTGTTAACTTTCATTTTGTAAGCATGTAATAAAATTATAAAACAAGGCCATTAAAACAAGACCGTTAAAACAGGTTTTAATTTAAATGTACAAAAACCTGATTTTAATTTAAAAATAGCTTGCTCTACATTGATACACAGAGGCTGGTTGTCAAGGTTAGGAGTAGCAAGCTCCTTCAACGTTCTCTGTGGATTGATTGCCATGTTTACGAATTTTGTTTGTAAATGATCCGGCTGCTGGAAAAGGTGTGCAAAACTTGGAAGTTCTTTTTCCTTCACCTTGCGCAAAGTGCACGGATCAAGGAGGAATGATCGCAGAAGTGTGCAATTGATGAAGAATGATTGCTCTTCTTAAAATTTCTCGATTAGTTCATTAGAAAGTTGTTGCTCAGAGTTGTCGGACATGCAACCTACAAAACAAACACAAACAATGAAAACAAGCTAGAAAACATGTTAGCAAACTGTTAGAAACATGCTCAGCAATGGCACCAAAATTTGACAAGGTGTCGTTACCCTTGCAAATTAATCTTACATGAATTACAAGTAGTATATGGAAGTAGGGATCATTCCCTCAAAGATCTGATATTGGAATGCTAACTATCATCAAACTTGTCAACGGAATTTCAGTAAACAAAAACATACAAAAAAATATAAACGAAACAAAAATCTAAAATCTAAAATGCGAGCTAACCTAAATGATTCAGTATCAAATGCAAGTTACTACTAAACCAGAAAACAGAAACGACTAACGGAAAACATAATTCAAAAGATAATTTGACGTCAACAGAATCAGATTTGACGCAAACAAAACTCAATGAAATCAACTCAATTAACTCAAATCAGTGCACCAAAATAAGTAAATAGGGGGTTTTGATCTCAACAATTTAGAATTTAAAGAACACGAAATTAAACAAGTGCTAATTCAAAATTAAGAAGAAATCAAAATTGAAAGATTATGATAAAAACATAATTATGGAAACTTCAATTGCAAAGGATTTCGCCAACGAAACCAATTAATTCATTCATCGGACTCTAGGAATTATTTGCGTACTATGTGCGCAGAATCAAGGATCATGAACTTACTGATTTTATGTAGTGCCCCCTTACAGCAGGGTACACACCGGGAAGCCCGGATGTCATTCCGGCACATAACCTACGATAAGGACGAGCTACATTTGATCACTACAATCACTTCTTATGGTATCATATCAAAATGCACTTATAAAACATCAATAGAAAAAAACCACAATATTTTGAAACCAACTTTTTTCTCATTTCGCTTCTCAAAACCGGAAGTCTACATTATGTCTTTCAACAACATTTTTTTTGAACATCATCAAAAACCTAATACAGAGTACTATACGAAAGAGAAAAATATACACAATCTAACTAATACGTCCAAAAAGCCCAGCTGACCGACCTTTGAGCCATGACTTCTCTTGCCAATCACAATCTACACGGCGAATAGAGCCTCTCGGTAGCTAAAGTCATCTCTCAGTCCTGAAAAGACAACGTTGCAATTTTGGTGAGTTTTGCAAACACAATGAGTGAACCATCATTGATGAGTTCACCGGATCAAACGCACATATCACATAATTCACTAATATTCATTCACTGGATTCAATCTTATAATGTTATATGCATGAGACTCACATTCGTTGTTATTGTTGTGACCGAGT
>JAOSBK010000006.1:24790297-24801303 GCA_027568895.1 Erythroxylum shatona | reverse complement strand
AAGCCAAGATCTTGCAGCAAGTAGAAGAGCCACTGGATCTCACACGAGGCTGTGGCAAGGGCTCGATACTCGGCTTCGGAGGAACTGCGGGAGACGGTGGCCTGCTTCTTAGATTTCCAGGAGACGAGAGAGGAGCCCAAAAAGATGCAAAAACCAGTGACCGATTTTCGAGTGTCGGGACAAGTGGCCTAGTCCGAATCTGAAAATGCCCGCAACTGCAAATTGGAAGCCCGATGAAAGAGGAGACCTTGGCCAGGAGCTGATTTAAGGTAACGTAAAACCCTCTGAGTTGCTTGCTTTCTTTTCCATTTCATTCATTCCCAACTTGTCTCTCCTGCTTGCTTTCTCTTCACTCTTCTCCAAAAACATATTTCTTTTCTTTTGTTTAAGTCTCAACTTCCTAGCCACCTTACCAAGTAAAACTTTGTGTTTTGATCAAAAGTTCCTCGCTTGTGAACCTAAATCATGCAGCAACAATGGCGTCCAAATCAGATACCCTTTTTGGCTAAAAGGCCCTCAACAGCCTTATTGTGGCTAACCCAACCCAACTTTGAGTTATCTTGCAACGAAGACGACCAACCGGTGCTCACCATCTCCGATGACGAGTACATCGTCGAAGAGATTCGTGACGAAACCAATTCCTTTCGCGTTACTAATTCTGCAGCCTACAATCGTACCTGTCCAATTCCTTTGCATAGCCTCAGCCTTAATCAAACACCCTTCCGTCTAGTGCCTGGTTTCCGTAATCTTTCTTTCCTCTCTCACTGTAAATCAATGCCTGAGTACTGGGCGTACCCCATAAATTGTTCTACTGATGCTACACACGTCTACTTTGCAACTTTTGACATCGAAATTTTGGGGAAGGACTACAATTATTCTTTGGCTTCACACTCGTGCCGCTATCTCGTTGACGCTCCTGTGCTCTCTGATGCAAAAGAAAACTACACTGAGATTTTAAAGACGGGTTTCCTGTTAAATTGGATTGATCATATTCCTAGTTGCAGTGCTTGTAATTCAACTGGGGGAAGATGTGGTTATGAAAACGAATCGTTCGTTTGTTTTTGTCCGGATGGGCGTCGTCCCAGTTCTTGTATTGACGGTAACTGTTCTTGAAAACTTGAACTTTTTTGCTACATTATTTACCCTTCTTCACTATTAGTTTTAAGATGTTTTGTTGTTTCTCTACGAAATATTGAATCGGTTGCATGCAGTAATTTCCCATTGTTAGCTGTTTCCGATTAGTGTGCTTAGAATTTTCCCAGTATGGCGGCAGGAAAAGGTGTCAAAATGATTTTTTATTTCCTGGTTTTATTTTATGAATTGGATGTCACCAGCTTTGGGTTTCCTGGAAAATTACATAATGGGGCCAGATTTTGTGGAATTGACAGTCAACCACCATGTGGTCAATATGGTAGGCGCGTCCATTAAAGTGCGAAATCCAAAGTGGTTGAAGTTTCTTGTTGGGATCATTAGAATTGTGCCGATCAAAGCACAACTTCACCTTCTCACTTTTCTTTTCATCCATTTGAAGTTCTTTGCTGCATTCTTATTTTCAGATTACGCAATATCTTTCTCTTGTTTCACTTCACCGTTTCAAGGACGTACCACCTGAACTCTCTGGCAGTTTTCATATCCAACCAATTGAGCGGTGTGACAAACTTTTTCATGATTATAAAACATTTTTTGTGCTATGTATTAATCCATTTCATCTGTTCCTACATTGTTGCTAAAACTATCGTTACGACTCTGGATAACTGTTGAAGAGTTCCTAGGCAACTTAACTTTGAAATTTGTGAAATTAATTAATCTTGAAGTTGCACGTTGTTGAAGTATTCTAACACAGTTGTTTTGTGTGTACTGTTAAAGGCAGGGGTTCTCGATGGAGGCAGAAGTTCGGTATTGGTAAGACAGTTTCTTATATCTTTTCCTATTCCTGTTCTTTATGTTCAGTGTTTCTCGTCAATTGGCTATACTGTGCTTACAATTGCTAATCACACCTTACCTTCAACCAGGTGTTGTGGCAGCTTTTGGAGGTGGAATCCTAGTGTGCATAGTCTTCTTTATCTATCAGCATCGTAACCCAAAAAAATATGGTCCCTCTTTCTCAATTTCTCGAGATCTCACATCCGATCCCTCTTCAAAGGCAGATACAGAGAAGGGAGTGAGTTACTTTGGAGTCCGTCTGTTTACCTACGCTGAACTTAAAAAGGACACAAGTAATTTTGATTCTTCAAAAAAACTTGGAGATGGGCAAAGTGTATTATGGTAGATATCGATTCATTATCTTCGCCAAATACCTTTTTCGTTACATTAATTGTTTGTTAATTATTTTCGTACTAACATGCTTTATTCATTAGGTAAACTCCGAGATGGACGCACTGTTGCTGTCAAGCGTTTATATGAGAATAACCGCAAAAGAGTTCAGCAGTTCATGAATGAAGTTGAAATCCTCACACATTTACGCCATCGGCATCTTGTTTCACTTTATGGGTGCACCTCTCGCCGTAGTCGGGAACTGTTACTTGTCTATGAGTACATTCCTAATGGCACGGTTGCTGATCATCTTCATGGTGACAGAGTGAAGCCTGGTGCAGTTCCATGGTCTATTCGAATGAACATAGCTGTAGAGACTGCAAGTGCTTTGAAGTATCTCCATGCTTCAAATATAATCCACCGTGATGTGAAGACCAACAATATTCTCCTTGACAACAACTTTTGTGTCAAAGTAGCAGATTTTGGTCTGTCTCGTCTGTTTCCAATTGATGTTACCCATGTTTCAACTGCTCCGCAAGGAACTCCTGGTTATGTTGATCCAGAATATCATCAATGCTACCAGCTTACTGAAAAGAGTGATGTCTATAGCTTTGGTGTAGTCTTGATTGAGCTCATATCATCCATGCCTGCTGTGGATATCACCAGACACCAGCATGAAATCAAATTGGTTAACTTGGCAATTAATAGGATCCAAAGCAACTCATTGCATGAGCTTGTAGATCCAAATCTTGGTTATGAATTTGATTATGCAACAAGAAAAATGATAACTGCAGTAGCAGAGTTGGCATTTCAATGTCTACAAAATGAGAAGGACAAGAGACCATATATGGAAGAAGTGTTGGAGATTCTTAAGCACATACGAAATCAGGAATACGATACAAAAGAGGCTGAGAAATTGGATATCTAATGCGTGCTTAATTATTTATACATTCACTTATTAACACTTAGTTATTATTGTTGTGAAATACTTAAGATACTTATTTTAGTTCATATTTGAGTTTAGGTACAATATGAAAGTACAAAAGCAAAATTAAGTTATGAGTGCATTCCTTAATCCAATATTTTGATGTTCAAACTCAATTACCCTTCTGGAACAAGAAGGAGATGGATTAGGGTGAATATTAGACAAGAAATCACAAGAAAAAGAAGAATTCTACAAGACCCAAGAGATACATGGTCTTGTATATACTTACACGGCCATGTTTGATTGGAAGACACGTTTGGACTTATACACTGTGTCTTTACAAGTTTCACATTTTTCTTGTTTATAAGGTTTGATTCACGACCTTGTATCAATCCGTGTACATGTCCAGAAACCTAATTTTTTTATATAAATAGAATTTTTGGCAACAAATGAAGAGAGAATAATCTTTAGACTTTGTGAAGGGCAGAAAGTTACTCTTTCAAGATACCTGTGGAGGGTTAAGTTTCCTCATTCCAGTTCGGAGGTGAAATCGATGACAAGGAGCGCATTTAAGCATATCATCTTTGTGTATTGCTATTCTTCCCCTCTTTAAGGATTGTACACGTTATTTTGTGCTTATTGAATTGCTTATTGATATGCTACTAATTTTAGTGTCATTGTCGAGAATTAATATCAATTGCTTTTCTGATTATTTTATTTTATTTTTATTTTTGATTAATTTCTTTTCTTGTTTGGTTAGTTACGGTGCATGACATGATCTTCTCACAATGGTAAACAGAAATTTGATCCAAAAATTGAAAGAACTCTACGCAAATCAAGAAGAAAAGTTTCCCAAAGTTTCGAAGATCCGTCACCATCTAATAGGAGAATTGGTTCTTCACTAAGAATTCAAATTACCTTATATTTGCTTTCTAACTTTTATAATGATTATATTTCTGAAACAAATTCTAACATGGCAGAGCAAAATAATGATCACACCCATAAGCAATTGGCTACTCCTAATTTTAATCGTCAACCTTTGTGTAGTGATTTTCCTACTATTGATGTTGCTTTTGAGCTTAAATCTGGTCTCATTCATCTTTTGCCTACTTTTGTGGTATGTCAGGTGAAGATCCTCATAAGCACCTCAAGGAGCTCAACGTAGTCTGTTCTAGCATAAAGCCAGCTAGGCTATAAGAAGACTAGATTAAGTTGAAACCATTTCCTATTTCATTAGGGGACATCACCAAATATTGGCTCTATTACTTACCCTCAGGATCAATCACTACTTGAAATGATATACAAAGACTTTTCCTTCCTCTTGAGCTACAAATATTTGGAAGGAAATATGTGCAATTAGATAGCACAATGGGGAGACATTATATGAGTTTTGGGAGTGTTTCAAAAGGCCATGTGCTAGTTGTCCTTACCATCAAATCAGTGATTAACTCTTGATCCAGTATGTCTATGAGGGACTTTTTCCACACGAAAGAAGTATGATAGATGCAGCAAGCAGAGGTGCATAGGTAGATAACACGTCATTTGAAACCAAAAATGTGATTTCTAACATGATTGCTAACTCTCAACAATTTAACATATAACAGAACCCCAGACCATAAAAAGTTAGTGAAGCTAGTACTGCCACATTGGAGCAACAGATAGCTGGTTTGACATCTTTAGTGAGACAGATGGTTGCAAATGGTACTCAACAAGTAAAAGCATGCAGAATTTGTACAATGGTAAGATATCCTACTGATATGTGTCCAACCTTGCAAGAAACATCCACGGAGCAAGTGAATGCTTTTAGAAGTTTTCCAGGTCAACCACAAAAGAAATATGATTCTAATTACTCCTAAGCTCACAATTCAGGGTGAAAGAATTCTCAATTCAACAATTATAGACAACAAGGACAATAACAAAGCTCCTACTAACAACCATTTCAAAGGTAAGTTCAATCATCAAGTTCTAGACCTTCATGAGAAGACATGATGAAAACTATGACTCAAAATATTGTTTGGTTTCAAATAGTACCTTACAATTTTAATAGCAAATAAGAATTAGTAGTTAGAATCAAGAAAATCAAATAAGTCACATAGCTACTAATACTAGTTGATTGGAAAATCAAAGTTCGAGAAAAATTCCCTCTCAGACAATTATGAACCCAAAAGATAATGCAAGTGATTCCATCTTAAGAAATGGTAAACAAATAGAGGCACCATATAAGACTCCTCTTGTGGGTGATGATAAAGAAATTGAAAAGGAACTTGAAGTATCTCTAAAAGAAGCTGAAACAGGAACTAAAGTAAACTCTCAATTGCCTGTAATTAAAATGTTTACTAATACCTTCCCTCCTTTTCCTAGTAAGTTTGCTAAATTAAAGAAAGAGGAACAAGATAAGGAGATTTTACAAATGCTAAGAAAAGTATAGTTGAACATACCTTTGATTGACGTCATAAAACAAGTTCTAAGACATGTCAAATTTCTTAAGGAATTATGCACTTCCAAAAGGAAATTGAGAGGAGACGATAAAGTGAGTATGAGGGAGAATGTGTCTACATTCATAGAAAGGAAACGTCCATCAAAGTGTAAGGATCTATGTATGTTTACAATTCTCTTCAAAATAAATGGAACTATATTTGAAAAAGCAATGTTAGATTTAGGAGCTTCAATTAATGTCATCCCATATTCTATTAACACTTCATTTAATTTAAGAAATGTGTGTAATATTTCAATTAGCATATAGATCTAACGCTTATCTTCAAGGAGTTGTAAAAAATATCTTGATGCAGGTTAACAAATTAGTTTTCCTAGATGATTTTTATACATTGAACATGGAGGGAGAACATTCATCTAATTTTGCACCAATCATTCTAGATCGACCATTCTTGGAAACATCAAAAACAAAGATTGATATGGGTACAAGAACATTGACTATGAAGTTTGAGGGTGAATAAGTTTGCTTTAATATTTTTGATACAATGAGGTACCCTAGTGATGTTCATTCTATTTTATCTATTGATGTCATTGATTACTTATCTAAAAAATTCTTGATATGGAAGGTAAGGATAAGTTAGAATTCATTCCTTGTATGAGTTCAGAAGAAAACACTTTGCAAAATTTTTAACTTATTTATATTAGATATGTCACAACCCGGTACTACATTGGGCTTATGACAACCGCCGCATAACCAGGCTAAGGACACTAATAGTATCCTTAATTCGACTATGCAAGGCTAACTGAATATCCTTTTTTTGAAAAATTTGGGTAGCACAACGGTTGTATTTTAGAAATCCCAAAACCTGCAAGCAATTTTTTTTAAAAAAGGATATTCAGTTAGCCTTCATAGTTAGATTAAGGATACTGTTAGTGTCCTTAGCCCGGTTATGCGGTTGTTGTCATAGACCTGATGTGGTATCGAGTCTTGACAATTAAAGTGGTATCAGAGCCGGTACCCGAACTGTTGTACCAATTAGGCTGAGCCCTAAGGGGGTGGAGAGTGTGAGATCCCACATTAGTTAGAGAGGGAAATGAAATGCATCTTATAAACGTACGAATACCTCTCCTTTATAGACGTGTTTTTATGCCCTAATGCACCGGATCTCATCAGAACTTTGAAGTTAAATGTGCTAGGGCAAGAGAAGTACCAAGATGGGTGACCTCCTGGAAAGTTCTTGAGAAAAGCAAAATAGTGAGGGCTTGGCTGCCAAAGCAAACAATACCTGTGAGCGGGTGATCTTAGCTGTTACAAGATGAGATAGAAGAAAATGTGCTAGCATTATAATCACTGCAACCACTGCCAAAAAGGTACGTATCTTCAATTTTTAAATTGCTAATATCTCAAACGAAATCTCTACCTTCAGTTGTGCAAATACCAACTGAAGCAATTACCGAAGCTCTTGAAGTATGTATTTTTGAAAGAAGTATAAAAACTTTCAGTAATCATAGCAAAGAATCTAACCAAACTTCAAGAGGAAAAGCTTATTGAAGTGCCTAAAGGCCATATCACAGCTATAAGAAGGACCACAACTAACATTAAGGGTATTAGCCCTTCGACATATATACACTGAATTCTTTTAAAAGAAGGATCCAAACCATTAAAAGAATCATAAAGGATATCGAGTCCTCCGATGATGGAAGTGGTGAGAATGAAAATCTTGAAGTTGTTTGATATTGGTATAATTTATCTAATTTCAAATAGAAAATGATTGAGTCCAGTCCAAGTGATATTGAAGAAGACATGGGTTACAGTGGTGAAAAATGATAATAACAAGTTTATCCTTACAAGAATTCTAAATGGATGGCTAGTATGCATTAATTACAGAAAGTTAAATGTTACTACACGCATAAATCACTTTCCACTCTTATCCATTGATCAAATAGTTGAACGACTTATGGGACGATATCACTATTGTTTTCTTGATGGATATTCAGGTTATAGCCGAATTTCTTACGCCCATTTGGTTCATTTGCCTATAGAAGAATGCCTTTTAGACTTTGCAATCCCCCAGCTACCTTTCAAGATGCATGGTAAGTTTTTTCTCTGAGTATGTTGAACACATTATTGAGGTTTTTATAGATGGTTTTATTGTCTATAAGATTCATTTGATGCATGCTTAGATAATCTGAATTGCCTACTTGAATGGTGAATCGAAACTAATCTTGTTCTAAATTCTAAAAAAGGTCATTTTATGGTTAAATAAGGAACAGTTTTAGGAAATGTAATTTCAACTAGAGGAATTGAGGATGATAAAGCTAAGGTAGAAATTGTATAAAACTAACCCTACCCCTCAAATGTAAGGGAGGTTCATTTTTTCTTAGCCATGAAGGTTTTTATCGCAGGTTTATCAAAGACTTCAGTAAGATTTCAACAAATCTCTATCATTTGTTACAAAAGGGCATGCCATTTGAATTTGATGAGAAATGCAAGGAAGCCTTTGACAAGTTGAAGGAACTTTTGACTTTGGCACCAGTCACTCAACCACCTAATTGGAGTCAATCCTTTGATATTATATATGATGCTAGTAATTTTGTTGTGGGTGCTGTCCTCGATCAAAAATGTGGTAAAATGACTCTTGCCATTTACTATGCTTCAAGAACTCTCATTCTAGCATAATTCAACTACTCCACCACAGAAAAGTAGTTTTTATCTATTGTGCTTGCTTTAGATAAATATAGACCATATTTGTTTGGATCTAAATTCATTACATATTCTGATCATGTAACATTAAGGTATCTTTTATCGAAGAAGGAAACGAAGTCAAGGCTTATTAGATGGATTCCCCTGCTCTAGGAGTTCGATTTGGAGATCAACAATAAGAAAGGTGTGAAGAACTCAGTTGCGGACAAGTTGAGTTGAGTTATGAAGGAAGAGGATTCAATAACATTGCAAGAGCTATTTCTGGATGAGCAATTACTCATGCTTCAAGGTATGGTTCCATGGTATACTAATATTGTAAGTGAATCATAAGATACGTAATGATTTGAGTAAAGTTAGATGGAATAGAATAGTGATTCAAATATTATATTTGGGATGATCATCAATTATGGTAGGTTTTTTTACCAATTAATTAGGAGATGTGTGCCCGAGTATGAATGTGAATCTATTTTTAAATTTTGTCATTCATATACTTATGGTGGTCATTTTGGGCCTAAATGAACTGCTAGGAAAATACTTAAATGTTGCTTTTATTGGATAAATATATTTCATGATTCCTATATGTTCTACAAGGCATATAAGCAATGCCAAAAACAAGGTAATTTATCCCATAGAGATAAATGCCTTTATCTCCAATTTTTACATGTGAAAATTTTGATGTATAGGGCATTGAATTTATGGAACCCTTTCCTTCTTCTTTTGATTTTGTTTACATTTTATTGGTTGTAGATTATGTTTCTAAATGGGTTGAAGCCAAAGCCACAAGGAATGATGATTTTAAAGTTGTTGCAGAATTTGACAAGTCTAACATTTTTCCTAGGTTTGGAGCATTGATTAGCGACAAGGGTACTCTTTTTTGTAATCGATTGGTTGGAACTCTTTTAAAGAACTACCATGTCACTCACAAGGTGTCTACAACCTAGCATCCCTAGATAAACGAGCAAGCAAAAGCGTCAAATAGAGAAATCAAGTCAATCCTTGAGAAAATGGTGAGCCCAAATTGTAAAGATTAGAGCCAACGTCCTGTTGATGCTCTTTGGGCATATAGAATTACAAACAAGTCTTGTCATCTTCCAGTAGAAATTGAACATAAAGCTTTTTAGGCAATCAAATAATGCAATATGAAGATGGATGAGGTAGGTGAACAAAGAAAATTGCAACTGCAAAAATTGGAAAAGCTTAGGCTTGACTCTTATGAGAATGTAGAAATTTACAAGAAAATACAAAGATATTTCAGGATAAGATGATTGTTAAAAAGAATTTATTTGTTGGACAAAAAGTTCTTCTCTATTATTTGCGTATTAAGCTTTTCCCAGGTAAATTATGTTGATGTTGGATTGGATCTTTTGTTGTTACTAATGTATTTTCACATAGTGTAGTTGAAATTAAAAGCCTACGAATGATCAAGTAGTTCAAGGACAATGGTCATTGACTGAAACCCTTTTATGAAGGATTCCAAGTAGAAATTGTGGAAGTGATAAGGTTAGAAAACCTCATTACAAAGATTGAGTGACATTTGCGTCGAGCTAATGACATGAAACAAAGTTGCTACTTGGGAGGTCACCCAAGGGAAGTTCATTTCTTTTCATTTACATTCTTACATTTGTTATTTATGTTAAATGCTCCATTTCTTACATTTGATTTTACATTGGGGACAATTTAAATGATAAGTGTGAAGGTGGAAATCTTTGTTTGTTTCTTAGGTGCTTTCAAAGTCAATCAAATAAACAAACATTTTCTCCTTTTCTATTGCTTTTAGGATTATATAGGTCATAATTAGCAAATAAATTGACTAGAAAAATTCATGACAACTTGAGCATGTCCTTTTACTCTTATGATTAGTCAATATACATTATCTTTAGAAGAGTAGTGACTAGTGATAGACAAAAGCCAGTGAGATTTTGTGCCTTTATATACTGATACATCTTTATCAGTCTTATTGCCTTTTGTTTATGTTTGACCTTTATGACATATACATCCTAACTTTGCTGTGATTTTGTATTCAAGACCACATTTTTATGACATAAGTTAACATATTTGTCTTTTGTTTTTGTGTTAACTACATTATAGGCATTAAACCTAACCGAATTTCCTACCCAAGCCTTAAAGCTAGTGGAACATTTGTTAATTGTAGATGTACAAAGTGTAAGTGCGGGGGAAGTGCACATTTGTGTGTTGGTTACAATTGTTGGGATGTTATTTTGTCCTTTATAAATGAATTCCAATGTTGATGTAGTTTCATTCAATTTTTGTTAAAAAAAAGAAAAAGAGAAAGAGAGAAAAAAGAAAAAAGAAAAAAGAAAAAAGAAAAGTATTTAATTAAAATTATCAAGGATGGAATGCATTTGTTTTGCAAAATTATTTATGATTAGTTTTTCCTCCTAAAAGTTGTATGAAACAGGTGATTTGAGTATAAAGCATATAAGGTAGATGTTGTTTTGAAGGATCACCACTTATGGTTGTAATATATTATTTGTGTAGAGCTTGGCTCAATGGTAAGAGGCGTGCACTTAAAGTGCAACAAAACCTTGAGGTCTTGAGTTCGAGTGGTGGTGCACACCCAGAGGGCTCTCCCACCCCTCAAGACCAAAGAGGACAATACCTAGAGTGATGGCGGTAGAGGCCGAGCTCTACATTAAAAAGGTGCCTTTTTATGTAGCGACCCGGACTTTG
>JAOSBK010000006.1:24753173-24769307 GCA_027568895.1 Erythroxylum shatona | reverse complement strand
TTTGGGGGTCGGTTTTGGCCGACCGACCCCTCTTCCTTCTTTTGGCCATAACTTTTTGTGTAGACCTCCGATTGACCTCATTTTTGAAGCGATGGATTTCTAAGATATTTTTATGTCTTTCTACACTTGATTTATCAGTATTACTTTTAAATTGAAAAAGGTGGTTTAAAACAAAGTGTGATGGTCGGTCGATAAAGTCTGAACATACTTTACTAATTTCAAAATATCTTGAGCTATAGAGCTCCGATTGAGGCGATTATTATTTTAAATTAAACTAGAGACATAAATCTACAAGTTTTATGAAGGAACTGATGGGCAATGTAGCCTCTAAGATTTCCAAATTTTGACTTGAAGTCGGTAGAGTGTTCAGTTTTCACTGTTTTTCTTTAAGTTAGTATTTTAAGCATAACTTCTTCATTTCTAATCCAAATTGAGCGTTTTGAACAGAGGGAACAATTTTATTATAAAGCCAACTCAAATTTTCTATTGGAGGTTTTCCCCCTATTTGTGGCCAGTATGTGTTCGGTTTTGGGTCCTCTATGCTTATATGGATCCGAATGTTGGGCCTCGGAGACGGGGTCCAACACAATCTCCATCTTGCTTTTATAATAATTATTTTCCATATATTGTATCATGTATCGTGGCATGTTGATTTGGTTATCTTGCTTCCGCTGTGATATGATTTCTAAAAGAGTTTTGAAATCTACTATTTAGCCAAATCTTGCATGTTTTCTTTTCCGATCTAATATAAGGAATAAGAGAAGTCAACATGTGACTATCCTCATTCTCAACATTTTCCTTATTTAAGCTAGTTTGTTTCAATTTGGAAGATAACCAAAAAAGTGAATGAATTTTTCATGAGATTATCTCTCATTTGGCATATCAAGTTCTATAGGGTTTGATTGATTGTTTTCCAAAAATAATCATTGGGTTTGTTTTTTTGCCAAAAATATTCAATTTGTTCTTGTGTTATGTGATTTCCAGATTCTATCCGAGTTACAGTCACGATTTCCAGTTTATTGTTGAATTGAAAAACTTCCAAAACCAAGTTTGTTCTTCACATCCTAACTTAGCATCTTAATTAAAAATTTTACCCAGTTCGAATCCCATCCTAATCAAAAACACCCATTTTCTCAACCATTCTCATTATATCATGCAGTCCAAATTTTAATCACGAAATCCCGTTTATCTTTTCACTTGTTCTTCAAAATGAAAAACTTTCAAAAACAAGTTTGTTCTAAACTTCCATACCTATAATTCAACTGTTAAATATTTTACCTAGTTCAAATTCTATCCTGACAAAAAATGCCAATTTTCTTGACTACCTTCATTCTATCTCCCAGTCATACATGTTCCTAGAAAACTTTCCATAACTTTTCAACCATTCACCTGATTCAGCCAAACCTTGAGATGGATTTGTTTTTCATAAAAAGTTTTACAAACCTGTTTCATTCATCAAAACCAAATTCTTAACAAATAACCCAAAAAACATCTTTCAAACAACTAGGTCTCAATTCACCGGATAAAACTCAAAATTGTTCACACATCTCCCATGACCACTAGACCAGTTCCATTCACGTTTACCTTAAATTCTCCATTAATATGAGGTAGATGTTGCTTTGAAGGATCACCCCTTACGGTTATAATATATTATTTATCATCAATTGTATGAGTAATTCCTTTTAATTCCTTATGCTTCATGTGTGTTGTGGTGTAAGAGCTTGAATTTGAGTTTTGAAACATATTTTTTGCATTCATCATAGTTAATGTACACAATTTTGAGTGAATGTTAGTTTTTGCGCTTGATATTCCAATGAGTGTTTTCTTGTTTCACTAGCTTTGATAGCTTTTGCACTACACTATCCAAATACATCTCAGCTCAACCCTTTCCCACATTACAACCTTAAAAAGTCCTTTGATTCATGATTATGCATGTGAATCTTAGTGGTGGAGAAATGAAATGATTTGAAAAGTTATGGAATGTCATGATTATTAATGGTGTTTGAGTATACCGAAGGATCTATCTTATTTAAACATATTTTGTCCAAGTTTACCACTAGATTGCTTAGTTTCTAAAGGTGATGATTGTTGATTGATCATTGATCATGGGTAGAGGTATTAAATGTTAGGTTCTTGTTATGATTTTGAAAGTTTTTTTTTTTTTACTTATGGCTATCTATTCTTAGGAAGTATAGAAATTATGAAACTGTTTGGTTTGTGACTTTCACTTTGTTGTTTTGCCTGAGGAAGGTCAAAAACTAAGTGTAGGGGAAATTTGATGTGTGTTTAATTATTTATAAATTCACTTCTTAAAACTTAACAATTATTTTTGTTAAATGCTTAAGATACTCATTTTAATTGAGATTTGATATTAGGTACAAAGTGGAAGCATATAAGCTAAGTTGAGTTAAGAGCACATTCCTTGAGCTAACATTTTGATGTTCAAACTTAATTACCCTTGTAGAATAAGAAGGAGGTGGATTATGGTGAGGATTGGACATCAAATCACAAAAAGAAAAAGAATTCAGCAAGACCTAAGAGATACACGGTCATTCATATACTTACACAGTCATGTATGCAATTGGAAGACACATTTGGATTTACACGGTTAGATACACGACTGTGTATCTTTAAAAGTTTCATATTTTCCTCACTTATACGATTTGATACATAGCCCGTTTATCAAACCATGTACATACCCAAAAACCTAATTTTTCATATAAATAGAACATTTTTTATGACAAATGAAGAGAGAATAAAGGGAAGAAACTTAATCCTATAAGACACCCATAAATGGCTAAGCTTCCCCATTCCTATTTAGAGTTTAAATTGACACCAAGGAGTGCATGTAAACATATCATCTTTGTGTATCATTGTTCTTACCCTCTTTAAGGATTGTTTACATTATTTTGTGATTATTGAATTAGGTATTGTGTAATAATGATTTGAATGCTCTATTGGATTGTTTTTATGTAAACCATTTATTATAATCTTATATATAATACGTAATCATTGTGTTTAGATTCATTTATGGCAACTAATGGCATTGAATCATTAGAGATAACGTAACATAGGCTAAACAAGCCGAACTTGTGTTGTTATTACTTATATTGATTTGTTTTCCTAATTGTAATGCGACTGTCCAACTAAATCTAGACAGCTTATTCTAAGTTGTTCAATAGTTAGGTTTAATTAAAGATCTTGTTTTGATTAAACACAATCTAAAAGAAAAATGTGATTAATAGAGCTTGTTTTTAATTCATGATTAATAGTTATAAGAGAGGTGTGAAAACGATAATGCATGTTGTATGTTTATTTGTGTTTAGATTGAGATTAATCCGAGAACCAGATTCTAACACATTCATCACTTTCATCACTATTAACTATTTTCTATTATTTGCTTCCACAAGCACAATTTCACTTTGTTTTCTTAATTGCATCAAATCAAACCCCCTTTATATATATAAATATAATTTAGAAAGGTTAATTGCCTATGAGATCGACCTAGACTTATTACTAGCTATAGTGTTAAGTTTTGTTATTTTGTTTAGTGCTATAATGCGCTACCAATATCCAAGTAGATCTTGAATTATTGAAGAATGACCCTTAACTACTTTCTTTAGATTTTGTTATGTTCAGATGGATTAGCCGTTATACAACATTTAGTTCCAGTGGATAAAAACTACTCATGTCATTAAATTGCCAAGTACATAACAATATTCAATTTCGTAACAACTTTTTTTTTCTTTTCATCCGCACATGAATATTTTGGAAGAGGCGTATGTAAGTTGTAGTTGCCATACGGACCATAAGGTAGGTGTATTAAGCAATAGTTTCTTTATGCTTATAGTTTTTATTGACCAATATACAACATATTAGGTAGCTGATAATTTTTAGTTATATTAACAGAACCTTTAATTGAATTTTTATGATGAATTATTAGCCTACCTTTCTGAAAGCGTTAATGCAAAATTGTTGCACCTTACTTTAGCTTGACATCTGTTGGGTCCCGTTTCCAGAACCCAAACATTCGGAGACGTTTGACGAAGAACGGTACTTGGCCTCGACTATACTAAACCTGTTTTGGGGACAATTTGGAATAAGTCTTACTAAGACAGTCGAATACCATGAAGCAGATGAATGGAAGAAGGCAGATGAATGTCACAAGGCAGACGAATGCCCCAAAGAAAACAAAACAAAACACAGACGAAGCAAACAGACAGATGAATCAGAGTCAACTCAAGACGATGGAAAGTCAAATTGAGACAATGCATCTCTTAAGACGAAATGACGTCATCACAAACAAAGCATCTTTGCAGACGATACATTTCCCCTTGTAAAAACCATAGCTTTCGACTCCAGAGTCCAAAGTTCCTATACTATATATCGATGGAAAGCAAGAAAAATAAACTATAACTTCCCATATTTCGAAAAAGGCTTGGATTTTGAATTATACTGCTACCACAGGAACATGCACATACATATGGGGAACTTTCCAGTTCTAAACCTATTTACCAAAACAACTAAAGCTCAAACGTAACTTGAATTTCAAATTTACATTACATCACAAATCTGAACACAAATTACAAATTACAAAATACATTGAATGCTCAATGTTCAAAATGCTTATAAAGCTAACCAAAAGTCTAGCCACTAACTTAGTACAAGAGTTAACTCTCTCAAAATTTGTCCAAATGCCTTGCAAGGATCACTGTTCTTCTCGATCTGCACCTGAGGAGTGGGAAAAATATTGAGTTGAGCTACACAGCTTAGTGGCTAATATATCTATAGCCATTGGCGATTGGCCACTTATTCAAGCATATGTATATGTATATCTGGCAATTCTAGTGTTCATACTTTATTTAAGCAATTGAACATGTATCAATGTAACTCAACTTAAACACATGGCATACACTTCAGCCATTAACATAACACTTTATTATGCACCTTACTTCAACTTCTAAAGATGCAATGCACATTAATTGGCTCGAGGGTTTTGTGAACAAAATAGAGAAACCGAAGTTTACTCCATGAACAAAACAAATCCACTTTTCGAATTTTGTGGGTCATAAACGGGCGGCCAGGAGAAGGCTTTACGTCGACGTGCACGTGACTACGAAACGGTTCCTCTCTCGCCCAAACACAATCAAATTATGCTTAATTTAGTAAATCACATCTTGCACTCCTGTGCTTCTTTCATTTCATCATATTCTTATATTTTCATGCTTTTCTTCTTTTCATGCAATTCAAAATGTCATAACCTTTTTCAAGGTATAACATGATCACAATGCATCATGCAGTTTCAAAATTTCATAATCATTTTAATTTCAAGCACATCAATTTCAAGAAAAAACACATACACACACATAGGCAAGAATTTGTCCAATTACACAATAACTATAAATACATTACCCACTTAATTAGCTTGCGAAACTCCAAGTCGAGCTTGCCTTTCCTCTTGCTCTTTGGTAGAGTTCCCTTGGTTTCCTAAAACAATCGAGGTTTCATTCAAACAACATTCTAATAAAGTTTATAAACTTCAAGAAATCACAAGTTTCGACATACATTAAACTCAATTTAACCTACCCATAACCCATCTAGGTTAGAAATTTAAGATCTAGTTTACAAAACCTTAAAATCAATTGGGTTCTCCTAATCCACCTTCTTCCCACAAGAACCTCTTTGCTCTCTAACTCCTTCATCCTTCATACAACCTATTCCTTTAATAAAGCAAGAAGAAAAGGTGGTTAACCTACCTCATCAACTTGATTTCTCCTTCTCTTCTTTTCACCAAAACCTCTCTTCTTCTCTCTTATTTTTGTTTCTCTCTTCTTTCTCCTTGGTTCTCACTACACTTCTCTCTTCTTCCAATACAAAACCACTTTTTAATGGTCTTTTCCCCATCTTACCCTTCATTGATCTTTTCCTTCCCATCTTGCCCCTTCTCTCATTTAATCCATCTACTATCTCCTTTAAGCTAACTTACTTCTAACCTTTCCATATTAATTCTAACTTAATTCAAATCCTTCCGTCAATTTCTAATCTCTATTCATGCCACTAAATTTATGATTGAATTCAAACAAATAATCAAACAATTGAAAAATAAACCAAGATCTAATAAGAAAAATCTAAACACAAATCACAAAAATTGGAAAAAATTTCCGTGGTCCAACTGAGATAGAGGTTGGGATTAGTTCACATCTACATAGATTATTCATTATTTTGTGTTAAAAAATTCATTCCAAAATTTATTGTACCTCGTGTACCTAAATAATTCTATTTGTAATGACATTACAACTAAGCATGTTTTATTTCTGTAATGGGCCCAAGTGACTACTGAAATTTTGATGATTTGTATAATGGTTATTGAAATGTGACTAAAATTGATTTTGAATAAACTAGGCCAAAAAAGGTTTATTGATTTCCTAAATATGCGTGTGAGGTTTGACAATTTTTTAATTAGTATGATTGTTTGATCGTCATAGCGCACCATCCTTGTAGTGTCTATTTTTTAGTAGCATCGATATGTTCAAAGATATGCACTATGAGAGTGGTGTGCTTCAATTTGGTATCAGAGCCCATACTTAGTATCTTATATGGGCGTTTTTCAAAATATATGTCAAGTTACATACATTTTAGACATGTCATAGCAAGCAGTAGCAACTGATCTCCAGTCTGAGTCACATTTACATGAGTCACATGCATGAACATTTGTTAAGAGCCTAAATAATTGGAAATATTGAGAAGAAGGATGATCCATCAAAGTGTAAGAAAATGAAAGCTCGTGGATATCTAGAAATGAGAAATAGTATATGGTTTGATATGATAGATGGAGATTCACTACATTTGTATTTGTGGATGTATCATTGAATCTGACATCAATATTGTATTGTGATGGTATATCCTTTAATATGAAATAGACGTCATATATTGTCATAGATTAATGGAGGAAAATAAAGAAATGGTAGAAATGACAAGATTTAAAGTGTATAAACAAAGTTAGATGAAAACAAAATTTTCTATGATTTTTAGAGCATAAAATCTGGCTTGAAATGGTTGTTTGATTAAAGTGACAAGAGTTATAACCCACCATAAGATTGTATTAGTGGAATTAAGATTAGAATTTCACGATGATTATGTATCTATAATTCTAAACTGGTCGAGGATATACATATGGAAGATGAAATAAATGACAATAGGAAGATAAGATGGAGATGAGGAGATAATAAAAGGGGAATGAAGTAGACATGAATGAATTTACATGAGATGAATAATATGTAGTAAAGGGAAAGTTAGAAATACATATAAGATAGGATATTATGTATGAAAGAGATTAAGAAAAAAAAAGATGATGAATCAAATGATTAGAGTTTTGAGAGTTAATGCAATCAATAGGGTAGTTGAATTATTATGAAATGATGTAGGATTATTATGAAATGATGTAAAAGAGGTCAATTCTAAAAAATTGGAGTAAAATTGATCTTGGTATATGTGTTAATGAGAGGAAGAAAGTGCAGGGCATGATTATGGCCTGACAAAAAAAAGTTTATGTCATGATCGTGGCAGGGATACCTTAATTGTGGGAAGGAATAAAGAGAGAAATGTTGTCTAGGATCAATTGAGATCAAAGTGTCATTATTGTAAGATATAAATAAGTGATTTGTCGAAAATAAATATTTGGATAGAATGGGATGACCTTGA
This sequence comes from Erythroxylum shatona, assembly GCA_027568895.1. Classification (NCBI taxonomy): domain Eukaryota; kingdom Viridiplantae; phylum Streptophyta; class Magnoliopsida; order Malpighiales; family Erythroxylaceae; genus Erythroxylum; species Erythroxylum shatona. The sequence continues at coordinate 24,761,606 of JAOSBK010000006.1, read as the reverse complement.
TGATACACACGTAAACATATGCAACAATAATCATGTTTACTAATTCATCGAGTTTTGGTAAATAGAACATTATGACCTCGTAAGAAATGATAGAAAATTTTCTTCTTGAGGTATTAAGAATGGAAAATAAGCAATGATGAAAATAGTTGATTGATAAGGATAATATGATAAGCATAAATAATAGTAGCAAAAATCTTCTTTTAAAGAAAAATTTAACCTAATTAGGTTAAGTAGACTAGATTGTTTACTTCTAAGAATGAACAATGACGGAAAAAAATCAGAAGTGAATACTGAAGTCTCATTTTTAACTAATTAGGCATCAGGTAGAATATGATATTGAGAGTATATGCATTTTGTTTGATGTAAAGTATCCAACTACGTGATTGAATTTTTGAATTTGAGGTGACGCTATGGCTAATGTGAGGAGAATTTATGTCCTCTGTATTCTTTGAAAATATGTTCAGGAGATACAAACTAGATTTGATGAATGTTTTACTAGCTCAAGAAGTTAAGATTGTAAATAAATTGAGATGTATAGAGAAACTAGTAAGAATGGTTTGAAATTATAATAAGTCAATGAGCAATTAGAGGAAATCAAGTGAATGGAGAAAATCATTTGAGAAAGGAAGTCAATTTGGAGATTGAGAAAACATGAGGGATCATTACCCCAATTGAGGAATTAGTTACTTAAAGATTTCGAGGACTAGATATGGGTGCATTGAGTCTTGGCGATATCTAATTGGGTTGACAAATGTCCCATCAGTATTCTTGATATAATGAATAGAGTATTGCAACCTTGCTTGGATTAATTAATGACGATGACCATAAGATGATAATTGAGTATATTCTGAAAGGTGAAAGCAATATTTTCAATATTTGAGGTAAATCTTATAAATCATGAAGGAGAAACATTTATATGCCAAATTCAATAAGAGTGAATTTTAGCTTGATCAAGTAACATGTTGGGTTGTATGATATCTGAACATGACATATTGGGAGACCCAAAGAAAATAGAGGTAATGATGAAGTGAGAAACTCCAGGGAATATATAAGAGATCCAGAGTTCTCTAGAACTAGTTGTATAGTGAATACTACCAGAGATTATTAAGGAGTTCTTATTGATCTTATCCCTTTGACAAAAATGTCTAAGGAAAAGCATGTAAATCGTATAGACTAATCAATGTAAAAAGAATTTTGAGAAATTATATCACCAATGTTAATTATATCGTTCGAATTTGTAGATTTTGTAGTATATAATGATGTTCCTACTAGAGATTAAGATGTAATATGTTGTAGCTTAATAAAGTGATTTTGTATGCATATAGACAATTAAAGTCTCATGAGTTGATTAGTTGATACATGATTTAGAATTTGCTACAATAGTTATTGCTTTGATAGCTTGGAGTCATTATATTTACAGTGAAATGTTTTGGATCTATATATAATTATGCAGATTATTTAAGTTTGAGGTGATTATTGATTTTAAAAGAATTGAATATGAGACTGAGATAATGAATAGAGTTAATTGAAGATTATGATGTACAAATAAGTACTTCCCAGTAAAGCTAGTGTTGTAATTTGATGCATTGTACCGAAAATTCAATTACAGTGTAGAACAAATTTAGATATTGAAGTTACCAAATCTAGTGCAATAAAGAGCATAGAATGTCGAATGGAATTTTGGGCAAATCAAAGTATTATTAGCTATTAAATTTAAGATCAGTTTCACATGAAAGGATTAACAAAGCCCAAATTGAGGATTCAAAATTTATGAATCTTATTGAGAAATTGAAAATGAATCCGAATTTTGAGTTTGAATTGGAAAATGATACTTTGTGATTGAAATAAAAAGTATGTGTACCCGACAAAGATGATTAAGCAAAGAGATTATTAGAGAAAGCACAAACAACAACCTATGTTATACATCCTAGTAGGAATATGCCGAAATATCATTTAACGGCTAAAGATATAGAAGCAAGTGACTGCTTGTATGAGTTGCCAACAGTTTAACTGTTGGAGATATCTAAAAGCTTTTGTTTTGGAGTTCATAGGAATATGAGATCAATGTACACTTTTAATTGAATTTAAACACAAGAATCATTGTCACAGTGATACCATTAGAATACCATATAAGGCATTATATGACAGAAAGAGTCATCCACCTTTATATTGGGATGAATAAGGGCTAAAAATGGTTGAAGTCCAAAATTGATTCGAGAAACTGTTGATAAGTGAAATGAATCTATAGTAGAAGTTAAGTGATTAAAGAAAGATAAATGAGTTAGTTGTATCAACACTGAAGATATGAAATATAGTGAGATAGACATAAGAGTTAAGTGTATTAACACTAAAGAGATGTGAAATATCAAGTGAAAGATAAAATATTTATGAGAGTATCACCTTGGCAATGTGTGCTCAGGTTAGGAAAAAAGGATAAACTGTGCTCGAATTGTATTAGTCCAGATGAAATTATTATGAGAATAGGACCATTGACTTACGAGTTAGAATTACCAATAAAAGATATTTCAGATTCACAAAGTGTTACATGGGTATGTTTAGGAAATATCGTTATAATCTGACATATTTGTTATTGATATTGGAAGTGAAATTGTGAGTAGTTTGAAATATATTGAGGAAATAGTTAAGATAGTATGATAACTGAATAAGTACTTGAAAAAATGAGTGATTCCATTGACTATAGTTAATTAGAAGAAATTATTCGAGTGATGAAGCTAAATAGGAAATGGAGGACCATATGAGGAAACAATACCCCTACCTTTTTTATCAATCAGATAAGAATTTCAAGGACCAAATTTATTAAGGGGGAATTGTAACATCTCGTTTCCAACAATAAAAGGTATAACTCTGACATTTAAATCAGAGAATTTATGGAGGAAATCGGGTTTTAAATTTCTAGAAACCACACGATTATATAGCCAAAGGGAATAGGCCGCGCCAAAAATCATCCCAAGCACTGCTAATGTGGCTACTAAGCTATTTCTTTGGAAAGCTCCTATTGAGATGGGAAATTCGCCGATAAAGCTGCTTGTACCAGGTGAACTCATAAGGGTTAGAACCCTAGATTTCTGTAAATGAGAAATGACAATGAGATATTAGAATAATGCATTTCATACTCATGCATAATGTTAACATATACATGCATGAATTAGAATTTTGCACACATTACGATGATTTTTTTCATACACTCATTTGACATTTTTTGGCTATAAATGATTGTTTTAATGTGATTATAATGTGAGTTATGGATTATGTGTCTTAAAAATTGAGTTGGTGTGTATAAGTAGTAAATTAGAATTTTTTGGAAAAATTTGAGAATTTTCTAATAATTATGGTTATTTTTAGACTAGGAAAAATGTCAGGTGGCAGAACAATTGATAAATGGTATTATAAATAACAGTCAAATGGTAGTGGAACTTTTTATAAATGACATTGGGATTTAATGACAAGTGTCATGGAAAATTGAGAGACAATTGGACTAAAAATAGGGAAACAAATGGATTACTAGTTTAAAAGACCAAGTGAAGACCATAAGGTGGTGACATGTGGCAAGTGACAAGTGTCACTTGCCTTGCCACACACCTCGCTTATGTATGTCCTAAATGAAAGAAACCCATTTGGTCTTTAATTTTATTTCTTTAGCTAATTGCTCTCGCTTCATTTCGTTCTTCATCTTCTTTATTAGTCTTAATCCCCAATACTCACTTCTCACCCATCCATATTGAAGCTTACTTTCACCTTTCATTTGCTACTGGTATTTCGTTGTCTTCTTCATTTCTTACTAAAGACCTAACCCTACCACCCTTGAATGATGATTCATGAGTGAGAGAAGAAAGCAAGGGTTAAGAGAAATCGTGAAGAGTTTGAAGATCTTGAAGCTTAAAAAAATAAGTACATATTGATCTTCATGATTTGTTGAATGAGACATATATGATGATAGTTAGAAGTTAAATGATTATAAAATGGTGATATGTATATGTTGAAGCGTGAATGAGAAAACCTGGGTATGTTCATCTCTTGTTTTTACACATATGATGTTAATCAATAGTTCATAATTCGTTGTTGAGATGATTTGAGTTAGAGTGCAGAGAAGTTTTGATAGATAAATGGAGGGGTTGTGTGTTCTATTTTTTGGGTCTATTAACTTGGATATTTTGGAGTGTTATAGAGATGAGTTAAAATTAGTTTGATGCTAATGAAAAAGGGGGTAATGTGGTGTCTTGAAATGGGAAGAATTAAGATGATTGTTAGAGATTGGAAGACCTTGAAAGGGTGATGAGAATAAGCTGATACGTAAAACCTGGGTAAGTTTCATGTATCACGATAACACGATCATGACAGAGAGGGAACATTAAGGAAACATGAGGTAATACACAATCGTGATAGAAAGGAAACTCCGGGTAATGCACTATCGTGCTTGCTTGATCGTCACAGAGAGGAGAAACCAGGCAATGAAGGATCGTGCACAAACATAATCGTGATAGTGAGGAAACAATAAGCAGTTCACGATCATGCACAACACGATCATGATAGTGAAGGTACACTGTTATTTGACAGATTTTAACACCCTTCACTCTTGTGACTATAACATCTTTTTTGGACCTCCGATTGACTTAAAATCTGAACCACTAGTTCCTACACATTGTATTTCCCCTTCACCAAATTTCATGGTTATCTGAATTCATTCTTAAAGGATTGATAATGATTGATTGATGAGTTTAGGATGAAAATGATGAAATGTCCTGGAATTTGTTAAATGGGGTATTTTCACTTAATAAGCATCCATATTTTGGCTATGTCTTCATCTGTAGATATTTGAATGGAATTATTTTATGTTTATATTAAAATAGAGTCATATGGCTACAAATTGCATAAAGTAATAGAATTTTAATTATATCTTTAAGCTTTTCAAATTCTGGCTTAAAGATGAGTATTGTGTACTGTTATAGTGTGAGAACAGTAAAGTATTTTATGCATCATTTGTACAATGATGAACCAAATTGTATGAACTTTAGTTCATTAGAAACTTAACACATAGGGGAATATTTGTTTAGACGAAGGTGTTGCCTAAATATTTCAATTTACTTATCAAAATGGCCATGAAAAATTGACCAAAAAATTTATTTTGAAAAAAGTTGGAATGAACAGTTGATGATGTTATAACTTAGTGAATGAATTGTTGATATGAAAGTACCAAAGGCATGAGTATAATTGGAATGAAGATGTTCATATAATAGTAGTTGTGATTCAAAAGAGTTGAGTAATACATGTTAGGTAAATGTGAATGAGAATTGGATATTATGAGAGCATATAATGCTAGAAAAGAAATGACGAGTAATTGAATTATGATATTAGATTAATCAAGTGTTCTTGAAGTGTAAACCTAAGAATAAGCTAGAATGATACAAATGATAAGGTTTGAATGATTAAGAGACGTGATTAAGAAAACATACCTAGAATAGTAAAATTGAGCATGCATTATACATAACACATGTACATATGTGTACAATTGATGTTTATGTGATTGTGCAATTAATAATGTATCTGCATTATGTGCATAGCATAACATTGTTATACAGGATAAAATGTCCACATCCAAATGTTTTTAGATCATGGAAGCTAATGCTAATCTGGAGCATACTGTGAGTTGGCCTAGATGGTTTTACTTTAAATGATAATTTTGTTTAAATTTCTGCAATGAATTATTATGTGAATGTGATTGTGTTGATTCCAGATATTGACTATCTGAGGCATTTGATGCATGAAATACATATTGGAAGTGCTCATTGAATGTGAGATTGACGAAATAAGTGATTCTCAACGTATATGTTGAATGTTGGACTAAGGTCCATTGACAAATGTGAATGAGATTGTGATAGTGAATGTGAATGTGCAACATTTAGCACATTTGATTGACTAGATACATGTGATGCATTTCGTTACATGAATACATGATAATGTAAAGACAATTGTTACTGGAATGACCAGTTTGAAAGAGATTAAAGCTCGGAATATAATCAAGACCCACAGGCTGAGTTGCTAATGTGCACAGTATCCACAAAGTATATGGGGTAATATCTGAAACAAGCCCAGAATCCACAAAGGATATGGGTAAGAAGGCACTTGGTCAAAACAAAGTAATAATCGGAAGTGAGTCTTATGTGCATTGCATATAAAATTGATATGTATGTTTTAAATGATCAAAATGAATTGTTTGACTGCTCTAAATGTGAAATGTAAAAATTGTAAACAAAAGAGTTTTGTGATGCTACATGATGATAAATGAAATGATGTGAAATATATGATTGTGTGAGTTGATATGTTATATGATATAAGTGATCCACCGAAGATGGTCCCCTCATTAAGTTTGCAAAACTCACCCCAAAATTGTAACATTATTTTTTAGGCTTAGAGAAGATCTCTAGTTAGACAATTTGGAGTCTAGCCAATGCATTCAAGTAAGAGATAGTGGTTGGGATTAGTTCACATCTGCATAGATTTTTCATCATTTTGTATTAAAGAATGTATTATAATTATGTTTGTAGTGACATTATGACTAAGAGTGTTTTGTTTCTATAATGGGCCCAAGTGGCTACTAAAATTTTAATGATTTGTATAATGGTTGTACCAATTGCAACTAAAATTAATTTTGAATAAATTGGGCCAAAAAAAGGTTTATTTATTTCCTAAATATGTGTGTGAGGTTTGAAAAAATTTTAATGAGCAAGATTGTTTGACCGTTATAAGGCACCACCCTTCTAATGTGTATTTCCGAATAGTGTCGGTATGTTCAAGGATATGCACTATGAGAGTAGGGTGCTTCATCAATCCCCACTAAACTCCAACTTTACAATTATGTTTCTTCTTAAGCCTCATTCATTTTCTTCTTTTCTAGTCCTCAACTTATTCCTCTATCTAGTAACTTCACTCCTCATGCCCATTCACCTGCTTTTATTCCAGCTCTCAATCTTTTCTCAACTTAGCCCTCAATTCCCCTCTCACTTTTTTGAACATACACCTACTTCATCTTCTTCCGAGACATTTGCCCTCCCTCTCTAACTTATTAGTTTTTTTAATCATTTCCTACAATCTGCTTTGATTGTTTTCCTTCTTTTAGAAACCACTTTTTTTTAAAAAAAACTATTTCTGACTCTGCTCTACTTTCCATTCCCTTGATTGCCAACCATGCCTGCACCTGAATGTTAGGTACCGTTTTCGGAAGCCAACTCTTGTTGTAATATCATACAATGTTGGATCCTGTTTTCGGAGTCCAACAATTGAAAACCATTCATAAACGTGAGTGTATAACCTTTAGAGTTATTTCAATATAATCTTTTTAGCCATCATCGGTTCCCTCTCATTCTCAAAACATCTCAACCCACAAGGGCGAGGCCACACAACGGATTCACAATAACCACAATTGAATTATTTAAAACAATTGAAGCTCCAAATCTAGAGTTTAATTTGACGAAAGAATCATCTCAATCAGAGCTCTATAGATCAAGATATGCTTGAAAATCCAAAGTGTGTACATCCCTCAATCATGGTCTCCCAACTGACTCCTCACTTTCTCTCAATAAAAATTTCTCAAAACAACTCCAAAAGATCCCAATTTTCATGTAAAGATATATACATGTGTTAGAAAGCTATTGTTTCAAGAATCGCTGAATTTGGAGGTCAGACAAAGAAGTTATAGCCAAACGAATCCAACATGTTTGTGTCCTTACACATATTGTATATGCCTCGGCGCAATTGCCATAAATCTCACTACAGGTGTCCGATTGACTTCATGTTTAGACGGTTTAAAAGAAGACTTCTAGATCTACAATTTTTGTGAAGACTCTGAAATGAAATTCTGTCATTTGTAAGGTCAAAATATGGGCAGTGTAAACGAACACGAGCAGACCGTGCAACCTTCAGGTGTATTAGTGCTCCTGCGCTAGAAACACACGGCCTGTGTGATTTTACACGGGCAGGCCATGTAACCTTCGGGTGAAACAAAATTTTCACCCTCTAAGACCCCTCCAGAGGGTCCTAAACCTATTCTATCATCCCTTTTTCTCATAATCTTTCCAAATTCAACTCTTGCTAGTACGATATCACTTTATACACTCTAGTTATTCGGTATACACATCCTATGCAACATCACCTACTCCAACTATCGTATCTCTCAACTCCACTATCCAAAAATTACATACATTATATCGTTGGAAAGCTATAAGGACAAGCTACAACTTTCATGCAGGCAACTTTGGCTAATTCTACCTAGATCGATTCAGTTTTTTCTTGGAAGTCTAAGTATACATTTTACCCTCAGGAAAAACTGAAATTTTATCCTAACTTCACTTCCTCTATTACAACATCATTCATAACAATTCAACTTCCAATTGGAATTCATCCAACTCTCAACCTCAA
>JAOSBK010000006.1:24712596-24729756 GCA_027568895.1 Erythroxylum shatona | reverse complement strand
ACTCTTAAAAACGCTATTAGAACTCGATTTTATCAGACAAAATGTAGCTCTATTTCTCTAGTTTATTCCAAATTAAGAATCATCTCATTTGGATAACTATAGGAAAAGTTATGTCTAAAACATCGAAACATACTCAGCGAACATGTTTCAAACTACATTTTTCAGCTTTTGACTCCCATCATTTCACTTACATATTTTTCTAACTTCTAAGGAAAGCTTGGGGTCCAACAGATTTTGTGTTTTAAACATTAGTTAAGTAGTAGAAAATTGGATGCTTAAAAGACTTATATGGTTAGTGTGTAATTAACACTCCCTATATACCATATTCTTTTATTATTTTTAAAGTTTTTGTAAAAGTACCATCAGGATACTTGACTATGAAAGTAATGATAGGATTATACTTTAATATAGCTAATCCATAACTCCCCAAATTCTAAAATTACTTTTGCTTTTCACCCACCTAAAGCTCTAATGCAAATTTCTTCACCCTATATGCCTTCTTATCTGTAATGTCAATATTGAAGTCTTGTAAAAGAGCATCTTTAAGCCCTGTAATGTTCCACGTAGGATAATCTCTAAAATATGGGGTGGGAGTATTTCTTTGCAATCCAAAGTGTCTTACATTCTCTCTGATACTCCTAATTGGATTGAAATGTTTTAATTTGAAATGTAGTTTCATGTTTTGTTAGATCTTATTTGGAAAATTGATTCAATTAGGTTTAATTTTAATCCTAACTAAAGTTTAATTGAAATTAAAATTTTATTTTAATGAAATTACTAAACTTGAGATGAGTCAGTTTTAAAAATAATTCAGAAAATGATCAAACTTCATAATAAGATATGAATTATGATTCATGCTTGATTATATTTTATGTGTTAATCATGTTATAAAATTTAAGTAATCTTGAATTATTTCACTTCGTGGAATCAAATCTTGCACCAAATTTTCGATTCTACATGTGTGAGCCAAGACTTAACTTGACCAATTGTTATCTCTATTTAGAGATGGGCATGTGATGTACACCAATAAATATGACTAACTAGACCTAAAAAATGGATTATACGAAGATTTAAATGCCAATATATTGCTATAGATATATATTATTTATTACAACATGAATTGTGAGGCTTAGAGAAAATTGTTGATTGATTAGTGCAACCTAGTAAAGCCCATGCCCTTAAATAAACTACATAACATACGAAGCCCTTAATTATTCCGTTAAGAGGTTTAATTCAAGCTCAACCAATCACAACCTACGCCCATGATAGGCGTTGAGCTGATTATGACAATTGAATCACCCTAAATATGTATTATGCTATGTGAGAGTCCAAACAACACTCAAATGCGTCTCTTTAAAAGGACCTGAACCAAAAAATTTTAAAATAATATTTTTTTAAATATATGAATGAATTGTTCAAAGTTTTTTAATTGAATTTTAGAACAATTCTTTAAATTCAAATTCGGACTCAAGTTTAATTAAATTGAAACTAACTCTTTGACTTCGGATTGAGTTAAATCCAATGTAGATCTAATTGTCATGCCCGGCCTCAAACCGTACTTAGACCTATGCTAAGATAAAAACTTCAATAGAATTTCCAACATTTTTGTACGAATTTGTGATTCATTTCATGTACATCTAGTTTCGTTTAATCTATAAAGCCAGCATGGTAATCATTTAATCGAGGAACTTGAGAAGTGTTGGTGGGTGTTAGAGCCGTTTTATCATTCCTTTTCATTAAAACAAATGATACATTAGCTTTAGACATTATAATTTAAAACTTTTTTCGACAAAATTTATAAATTAACAGAACAATTTGCCAGCAAAAAGTCTTTTTGTAATTTTTCAATCCTTTTTCTCAAGCATCAGCTCTGGACTAATGCTTTGTTGTCTGCATTGGTTCTGATTCAAACTTCCGCGGGGGTTGCCGCTATCTTATGCGAATAAGAATTTTTTGGAATATTTGTGTTTTTGTTTTAAAAAACCCCTACCTTTGGTAATTTGCTTACGATAATTCCACAATTTTGGGGTAGAAAAAGAAGAGTATAAGCAACTTCTAAAGTGAAACAAATAATCAAAGCTAGCTTGCACCTGCCAAGGCCTAGCTTCATGAAGAATAAAATATGCAATAAAAAAGGTCCCATTTTATTTCATTTTGTTCTTTTTGAAAATCTTGATCTTCATAAAGAGCAATAAAAGGGCCCCTATTTTATCTCTTTTATTCTTTATAAAAGTTCACTCTTGATTATCATAATGAAAGAAAACAAAGAAAAATAGAACCTTTTTTAATTACCCAAAGGCTATAAAACGTCAGGATCGAGCCTGCAAATAATAACGACACCGTTGGTTAAAGATCAAGCATTCTACACCCTCCTTGTTTGTTAGAGAAGAAAACAAAATTAGAAGTGAGGAATTTGGTAGTTGCAGCGTCTGTATCCCCTCAAAGTGATTTTTGGGAACTTTTTTTTTATAGTGTAACAGAAATTTAATAAATTTATAACACAAAATTATGAATATAGTTTGTATATAGGTTTCAAAATCTTAAAATGGAAATCATTTTCTTGTTAGCTGAAAACGGCCAAGTGACATGTATCGATGCAAGAGGTCAAATCTCTGTAACTAATGCCGTTGCCCCATCACCGTTCCACAAATGGTCTACATTGAAGCCAGAGTTAATATATCAACAGCGGAAACACAACTTGATGAGAAGCTCTTTTGGAATTAACTATAAACACTGGTTTAAGAAAAGATGGAAGGATTAGTTGTGATATCAACGTTGGTTGTGATGAAAAGAAGTGGCAAAAAGAAAAGAAGAAAAAGATGCACAACATATAACACGTATAGGTCCATAACCTTCTATATTAAGTTCTTGGCTGAATGTCTCTATCTAACATATATATATATATATACACAGCAAAGTCAGCCAGCGTTTGGGACACCTCATTGGGCTCCTGCGTACTTAACATAGTGGTGAGGATGATTGCTTGCTGCAACGAATTGAAGACCATCAAGGCTAATAGTACGACAACCGCTGAGCAAGATTTGGTAATATACTAAATAAATAAATAATGATAAATGTGATGTTGAGACCAACATTCTTATATCTTAATATAGACCAACCGTTAGTCCCTTCATAACTCAATTTGTTTTGTTTTACGTATAATCGCTTATTACTAACCAAAGTTAAACTTTCTGTGATCTGGTTGATGGGGGCATCATCAACTAACTAAGATGGGAGTAGATCATAGCCATGAATAAAGGCTTGGCATGTTTGTCAAATTGTCATATGCCCAAACAAACATAAAAGGAAACGCCAAGCAACCAACTTACTTGATGTGTATCTCTGATGTATTAATAGTAATAACTATGGGCTCAAATAAAGTTCTTGAAATCTTTGGCCAAGGAATTCAAGAAAATTCATAAGATCTCTTATATAGAGGACTGTTTCCCACATATATGGTACCGTAAGAAATGCAAAGTAGTGTTCCCATCTAACCTTGAATAAGCACCAAATATTTATATTCCAAGTGTACAATTGTAACGATGAATTATCAACACTTGAACAAGAAAGGAAAGGGGACCACAAAAAAAGGAGAAAAAGGAAAGCATCAAGGCAGTTCTCGCTGTGTCCCAGTCCAGCAGTGGCGGATATCTTTCTGAAGTCTCAACGGCTCGTCCAGCCTAGAATTTAATGACTTTTGGAGCGAATCTCAACAACCTATCCAAAGCATTGGGCGCAAACTTTCTTGCAAACAAATAGCAAATATTAGTGGTCTTTCCATTGTACTCACAAGTGTTTTTGTTCCTCAGCGACTCCAGGAAATCAATGGTGACATTTACCCTTGTGAACCTACGTGGATGAGGTCCTCCCAAGGACCAGTCAACCCATGTTATTGTCCTGTTTGAGTTCTTCTTCCAAAATCTTATACTTACAAATGTTGGCAAGTAGTGCTCGTCGCTGTAGCATGATCCTGTGCAGAAACTCTGAAACTCTGGAAAGTATGTCCTGTCGGACACAACCTCTACGGCAAGGTCACGATCTATCTCGAACCACTGGGACCCTTTTCGCCATTGGCGAAGATAAATGATGGGTCTCATTAATGGGCTATAGCGGCCACGGCCTACCGGGCTGTTCAGGTCGTAGACCTCGATAAATGACTGTTCGGAGCCTGTTAGGTATGAGTAAACTGTGGAGAAGTTGAATAGGGGAACACATGCCTCTGAGAGGAGAACGAAGCGTTTGTTTGAGAAGTCCAATAGTGCATTGGCTAGTAGGCGACGTTCAGCCTCTATCATTGAATTCTCTCCCCAGCGAACTTCCTGAAATGGAAAACCAACATTGGAGTTCTTTCTTTTATGTTATAATAAATGAAGAAGAAAAGCCCCAGACAATAAATCAGAACACCTACGTTACCATCAGGAGACGAGAAAGTCAAAGGACAAACAACGAAATCGGACGTTAAATTTTGAATTATTTATTGATGAAAAAAATAATGACAGGATGTTCTTTTTCTGATCTATTTCCATTTGTTGTCTCCGACACTTGAATTTTGTTGTGATTTCAATCTGAATCCTCTAAGATAAAATCTGGTAAGTTAGCGGCTACACCATAATAGATAAAAGAAAACTAATGGTTACTTCTGGACTCCAATCATCGTACGGTGATTTGTTCTATGAGCTCAAGTTCCAAAGATTGGAAAGGAGACATTCTAGTTTGAGCTCATTCTTTTTCCAAGTCATCAATTTTGACGAATGGTCTCCCTGTTATACTTTTGAGTTTCTGAAGTTTTGATTCTTATCTTCGTCTCTTTTGCATGTTAGACAAACCTTGACAAAAAGAATGCTGAAAAGCACGAGTTAAAGAGTCTAGGAAGGTGAAGGGTAGCAAAGTAGGAGAAAGGGAAAGGGTAGGATTTTGTTTCGCTTTTGGAAAGGAGTACTGGAGTAGAATCAATGCAATGACATGTACCTAGAAACGATAAGCAAGTTCTACACATGGTTCTTCCTAGAGAACACCATTCCCGTGTAATTTCCTATCTAATAAAATGAAATGCGCCAGGATAGTGTTGTTTGATTATTGGTATCAGAACTTGTTTGTATTGTCTGCTAAGGTGATCAAGAAGTAGACAGTTTTGTCTAATTAAAACAATTAACAGTGATTCAGGATCCCTAATGTCAACCGCTTAAACTTAATACGCGTACTAGTACAGGTTGATGTAGCCAGGTCCTATCTTATAACATCCTCCGTCCAGTGAAATTTAAGCAAGCACTACTATGTTCAGCACATAATGATTTGTGCTATTCTATGTAATTTTTTTTGGATGTAGTCATTTGACTGAAAATAGCATTATCTATAGTTAATGAAGTCCTCTTATCCTTCTTCTTTTTTTTATTTGGGAAATGGAACTCTTATCTTTGCTTCTGTAAAAATGGAAAGTTTCATGTAAATGTGTTCTCTTTGAGCTTGATAAGTGGAACCCTTATATGCAAAGTAAATCAAGAACAAAGACACTCAAAAAGCAAATCAAGAAGGAATGTAACGAAGAAGGTATGCAAATTAACGTAAAGCTGAGTTTCAGTTTATTATGCTAAAATTAATGTTTTATATATATATATATACATAAAGCTAATATAAATTTTCCATTCTGTTACAGTGATAAGTGTCCAAATTATTATGGCCTACATGGTGCATAAAATGTCATGAATGGAAAGCAATGGAGACCGAACCTGACTCGCTATCCTCCTGTCGTAAAACACAGAATTTTCAGGCACTGTTCCATTGAAGTTTGGACTAGTGTGCCAATAGATAGAATACAATCCTTCATGCCCTCTAAAGAACAATTCCCACAAAGGAGCAAATGGCAGAGACCCTCTACTCAGAAACAAGAACGCAACTTTTGGGACGATCTTAAATGGGAATTCATGAATACGAGGAACCAGCGATGCTCGCCACAACAACTCTTTCTCGTCCATGTCGTGTGACGTGTTGGACAGCCTCGTAAACTCGTTTAGGCCTTTTCTGATTGTGGTTATGTTTGAAATATTGGAAGCTGGAGGAGGGGTTAGAGAGCTCAAAGATTGTGATAATAGAGGGCTTTGGATGGAGAATTGGTTGAGTTGGACGCTAAAAGAGATGTCTTTGAGAAAGAAACTGAGAGTGAAACCAAAGGCTAAACCAGAGCCAAAGATGAGTAAATAGAAGATTAAGTTGTGGATTTGCATTAGGGCCTGAACAAGATTGAATGGTGCTTGTGAGCGCAGTTGCTGCTGAGATTGAATTTTCTTCATTGCTGTTCAAGTAAGAAAGAGATGAGAGCGAAGCCTACAGTGAACCAAGGGAAGGTTTTGCTTCATGGAATGTAACAACGCTTGACATTTATAGAACAACTTAATTATGGACTCAACATTAAGTTATGTTTTCTCATTAATGGTTGTTTATGGAGAGAGAGGGAATCTTGTAAGCTCCATGGAAGTTGTAGCTAGTTTGCCTAGTCAAAGGTGATTTATCAAATAAGCTCCCCGGCCTAGTATACCCATATTTTATGCCCATTCCCAATGCTATTTGTAGTTCTTTAGATGGTGTAATCCCGCATCTTAAATAACAAAAACAAATACTTAAATTAAATATTTTATATTATAATGAGTGTATGTGAGTATTTCTATATAAGTACATGTTAAACTAAATTTAAATATAAATTACCTTGAAATCTGAAAAGATTGAAAACTTATAATGGATTTATAAATTAATAACTCATCATGACAATTTGATAATATGTAAATATTAAAATTTTATGCAAATACGTTATTAAAATAGTAATAATAGAGGTCCATTTAAATATCAAATCCTTACTATTATATAATTTATACAAATTTTCTAAATGACATATATTTAAGATATGTTCCTATTTTTAGCTCTAAATATCATTATCTTTGCTAATTCATAGAGTTTTAATGAACAAAAATTAAAAAAGGAATTTAATAGTTCCATTAGTATTATTATTTCATATCATTCATTATTAAATTTCAAACACACAGATAATTTTTTAAATTTTAATTTTTAATTTGAGAAAATTATTAAATTCTTAAACTAATATAAACTTGTTCATTGTATAAAAGGGTAAAACACATATACCTTCTTTGTGATTTAAAAAACTTTAGGAAAAAACTCCATAATCTTTAAAATTCTTTAAAAAAATCTTAAAATTTTTAAATTAAAGAAAACCCTTATTTTAGACTTTGATTAAAAAATATCGATGAAGCAAACACACATGAATATCATAGATGAATTAATCAGTTGTCACTTATCTGATAGCCCATTTTAACTCTTAAACTTGATCTCAACTAATTAAACTTCACTTAATTTATGTCAGATTTAATTAGTTTAGTTTAATTTTAAGATCTAAATTGAATTGTCATATAAGTAACATTTGATTAATCCACATGTAATGTTTTTGTCACTTGTATTGATCATCATTATTTTAACCAAAGTTTAAGAGAGATTTTTATAGAAAATTAAAAACTATAAGTGAGTTTTTCCAAATTTTAAAGATTAAGAATTTTTTAAAAAAGGGTTTTGAGACTATAAGAGAACTCCATATCTTCTACCTTATATAATAATTAATTGCACACAATCAAGTTAACTAATAAATAGCATTATTTGCTAAAAGTAATTGAATTAAATTTTTTCATATAAGTATACGGGTTGTAAGAAAGTCTAAAAGTTTTAGAATGATTATGTATATAAAAATAAGCAAGTAAAATGAGAATTGTTGAAATTTTCAGAAATGATATTTGTTATCATATTTCCGGACAACTTTTATAAAATGGTTATTGATTATTCTAAGCACAATGATTATTGAATATTCTAAGCACACTGCCACTTCTTAACTCACATAGAACCTTCGTATTCTAGAAGTTCTCCTTCTTCAACTTGTTATTAACAGAGTTTAAAAAAAATTAAAATGTCGATTTGTTTACAATATTAACTTCTTTTTTATCTCATAACTCTTTTTGTTTTCAAGTAACAACACTTTCTTTATTTTAGTCGTAGGACTAATGTTAGCAATAGACCAGTCCAAGCTTGAAAATTTCTCTTAACCTCAAGTTTGTTAGGGCCTAAATATCAAAAGTTGAACTTATTAAATCATGATTTAGTTTGTTGACTTTGAATTATTCAAGCTTGAGATCCACCAATTTGCCATGAATCAAGAATCAAAAAAAAAAATGTAAAATCCTAATTTGATCAGCTTAAATATCTAAATTTGAACTCAAACTCAAATTTGAATAAACTAAATTTGGCATGTCAATTTTTAATCAGATTAGGCTTATGTTAATTTGTGTACCGCAATGGAGACGTATTAGCTCTTATATAATATGAAAATTTCAATTAAAATTTTAGTAAAGAGGAATATGTGTTACCTAAATTCATATATATGTCAAAAATGTTATCTTTTAATACATTTAATAAACTATTAGATGAATCTTACTTTTAAAGTCCTTTTTTATTTTATTCAATGCATTCATTAGTCATCAAAATTTTAACTTAGCTTGAATGAATGTAGCATTCTGGTCAACTTTTAAGTGCATAAACCTGATCTATTGCATATCATCTAAACATCTAACACTTAATAGAAGTACATCTATTCATACGTACATGTATAAAAGTTAAAAGTTAAAATTCTATTCTTTAAATTATTTTTTAATTACCTTAATATATTTACTTCTCTTCAAAATTCTAAATGACTTTAAAGCAAATATAATCCTCTTATCAGCTTTTTAGATGTAGTACTGTTTATTATATACAATATTACGTATTAGTTAAACATATACAATAGAACTATTTGTATCAAATTATGCCACATATTGATATTTGGAGCATTTAACTCTATTTATTTAAATGAATATTAAAAAGTAAAGAGTATAATACAGTATATTATATTATATTGTGAATCTTATTTTATTGTTATATTTATTTTAATAATATAGAAAAAATTTTAATTAACATAAAATATATAGCAATAACAACATTTTAGAAGAAGTTTCGCTGATACGCAGGATCTAGCGAGGTCTAGAAGTACTCATTCTCCCTAGTAACTAGTAAAAAGCTATTTTCGGTAGACCTATATGAAAAAATAAAATAAAATTAAAGTAATAATAGAAATAACGTACAAAGAAATTTTACTTGTTATATATTTTTCTATGCTTATAATCTCACCTTTGAGTT
This sequence comes from Erythroxylum shatona, assembly GCA_027568895.1. Classification (NCBI taxonomy): domain Eukaryota; kingdom Viridiplantae; phylum Streptophyta; class Magnoliopsida; order Malpighiales; family Erythroxylaceae; genus Erythroxylum; species Erythroxylum shatona. The sequence goes on along the minus strand of JAOSBK010000006.1, from coordinate 24,720,534 downwards.
AGTTCTCTATTTAAAAAGTAAATTGATGTAAAAAAAAGTTTTGAATGCTAAATTTTAATATGAAATAATAAATGAAAAGTAATATAAATACTTTATATATAAATCGACTTTCTCACAGTTGTTCAAAATGAATCAATGACCAATTTCAAGTTCCTCTTTACTTACTCCAGATATTTTCCTATTTCAAATAGCCTTATTTTTTGGGAGAAAATTAACAAGTTACCATCTTGATCAAAATCAAAATTATGTTTTCTCTAGTAAATTGTGTCTCCACATTGTTTAAGTACATGGAATAAGATATCAAATATTCATTTGATACATAAGCCTCTATAGTAGAACCTTTAGTTTGAGCCTATTGCGCACGTAACGCTTAAGAGACTCTAAAAACCTAAAAAGGTATAAAACATTAGCATTTGTTATTAAATATGACCAAAAGACAAAAATGTAGAAGTGAATACAAAATACATTTCAATCGGAAGCATCTATTGAAATTGAAATAGTTCATAAAGTTTTGTCTCGTATGGTAAGTGAATTGCCACATGGATGACAAAATCAAAGAATGATGATGCAAGCTCATATAGAATCAAAACTGTCTTTTTCATGTTTTATTTTTTTTAGTTTTTGATTTTTATAACATAATTGCCTAAAAATCACTCAATTGTGCTAAAGTTATAGACACATCCTTCGATAAATACCCATGTATTCTAGCAGGAAGTAATCATTACAGAAGTATTTGATAATCATGGCTTTTTAACCCAAAAACTTTTTCCTCATTAGCATTGGGACAATGCGCTATATCAGAGGCACAAGCATTAGGAAACTTAACTGATTTAAGAAATTAAGAAAAAGTTTGTTTCTCCTTTTTGGACATAGTGTAACATATAGGTAGAATCATGTATAACCCATCATCTCTCCTTTTTAAATGCAAATTTTTTCTTATATTCATGTCTTCCAAGTTTAGTCTAGCCTTAATTGTGTCTTTTTATTTGCCATCAATCCTCATCAATGTACCTAAAATATTCTCATAAATATTTTTTTAGAATGCATGACATCAAGATTATGCCTCAATAGCAATTCTTTCCAATATGGCAAATTGAAAAACATGCTTTTTTATTATAATTAAGATTAAAAAGAAGTTTGCTTTCGCTTTATGTTACTTGGGTGTTTGAAAAGTATAAACTCTTGTAAATTTGATGATTGATCAAGCATAATATCACCTGATAATTACAAAGGAGCTTCACTATATTCTACTTTTCTATTAAACAATTTGCTTCTCCACCATCTAGAGTTATTACAATTTAGTTATTAAAACATGTTATTACTTGAATTACAGTCATTTTTGTTGAATTACTTCTTAAACAGATACATCTATTGATATTGTACTGGACTGGCAAGTTTAGCCTTATGTGCTAAATATACAAGTAGATGCTCTATACAGTAAAGAAGCTTAGAGGAAAAATCCCTTCTAATTTGCACAAAATTACTGAAATTTTCCTTTCTAGTTTTTTCACTTCAATCAACTTGATTTCAGGTGATGTTAAGCTATTGGAAAACAAACTTAATTCTTTTATAACTTCCTAAACCTTATTCAATAGCAACTCCTGAAATGAAATTGGAATTAACCTTTGCATAAACACATGAAAATTATGACTTTTTCATCCCAAATAATTTGTAATTCTTCATGTCCACACCTTGCCAAGTTTGAAATATAACCTTCAGAAAAATTTAGACTTTTCAACCATTCACACAAATTTTTCTTTTGTTTTTTGTCTAAAGTGTAATATTCTTTCCAATATTTACTAGTGCGAAGATCTTTATGTAACTTATTCCTTTTGCAAAAAAGTTTCAAATCAGCTCATGATTTTGCATTGTCTTTTGTCCTCACTTTAATGTTCATTATGGTACTGAACAAATTGTCAAAAATATTTTTTTCAATATGCATCATATCTAAATTGTGATGTATCAAATTAGCTTCCAATATAACAAATCCTAAAAGATGCTTCGTTTTCTTTAACTAAAGTTTTTACTAATGCTTATATTAACTTCATCAGCTTCAAATTCTGTACCTTTCAGCTACCCATCAATCTCCTGTAATATCTCTTCACCACCTTTGTGAGGGGGATGAGGTGTTTGTACCATCCCATTCTTAATGAACTTTTGATTATTATGTCTAAATGGATGATCTGGAGGAACAAAATTTTCCATGGTTGTCAAATCAATATGTTTTGTCCCCATTTGGAAGATAAAAGCGCATCAGAATCAGTGTCACAATAAGGGTAAGCCAATTTTTCTACTGTGCTTTATCCAAACATCATAACATATGTTAGAAAATCACTAATGGTCCACATCAAAGCTGCTCTCAACAAAATTTTATTTTAGAGACACATCATATGTCTCAAAACCATATTCCCAAAGATGTTGCAATTCAGATATCAATGGTCATAAGAATACATCAATTTTATACTTTGGATTTGTAAGCCCTAGCATAATCACTGTCAATAACATATATACCTCATTCATACACATCCATGGAGGCAAATTATAAGGAGTAATTATGATTAACCATGATAAATATTGTTGGTCGGATTGATCACAAGGTTGGAATCCATCTGTCCATAATCTCAGCCTAACATTTCGACTTTCAGCTACAAACTCATAATGGGTGTTATTGAAATGTTTCCATACAAATGCATCTGATGGATGACTCATTATTCCATCTTCTTGTTCGTGTTCATTATGCTATCTCTTATGAGATGGAGTAACATTAGAAGCATATAGTATTTGAAGTCTCGGAGTTAGTGGGAAATAATACAACCACTTTTAGGGTACTAATTTCTATTTCATATAATGGTTTCTAGGCTTAAGCCTATATTGACCACAAAATTTGCACTCTTGTAATTCTGCATCATCTCCCCAATACATCATACATCCTAATTTGCAACAATCAATCTATTTAATAGGCAAACCAAGACCCCTACTAAGTTTCTTCACATTGTAAAAAACTATCAACCATTGTATGATCAGGATGTAGTGATTCATTATACCATCTAAGAATTTTATCAAAACTACGATTAGAAATATGCCATTCAGACTTTACGTTTAACATTCAAACAATTTAAGAAAATTGAGTCATTGTCTCACAATTTGGCCATAATTCTTAGTCAGCTAAGCGTAGTAAGTCAAAATTTTATTTTGCATGTACGTTTAGTTCTTCTTTAACATTTTCTATATTTTCCTGAAAGGTATAACTGACTATATCATAAACCATTTGCATGTAAGGTTTTTCATTTGCATCCACATTATTTGATCTAAATCCAATCTCCATTCAAACTCATCTACATTCACTGATGAGTGTACTTCATTACTTTTTGAGGTGTTACAAATTAATGGCTCCCCATATCGTATCCACTCAAAATAATTTAGGACAAACCCTTTTCTCAGCAAATGTCTATTCACTTCATCAATAGGAAGGAAACAAATGTGTTTGCACTTTTTACATAGATATCTGATCTTTGGGCCATCCATATATGTAGGTTGAGAACATGCATAATGAATAAAAGCTTCAACTCCCTCAACAAACTCAGGATTAATGAAACCATCAAGTGATAATCGTCTATACATCCAAGATCAATCAACATTACTCATTTCTGCAAAATTGTTAATTTAAAAAAGTGATTTCATAGTTAGTATCTTTCATATCCCCCAAGTTTACAGAACATCCAAACTTTACATAACATTTCCTAAGTATTAATTAATTGAATTAATCACCTACAATTGATTTCAATACTATGGTACGTAGCATTGTTTATACCTGTGAATCAAGAAAGCAAGTTCTTGTTTTTGACTCCTAGGCTTATCGAATTTTTCACCAAAAAGCCTCACGGGAGCTGCATCACGAGTTTCTAGCTTATATACTATCCTAGTAGTTTATTATGCAAAGAAATGTTTTGTCTATAAAACATATGAATTTCTTGTGTTAATACTAAGTTTGCATTAATCACATCGAAGTTGAAGTATTAATCAACTAAATTAGTCACCTACAGTTGATTTCAAAATTATGGTACGTGACATTGTTTATACCTATAAATCAAGAAAACAAGTTCTTGTTATGACTCTTAGGCTTGTGAAATTTTTCACCAATAAGCCTCACGGGAGCTGCGTCACAAACCTATACACTATCCCAGGGGTTTATTAAGTAAAGAATTGTCTTGTCTATAAAACGTATGAATTTTTTATGTTAATACTAAGTTTGCATTAATCACATCGAAGTTGAAGTGTTAATCAATTGAATTAATCACCTACAATTGATTTCAAAACTATGGTACGTGGCATTGTTTACACCTGTGAATCAAGAAAACAAGTTCTCGATGTGACTCCTAGGCTCGTGGCATTTTTCACTGATAAGTCTCAGGGAGCTGCATCATAGGTTTTCAGCCTATATACTGTCCTAGGAGTTTATTATGCAAAGAACTATCTTGTCTATAAAGCATATGAATTTCATGTGTTAATACTAAGTTTGCATTAATCACATTGAAGTTGAAGTATTAGTCAGTTCAATTAATCATCTACAATTGATTTCAAAACTATGGTACGTGGCATTGTTTACACCTTTGAATTAAGAAAATAAGTTCTCGTTGCGACTCCTAGGCTCTTGAAATTTCTCACTGATAAGCCTCAAGGGAGTTGCATCATGAGTTTCTAGCCTATATACCATCCTAGGGGTTTATTACCCCTTAAATCATCTATAAGATCTCAAAATCATTCCACATACAGTAAATGCTTATGTAATCATACATATACTCATCAATGATTCAAACGTAACCCAAACATAAATAGTTTGACTAGTAAAGAAGAATATAAAAACTCATCAATGATTATAAAAATATTATAAACAACAACAAAAAACCAAGACCTTCTTTGCATTCAGACAAAACTCAAACACATCTAATTAATGTATTATTAAAGCAACACATACAGTAGATATTAGTTGGATGATTTACCTGAATGGACGGACAACTCCAGAATACAAAGAAGAAGGATGAGCGATGCTCTTCAACACAAAATAGATCCTGCAAAAAAAATATTTCGTATTAGTTAACTGGTAGGAATGCACCACTATTTGAAAAGGACTACAACTGGTATTAAATCCTACTTCATATTCAAAAGTATGCAAGATAAAACAAAGACATCACGAACATCAATTTAAGAATTTCTTTTTTAATATCTCTTTTCTTTTTATAGACATCATAAACCTTCTTTAATTAACATTTTATGTAAGCTCTTTTTGATAGGGACAAAGTATACTATAATCTAAGCATAACGCGTTAAAATATTTTTACTAAGCATAAGCAAAAGCATGCAACTGATACATTACTTTTACTGACATAATTACCGATAATATTTACAAGAGCAAAATCCTTTCCTAAAACATATATATGTAATTTATTTATAGTTAAAATAACCTAAAACATTCATCGGAAACAAAAACTAACCATTTAATGGCTAAGACGGTAGCATTGGTCAAATAATTCTATTACAAACTTGTGGTACATGTTATTAAAAGATCAATATGAGGAAACACAAAGGAATAAAGTGTATTGAACCTTGAATCGTTTAAAAAATACACAAAATTAAAATATATTATGAAATATTAACAAAGACATAAATACTAGTAAACTAAATATGTATTATTATCTAAAAAGGAAATAATTATGACTGCTAGGAAGAGGAGAAGCTAACAATCTTACTTGCTAAACAAAATTGATGTTCTTAATCTTATGAAGCTTATTTCGTCACCTTAAAATTTTCCTGCAAAAACAAATTTAATTATTAAAAGCTAAGAACTTCAATTTAAAATAACAAAGTAACTTTTAAAGGAAAGAATAATAGTAACTCTAACCTTTTAATAGACAAATGAAATAATACATTTTCAAACAAGGTGGCTTTTCTACGTTAAAGACTAAATTATATGGATTAAGTTGTTATTTGAAAGGTTTGTTAGATTAAATTAAATTGATTAAGAATTGAATGCAAATATTTAAATGCCTTTCTAGTTAATGAATAATGCAATTGAGTAGATGATGAATAACCTTGATTTCTCTAATATATTTGTTTCGTTTCCTTAAAATTTTCACCTATTTAAGTTAAGAGTGATTGAAATTGATTTACTTCTAGACAAGCAAAAACATAAGTAGTTTTAGGTTTTCTAATCCATACCATTTCTATTAGAAACTTTTATTTATTTACAAAGTAATTCTATTACAAACTTTTATTTATTTACTAGTTAGCAGTTTTTGGTTTTATAATCCATACCATTTCCTTGAGGGATCAACTCCTACTTATTACTATATTACTTGATAATGAAAGGCAAAATTTATTTTGTTATGGGTAATAGATACCTAATACAAAAATTTATAACTAGATAGAGAAAGTAATGATCCATTAATATGCAGATTTACCACAAATAACAGAAAAATAATATTTTGTAAAGCATATAATCTTATAAAACATAATAAAGAAAACTACCTACCAATGTTTATGATACTAAAGATTTGCATTACATCTTAATATTTCACAAAAGTTCTAAATAAGCCTATGTCCTTGTCTATGACGACATTTTTTGAAAGAAATAAAATATTTATGTAGTACCCCACTCCCGCAAGACCCGAACCTGACATCGATGGGTAATATCCGAGTCCGTACCAAGCGAAGGTGGCGTGTTAAGGCACTCAATAAATTAGAAATCGGTATAAATATTTTTTTTAACCACAAACACAATATGCGAAAATCGATACTCAATTTGGGCCCACATTCATTCATAAACATTTTCAATTAACACAAAACCATCAACGAACTTTTCAATAGCCATTTGGGTCCTTTCACAAATACAAAACACTTTAGTCATTTCAGAATACAAATTTATACAAAAAGTTGCAGAAAATACAATTCAATATTAAATAGAGAAATGCAATACAGATGCGAACTGATCCCGACCTCTATCCTTCACTTGAATGTTGTAAGTATACTCCCGTTGGCCTAACGAAGTATTCTTCTGATCCTGAAAAATATTTGCAAATTTTGGGTGAGTTTTGCAAACTCAATAAGTGAACTATCATTGATGAGTTCACTAGATTATAGACACATACCACATATTTCACAGATATTCATTCAATTCATATTAATATTCTTGATATTCACATAACATAGTATCTCATATGACCACACAGTTCAATATAACAAACAACTCATATCAATTTATTACTCATTTCCACTTTGCATATCATTCAAGAAATTCAGTCTTATAATGCTATATGCATGAGACTCACATTCATTCTTATTGTTGTGACCGAGTGCCTAACATATATTTATACAAATACTGGCCCATAGGACTCAGTCAGAATAGAATCACGGAGCATAGCTCTACGTGTAGAATCAGAAATGAAGGAGCAAAGCTCTACTTGGAAGCGCTTCAAAATGGCTACTCAACTCACAACACCTTTATCTGAGCATGCATTTTATGAAATGCATTAGTTACTGATTATGCCATATCAGATAATCACATGTGTTGTTTAAATCAGAACTCATTATCATCAGACCTAAGTCCGACATTCAACTTACGTTGAGAGTTCCCATATATCATACAAGATTTCACATCAAATCGAAGCACTTCCAATACATATATCCATACAACAAACTCCTCAAACTTTAAGTCCGAAATTCAAATCAAATCATAAACAATTCATAATTGGAAGCTAAATAAATCAAATACATTCAAAGTAAATCAATCCTAGGAAATAATCTAGGTTGACTCACAGAACGCTCCAATATGCTATTGCCTGGATGGTCTGGCAATGTCCGACTAGCGTCTGATGTGCTCCTCTATAACATACACAACACATTTACACAAATCACATTTTTGCACAAATATACAAATATTCA
>JAOSBK010000006.1:24698704-24710116 GCA_027568895.1 Erythroxylum shatona | reverse complement strand
AATATCCTTTTAATTCCTTTTCCTAATTTTCCAAAATACTCTATAATTTCCAAAATTCATTAAAATTCACCAAAATTCAAAAAATATCACAATTCCAATAATCAATAATATTTCCAATATAAATAAAATTTGAATTCTCAAAATTTTCCAATAATCATAACTCAATCCAATTATACCCATAATTATTTATGAATGCATGTACAATTATTTTCATGTGCAGAAAAATTTACTATTCATGTGTATGTGTATGCCATATTATTCATGAGCATGAAAATGCTTTTCTAAGCTCTCATTGGTCATTCTTATTTACTATTCTAACCTCTTCGCAGGTAACGGGATGTTACAATTTATATTTCATTGATGAGAAAAAAATCAAATGATACACAGTTAATTACAAAAAAAACCCCAAAAATCATATGAGGTTGAAACCTCGGTCTAGTGGGATTTAGTGAAACTTAAGCCTAAGCAGTACTCATACCAAAATAAGCTCTAAAAGTATCCAATTGCTTGAGGATTTGTCAAATGGTGAGAAAGTTTAGAGTCACTAGACACCCAATGTCTCAATTGTTTACTCAATGATGGGTATCAAGCAAATTAGAATATAATGTTCAAATCATCAATTTCGAAAGCACAATATAATGTTCAAATTCTTAACAAAATCACAACATCAAGGTCAAATGCTTATCCAAATCACAACATAATATGTAAATTATTAATGAAATCATAATATAATGATTATATCATCAACCAAATCACAACACGATGCTCAAACATGGTTCAATTTTCGGATTCACCATCATCAACATGAGATTTTGTTAAAGTTAATTTTCCCTTATTTTGACAACTTATATCAAGATGCTATAATTTTGATTGAAAATCTTTTTTTCTCTCAAACGTTGCTTTCTCCTTATATCAAGATGCTATAATTCTTTCTTTAATTATGTGTTCTTATCTCCTAACCAAAACTTTGCTTTTAAATAAGAAAATCAATGATTGTCAATCTATTACAAAAATACAGTCTAACTACAACTGATGCTTATATTATAATCTAAGAATAATGCATTACAAAAATATCAATGTATGGGTTTTGTACCTCAACCGATGATTAAACCAATACCTCAACCAAGTAAAAAACATAAACTAATGATTGCCCATACAATCAAACCACAAACGAAAACCCAAATGATCAAAGTAGTATACAAAACCCAGTAAAAAACAATACCCACTTATCTCAATCAATCATTAAACAAAGACGCAAAAGGAAGAAGGGAATAGAAGCATGCAAAGGAAGAAGGGAATTGAAGCACGCAAAGACGTAGAATGAAGATGCAGGAGCATACTGAAGCACGTGAACAAAAAAGACAAACAATGAAGACACATAAGGGAACCGAAGCACGCTAAGGAAGAAGAAACAGAACGAATATGCAGATGGGAACTGAAGCACGCGAGGGAGCATAATGAAGACACAGAACGGACGGAGAGAAGGGAAACAAAGCACACATGGACGACAACGACGACAAAGAACCGGCGATAGAAGAGAAACAAAAGAGAGGAGAAAATAAACATCAATGGGGGGTGGGTCTCGTGTATAGGTTGGACGTTTAACCAAAACTAGGTTTTGTGTGTACATTAGATGTAATACCAAATGATGTCATTTTCAATTTATTAAAAATGTTGAAGCCGAAGCTAAGGACAATGTTTAGGTTTTAATTTTACCGAAGGAATCCAATCCCGTTAATAAACCCTGACGCTTATTTTTGCCATGAAGCATTCCTAGTAAATTTACTGACACAAATAGTTATTTCATCACTATATTTTGTCAGAAAATTTGTTGGGATAATTTTCCTTTATTTTACTAATAGAAAAATTATCCGTTGCGAAATGTAAATTTTTTTGACAATTTTATTGACGGAAATTGATTTATGTCGTTAATTGCCTATGATATTTTTACCATCAGTAATATTCCGTTGAAAATTTATAATTTTCTTATAGTGAATAAGATAATTACCGCTCTCATAAGCTAGATATATTAAGAAAATACTTGAACAATTTCATATGCATGATTGTAAGTCATTTCATATGCTCATTGTTAAAGGCAAGTGCTCAAGCAATAAGTAGCATCCTCAAACACCATAAGAAGAGGAATTGTTGGTAGTTTTGTAGATATTAATCAAATCCCAAACATATGCTGGCTTAAACCTTTTTTTATATTCTTTAGATGTCAATATGAATGTGACTAGTGTTATAATGATACATTATGATAGTCAAGTAGCAATTGCATATACTAAAGATCCCAAGTATCATTACAAAATCAAATGTATAGATATCAAGTATATTATGCCAAATGCACAATAGCTCAAGGAGAATTAAAAATAAAGCATATTCTTACATGATAAATAATTGCAAATTGTATATTTAAGCTAATTCTTAGGGTTGTATTTTATATGCACGTTAGGTCATTAGGATTGCTTAGGATTTAAATTTTTTTGATAGTTCTTCCTTAATGTGGATATTCATTGTACTTTTTTTAATCAATGTTGATACTTTATTTGTTATACTTAAGTATTTGATGCAATATATGTTTAACTAAGTATAAACACCAGTTTCTAAAATGAATTTTAGACAAAAAATCAATTATAAAAATATGTGAAAGCTTGATTTTGATTTGAGTATTTATTTATAGAATGAATGTTTAAATGGGTATCAACTCATATAGGTAATCAAAAGTATGTGGAACATATACAAGATACCTTCTCATATAGGTAATTGCCTATATTGCGTTGTAATAACGATGAGGCAATTTCTAAATTGTTTAACCATGTAATAAATGAGACTTCAAGGTGTAGAGCACTAATGTTAATATGAAGTATATTAAAAGATAAAGAGTTATTATTAATGACATTACTAAAAGAAATAATATGTTTATCTAATTTGTCTTAATAAGTTAAATATGAGTTTTGAAAGGTAAATTGAATGAGTAAATAAATGAACTAAAGTTAGGAATTATGTATGCTCTTTTATACGATATTAATTATGAGATAAGAAATATACTTTGATGAAAGAGGTTTAATATCATAAAAAATGAATCATACCATGTTTACATATTTCATTGATAAGAATCATATAAATTATAATCTCAGTTGATATTATGTAAGGATCTTTGAGACTATTTGAACGTCAAATTAAAATGTCTTTGTACTTGGCTTATAATTTTAAAGAATTAAGTTAATGTTTGTTATCTTATAATATTGCTAGAAGATCATGAATTAATTGATCTAATAAGATATTCTATATAAAAGAGAGATAATTTGATTTAAAGAGTTAAGAAAGGAGAGAAAGCATTATAAATATGAGCTATCATTATGATGTATTTAAAAGATTCTGCCTGCTTTATAAAAAGCAATACAAATATAAAGTATTTATATAATAAAATTGTAATAATAATGAGTTTACTCTATATTGAAAACAACAGATCTTTCAAAGCATGTTGGGCATATAGATTATTAGTCAAGTTTGAAAATTGAAAATCTAATGAGCAGAGATGTTGGGATAATTTCAAGCCACTTGTAATAAGTCTCACCTAATAATAATTTATTTTAATTTAAAGAATATCCAATTATGCTCATGCTTATTTACATAAGTGCCCTGCAATAACTAATGTCGCAAATATAATTATATAAATATAAAATGAATATGTTTTATTAGATATATATTACTTAATTTGTAGGAAATTAATTTTCTCTAAGTACTTATAAGAGAAAGAGACAGTATATTAAAAAAAATACAAAATGTATTTTCTAGAGTATGTAGTAGAAGACTTATCAATAAGTTGATTTTAGAAGACTTTTAATTTATAAATTATTTCTTTGTAAATCTTTGTATCAACAGTAATAAGTATATCTTTTATTATTCAGATAATATTATCTTTTTCAAAATTATATTTTTATGTACACGAATTATCTTCTGCACTCTAGTTTTCATTATTATGTTAGGCTCTCCAATCTCCAACAAGAACTGCCACCGGGATGGACTCCCTAAAATCTGAGGACTTTTGGAGCCAACTCCAATAACCTGTCCAAAGCATCAGAAGAGAACTTCCTTGCAAACAGGAAGCAAGTACGGGTGGTCTCTCCATTGTACTCACACGTGGTGGAATTCCTTAGCCTTTCCAATAAACCAATGGTGACATCTAACGCTCCGAACTTATCTGGATGAGCTGAACGCCTGGACCAATGAACCCATGTTAATGTCCTGTTTGTATTCTCCTCCCAAAACCTGATACTTACAAAAGTTGGCAAGTAATGCTCGTCGCTGAAACATGAGCCTACGCAAAATTCCTTAAATGCCGGGAAATATATCTGGTCGGAGACAACCTCTACGGCAAGGCCACGGTCCATTTGGAACCATTGGGACCCTTTTCGCCATTGATGACGCTCAACTACGGGACTAATTTGGGGGTTGTAATTGCGACGGACCTCCGAGACAGGTAAGTCGCTGTAGACCGAGACATAAGACAGGTTTGAGCCCATTAGATAAGAATAAACCGTGGGGAAGTTAAACAGAGGAATGCATGACTCTGAGATGAGAGCAAAACGTTGGTTTGAGAAGTCCAATAGTGCATTGGCTAATAGGCGACGCTCCGCTTCAATCATTGAATTCGTTCCCCAATGAACCTCCTGCAATAGAAAAAGGTGACATTGGGGGGTGTTAATTGAAATAATAGAGTAAAATAATGCCAATATATTTGCATATATAAGATAAAATGATGTAAACAAAAAAGTTTAGATAACCATAGTTCCATAGTCATATCAAATATGTTGCTAATATATTAAATTATTATCAAATGTATTTTCTTTTTCCTTTTATGGTCAAAGATTTTAAATTAAAGATTTCCAACTTTGGATCTCTTCACTTTTTTGCATAGTGACTTAGAGTATGTGAGGAATCAGGTACGTTATCATTTAATTACGAGTATTTAGAGTTAGTTTAGTATTACAGAGATAGTAGATACAGATATACTTCATCCCCTTCACTAATCATACAGCTTGAAGACCGAATTTTAGTTATTAAATTTACTCAACAACTAACCACACCCTCGCCTATACAATTCTTTTCCTCTTTCAATTCAGGAAATTGGGTTAACTGTTCTAGTCAAATACTAGCCAGGTAGGGTTTCATTTCCTTTCCTGTCCGAAAAAACTTTGTACAACTTAGGTTTTACTCAATTCTAGGTATTATTTTAAATTTTGTTTGTTGTAAACGGCGTTTAGGAACGGTTCGATGATATTAAGAAGTTGAAAAATTATCCCTAGAAATATTAATTATGCTGTATGTTTTGTAGTCAAGCTTGCTGACAACATTAATTAAGATGCAACAAAATTTTTGTCTAATAGGGAAAACCATGTTACTTAACTTGCTAACAAAATCTAAATTACGAAATGAGACCGAAGAACTGACCTTACTCGGTATCCTCCTGCCATAAAACACAGATTTCTGAGGCACTGTGCCATTGAAGTTTGGACTAGTGTGCCAATAGATAGAATATAATCCTTTATGTCCGTTAAAGAACAATTCCCATAAAGAAGCAAATGGCAGAGACCCTCTACTCAAAAACAAGAACGCAACTTTTGGGACAACCTTAACCGGAAATTCATGGATACGTGGAACCAACGAAGCTCGCCACAACAACTCTTTCTCTTCCATGTCGTGTGACGTGTTGCGGGGTTTCATAAACTCATTTAGACCGACTCTGGTTCTGGTTACGGTTGAAATATCGTAAGCAGCTGGAGGAGGGGATTGAGAGATGAAGGATTTTGATAATGGAGGGCTTTGGTTGGGGTATTGTTTGAGTTGCATCGCTTTCAAGGAGATGTCATTGAGAGACAAACTGAGAGTGAAACCAAAGGCTAAACCAGAGCCGAAGATGAGGAAATAGAAGATCAAGTTTTGGATTCGTATTAGGGTTTCAACAAGCTTGAGTGATAAATTTAGGCGTAGTTGGTGCTTAGAATCCATGTTCTTCGTTGTTGTTGTTGAAGAGATGACAGATTGGAATGGTAAGAGTGAAGGAACGGTTTGAAATGAGTTATCCTGTGTATCAAGTTTCCAATGAAACCAGCTTACATATTAATAAGCATGCAAAGGAGTTGAAGCTTCAGTAAATATAAAGAACTTTTAGTTAAGTTATCTTTTGGTTAAAGAAAAATGAAACATTGAAATATTAAATACTTGTTGGCTATCGCTAATTGCCTTTTTCATTATTGTGATAATATTGAAAGATCACATCCAATTGATTTGACCATAATTAAGCAGATGTCACCCCCTATTTTTATAAGCCGGAATTTCCGTAATTTAGAATATTAAGCGAGACATACAAAAATAACAAAACAAAATTCATTTTGGGATTAAATTAACAGGTGGAAACTTTCAAATTGGATTGATTGACTAATTGAATTCAATTGTATTTGTGGGATTGACTTAAATTCAATTTAGGAATAAATATATAAATATTATAATTGAATTCAATTACATTGTTTGGAACACAATAAAAATGAATTCAACTATTTTATATGATTTTTTAATCCTTAACTAAAAATAGTATGTAATCAATATGTATGTATTTTATAGTAATGTGTATATTTATGATGTGTATATTTGACAAAAGAATTTTTAATATTTTGAAAAGAATTGGTTCTTTAATTTAGAATTCAATTGACATCATTTGATATGTGAATTGAATCCATAAAGAAAATAAGATTCAATTACCTGATTGAATTCAACTCATCTCTTTTTTGGCATTCCAAACGTATGAAAATTAATGAATTGAATCTAATTCCTTAGTTTCCAAATGGCCTATAAGTTGCAAGTTGTTAAGAAATAGATTTTTACAGCATAATGAAAATTTTACTCAACCATTTACAAAAAATTGTGCAATTAAGATGAGATACTTTTTGGGATATTTCATGTAAAGCTGAAACTTATATTGGCATTAATATTTTTTAAGAAGAAATCATCATAATTAATTTAATTTTTAAAATATATTTTTATGTAAAATTATTTGATTGTGAAAATTATATAAAACTTTTTGTACGTCACAAAAAAGCATTTTTTAAGAATCAACACTCATATTCATTAAAACATAATTGAATCACTAAATATTCACTCAAGGACGGGCCCGACCTAGCTAGTTACTAATTAGGATGTCTAACCTCTAAACCTACCTTTACTCAGCTACCGATTTTGTCTGATTAGTTCAGTTATTCCCAGCTCCTGGATTGTCCGACTGGTCTAGTTTCAGTTCTATCTAGCCGGTTTTGTTATTCTGGTTTTGCTGTATATGAGCTTTTACTCTTTCAATGCAATTTCAAAAAATAATTTAATCACAAAATGCGGTAAAACGAATTTTAGTTTCTTAATATTAAATAAGACGGATATATTCAAAAATTATGATACTACCAAGGAATGCCAATCTTTTACTTGTCTCTTATATTGAGAAGTCACCAGAAAACTTATTGCACCAGAGGGCTATATCTTAACACAAGTTCATTAACCATGCATAACGTATACAATAGACTCTATAGATAGCAAAACTAAAACCCAAATATCCGCTTTTGCTGCAAAATCCAACATTCATGAGATGAGATGACATGCCATGCCAATCCCGAAAGCATTTATGTTCTAAATCTGTGAAAATGACAGAAATAGCCAAGGGGTGGTTAGAGAAGAAGAAGTATTAAAGAAAAGCATTATAAGTTTACATCAATATATTCCATTCCATATATATTTAATGCAGTCACAATAAATCTTTCATTTAGTATTAGTTAATGCTGGATTAAGACAGTGAAAGCGGAAATGGTAATGACCTAGCAAAATTTAAAAAGGACTTTATTAAACTTAAAAATAGAAATGTATTTCTAATGAATAAGTTGTGGGGAACACATGGAAATAGTCAATAATATTTATTTATATATCACATCTTTTGTTTTATGTTACGTCAACTATTTAAAAATGTTATCTCTCTTGTTCCTATTCAATACCTAATCTCATCATTGCCCATTAATTTCTTTTATTGTTACGTGGAAATCGTAAGTGATGGTTTCAAAATAAGAGCGATTGTTTTCATTGTGTAATAAATGCGTATAATTTTCCTGCGTTATCTCCTTAGAGTTTTTCATTCTTTTTTGTTTTCTTTTTTTACACGGGAAGCTAAACAATTAAGACTCGAAAAACAGATTCACAAGGTCGGGGATGCCTGAGTGGCGGCAGCGAGGATGGCACAGTCCAGACGAATCCTGTAATAAAACTTCGTGAATAAGCGACGGTGGGTCCCGTAAGTACTGAAGGCCCGGCCTGGAAGCAGCTGCTAAAGAGGCAAGGAGATCAACACACTGGTTACCCTCGCGATAGATATGCTGGAAGTGGACCTCCCATGAGCGGTGGAGCAACTCTCGTATACCTGTCAACAAAAAGGAGATGTCAGTCAAGTTGGCAGTGGATGGGGAGAGGATGTTGATTACCTCAAGCAAATCCACTTCGACAACCACGCGGCGATAGCCACTATCTCACACCAAGCTGAGCCCTGTGTGGACCCCCCATAATTCGGCCTCAAGGGGGAACCGCGTCCAAGATAATGAAGAAAACCGCCACACCAAAGACCATGGCAATTTCTCAAGAGACCCCCTGCAGCGGTCTGGAGCGACCCAGCGCTGACAGTGCCATCGGTGTTCAGTTTGATCCATCCCTCCCCGGGTTTCTCCCAGCCCACCAGAGTATTCCTTGGAAGCCTCGGGTCAGGAAAAACCCGATTCGTCAGCGAAAGAGCTTTGACAATACAATCACTGTAGTCCAGGACAATGCGCACATCGTCGAGAGGCTAGGTAAAATCAGGATCAAAAATGCTAGCGTTCCGCCACTTCCAAATGAACCAGCAGGCAACGCCAAATAGGAGAGCCCAGTCAAAGTGACGGAACTGGAGATGCTTGCTAAGGTAGGATCCGAGCCAACTCTCCGCATCAAGAGTGAAAAACGCCCGATCGATAAGGTGGGGAGGGAATTGCCGCCATACAGAGGTCGCCCTAGGGCAATCCCGAAGGGCATGCAGAGTAGTCTCCTCTTGCCCACAAAAATGGCAACTGCTATCTGGAGTGAGAGATCGTTTAGCCCGCTGCTGATTTGTTAATAATTTCTTGTTCGCCAAAAGCCAGAGGAAAGCCCGAATACGTTGAGGACCGGGCCATTTCCAGATGACCTCCCAAAGTCAGCATCGCTCGGCCGGGCGAGACTGCTCGATAAGGTCATAAGCGGAAGCAACTGTAAAATCACGAGGGTACGTGAGACCCCAGACCAATTGGTCAGTGCCCCGTCCTGCACTCAGCAGGCAGAAAGAAGCAATCCGCAAACAAACAGAAGCAGGGAGGCAGTGTTGGAACCGGTGTCATTGCCACTAGACGGCACATCAGTGGTGGTCACTAAATACAGTGGACCCAAATCTTCAATCCAGTTGTCCAACCAAAAGAGAATCCGTTGCCGGTCCCCGAGCTTCCAAGCCGCTCCTTGCCGCACAACAGGCCATGTCGCACTATCCCCCTCCAAGTCGAGGAGGCACCAGGACGGTCCAACGTCAGAGAGAGATGAGTAAAGTCCAGTCGATATTTAGCCCGGAGGATCTAGACCCACAGAGCCTGAGGTTTGGTAAAGAGGGCTCAACCTAGTTTAGCAAGGGACGCATCATTGGACGAACGAATCCGCTTAATGCCCAGTCCTCCTGCAAATTTGATTGTACAGACGGTGGTCCAATTGACAAGATGGACTTTCCGCTGACCATCATGGGCGCCCCAGATGAAGTTCCTCATCAATTTTTCCAGTCCATCGCAAAGTTGGCGCGGGAGCCGGACCGTTTGCATAGTGAAGATGGGAAGTGCAGCAATGACGGATTGGGTTAAAGTAACCCGACCTACCAAGGTTAACTGACGAGCCTTCCAACCGGAGAGTTTCTTCTAAGCCTGATCGAGGATATACTAGTAAGTATGGCGAGTAGTACGCTCATGTAACAACGGGACCCCCAAATATTTGCCAAGATTAGTCGTGCTCTGGACATGTAGGGCGTGGCTAATCATTCGAGCGGTGGCTCTAGGAACATTCTTAGAAAAGAACAGTCGAGTTTTAGCTCTATTGACGCACTGGCCCAAAGCTGCAGAAAAGAGAGCAAGGGTGCGATCCAGGATCTGGGCCTGCGAAACCGTGGCTTCCGCAAAAAGGACTAAATCGTCCGCAAAGAAAAGATGCGAGAGTGGGGGTCCCCTTCTACTAAGTTTAAGCGGGCGCCAGTGATCGTGGCCCACAACCCGATGGATGAGATGCCCCAAGCGTTCCATGCACAAAACAAAAAGATAAGGAGATAACGGATCCCCTTGACGGATACCGCGAGAGGGAGAAAAGGGATCAAATAAGGTACCCTGCCAGTTGACTTGCATGGTAACTGTGGTAACACATCGCAGGATGATCGAAATGAGAGTAGTGGGGAGGCCGATATCGGTAAGGGTGTCCTGGATGAAGTCCCACTGAAGGCAGTCATACGCCTTCTCGAGGTCGACCTTGAGAGCAAAGTACCCCGTCTTGCCCCTCATGGACCGTATCTTGTGGATGGCTTCCTGAGCGATGATAATGTTATCTGTAATATGTCGGCCAGGAATAAAAATGCATTGGTTATCTACCACTAGGCTTTGCATAAGAAGCCTGCCCATCATGTCAGCCTCACTCGTAGAGTCCAAGTGTTTTCCTATTTCGACACTTCTAAATGTCTTTTACATAAGAAGAAGATTTGGCAGCTCAAATATAAATTTAATTATTTTGCGATTAGGTCAGCTATGCTTTATAAGATAAAGTATTGACCCATCAAATAATTGCATAGTCATCAGTTAATTATGGTAGTAGAGATGGGGATGCTCCATTGGATGTATAACCTTACTAGTAGAGATAAAGTTATGAATCTATTAGTAAAAGACAAACTGAAGGTGGTCAGCATTGTTGATAAATTAAGAATGACGAGCCTTAGGTGATTCAGATATATTAAAAGAAGACATCCTAACACTCTAGTGAGACGATGTAAGAAAATAATACTTAGAAAATATAAAAGAAAAAAGAAGGTCTAAGAAGAAGCGGAGAAAAATGATCAAGAATGATATGATTCTGCTAGAATTTACAGAAGAAATGACCTATAATAGAAAATTTTGGCATACTAGGATACGAATCAAAGATCTCACTTAGAGAGGTCTTTCTCGTTCTCATAAGTCTTTTAAATATTTTTCTTCAAGTCTTTTATTTTATATTTAGCTTGTTTTATTACATAGTACTTCCCTCCTAGTGTTTTTAGCCTAATCAGTTTCTTACTTAGTCTAGTTGCTTTCTTATAAT
>JAOSBK010000006.1:24685526-24698604 GCA_027568895.1 Erythroxylum shatona | reverse complement strand
ACCAAAATTTCGTGTGAGTAGTACCAAGTCTTCGTTTTCATCTTCCGCATCATTCACACTTTTTCCAGTTTCCACCTGCAGTGCCTCTCTTGTAGCCATGTTCGCGAAACTAGGATCTGCACTAACTTGCTAACAAGTTCTAAATCGGTAACCTTTATCTGATACCAATTGAAAAACCAAAGTGGTTAATTAAGTCGCAGACTTTCCAAATTATTCTTCGCACAAGTAGATCAAAATCTCACAAACGCAAAATAATAAAGATATCGAAATTTGGTAACGTAGTTCGGCACACTCTACCTACGTCTGCGGGGCCCTCACCCAGATTAATCACTTTCACCGAAGTACAATAGTTTTACCCAAGGCTTTACTAAGCCAACACTACTCAACCATTGACACTATCTCTTAACCTCATTTCCCGTGAAAGAATTTCACATCCAATAGTACGACCGCCTTGTACTAACCTCAATAGAGGATTTTCTCAATCAATCCAATAGTACGATCGTCTCGTACTACGCTCAACAGAGGATTTTCTCAACAATATTTGATAATAAAGATAAGAAATAAACAACTTAAGTGATCAATCAACTAAGAACAAAATAATAATACATTTGAGAAAAAGAAGACAACTTTCCGAAAGATTAAGCTCCACTGAAATAGATCTGGAAGTCATCGTAACATCAATAGGTTGACTTACATAAACACCAACATGAAACCACATAAAAACATAGATGGTTGACAAACACGCTATTGTCCAAAACCTTCCCGAATATGCATCAGCAATTAAAGCTCCAATCAACGGTGTGATATTGCACGTTCTACTCCAATCACCTTCTTTAACTGGCTTCACTTGCTTTCGAATTATTTCCTAATACCAAAATCGAACATATGCAATACTAACACCTTATCAACCCACTACACCATAGCTTGTGAGACACATACACCCACGTCAATTTAATGCCCACTCGTCTAATAATTACAAGAAATCAAAAACCACAGAAGCTCCTTTTTCAACCTCCACTTTACCTTCACTTTAACGCCCAATCATCTAATAATTGCAAGACCTACGGTGGACATATGAAGACTTGAACTCCCAAACAAACATGAGCTTCTCATTCTCTGTTGACCTATGACTGCATTCTTTAAAACTTCATTTAATGCACACAGCAACAGCACTTGTTCAACAACCCACTAAGTCTATCTAACACACACACACGTGGCTTCAACACATATATATGCAATAGACTTCTTCTATGACAAAAGATACATACGATATTCAGCGATATTCACTTCACTTATTCTGCTATCCACCAAAATCTCTGCAAAACAAATTTTTCTTATCCTTTATCCACACAATCCCACATTACAAAATAATTCTCACCAACGTAAGTGTAGCAACCACAGTTTTTGAATCCCACTACAATTAAAATTTTATATGTCCAATTAAAATGCCAAAACTAAATAAAAGATATATAATATATCTTAACAAATCTAATCTAAATATGCTCTAATTTATCATCTTCTAGTCTTAAATTTTAATAGAGCACACTCAGTTATCATTGACTTTGGCTATGATCTTTTATTTGATTTTTTTCTTTTTTAGTTTATACTTCTCTTTTGACAAGGGTGGAGGTGGAGTTATACTCTTTTTCTTTACGGTAATAATTATATATTAGATAAATTTTAAATTTTATTTTTAAATGATTAAATTAATTAATATTTATTAATAAGTTATCAATAAAATTTATTTTAAATTAAATTAAATTTCATTTATTTTAAATATTTTATTATTAAATCAATTTTTAATTATAAATAGTAAATTAAATTATTCATATTTTTATTAATTAAATATAATATAAAATTAAATCATTTGTAATCCTTATTAATGATTAATGTATTAAATAATTAACAATTAAACTATGGAAAATATAAATAGAAATCAAAAATCACTTTTTATGGCTTTAATAAATTTTAAAAGTCAAAAGAAATAAAAAACTCAAATAAAGAAATTTTTATTAAACTTTAAAACAAAAACAAAAACTGAAAAAATAAAGTAAAAAAACATTCCTTTTCAACAAAATTGATGCTGATTAAATATTTAATTACTACTATGGAATATTAATGTACAATAAATATATTATTATTAAATAAAATTTTTAAAAGAAGAAAACCAAACTTCTGTAAAATCATCCGTTCAGGTTCAAGTTTAATTAACTAGGCCTGGCCACGTCCCACCCAAAGCCCACCTCTGGAATCAAGAGTAAACAACAATCAAGTTTCCCTTTCTCTGACACGCCCATTTGTGTAGCTACTCCGGGTTTCATGTTGACTCGCTTTCACTCACCTCTATTTCTCTGCGCTCCCAAAATCCAACCTCAAATCAATCCTGTTTTGCATATTGCTTATAGTTTGGAAAGGAATTTCAGTGACGTCGCTTCCCTATTACAGGCTTGGAGTCCTAACGTGACATTGAAAAGGAAAAACAATAGGCACTTCATCAGGGGGTGAAGTGCATCATCTGCAACAGCGATTGCAGTGTGTTTGGCAGGAACTTCCTGGCAAACACAAAGCATATGGAGGAAGTATAACCATTGCCATTGAAACTGCAGTTTTTACCAAGCCTCATTTGATCCAAAAACTCACTCGTTATAGCTTGTTTCCCAAACTTTCCAGGGTGCGGACCGCCTCGTGACCAATCAACCCAAGTGATGCTCCTGTCAGAATTCTCCTCCGGACAACAAATATTCACTAGCGTAGGAATATAATGTTCGTCCATGTAACAAGGAGGACTACAATGCTCCCGAAATAAGGGGTAGTACTTCGTGTCCGAAATGATTTCGACGGCAAGCTTCCGATTGACCTCAAACCATTGCGACCCTTTTCTCCAGTCTGAAATATTAATAGAAGGAAACATTTTGGGATTGTATCTGCCTCGACCCACCTTCCTTGGGTCGTCGTAGGAACCTATGAAGCTTTGGTTGGCGTTGACTAGGTAGGTATATACTGTAGTAAAGTTGAATAGGGGTATGCAAGACTCCGAGAGTAACACAAATCTCTCGTTAGTGAAGTCTAGGAGAGCATTGGCCAAAAGTCTCCTCTCTGCATCGATCATCGACGATCTTCCCCATTCCACTGGCTGAAACAAGGAAAAAACCAATCCTGAAATAGTGAAATTTCAAAATCCATACTTCACAAATTTTTTTTAAAAAAACTTTTTCCAGAATCGATAATGTTTATATATTACAATATCTCATCACATCTAGTAACATATTTTAGTGAAAAGAGTAACTTGATGAAAATTGTTCTCCACCTGCTAAATGAAATACTCAGAGTATCAGACATCATATTTGTATTGATGGTGTACCAACGCTCTTTGTGGTCAGATGATAAGCATGTACAATACTTAAAACTCGTCTATTTTCTTTTTTTGTTACAATTAGAATGGGAAATTCTTACCTTGCTTGGGATTCTTCTACCATGAAAAACAGATGCTGGAGGCACCACCTTGTTGTAGGAAGGGTGAGTATGGACGTATATAGTATAAAGACCTTCATTCCCTTTGAAGAAGTTCTCCCATAGAGGACCCAATGGCAAGGCTCCTTTCGTCAAGAACATGAAAGCAACTTTAGGGACTCGCTTGTATGGAAATTCTTGAATCCTTGGCACCATTGATGCTCTCCAAAGCAACTCTTCATCTTCCATGTTGTGCATGAGATGATCAAGAGGCCAAATGGGTGGTGAAACATTACCAGTGTCAGGTAAAGAACGCAATATCGGTGGTGATGGGACCCGTGGAAACCACGGCAATGGTGGCAATAGTTTGGTTATTGGTGGTGGAGGAGGAGGTAGTGGTGATGAGAGAGGGACTGTGGAAGTCTCTAAAGAGAAGGATAAGTGTTTCATATACAAACTAACAGTGAATCCCAAGGACAAACCAATTACAAAGCATAGAAAATGAAAGACATGGCTAAATTGCAACTGGGAGTTGACAAGTGTAGCTATTGATGATGGTAACTGCTGCTTCTCGTTTCTCATTTTCCAGGCAATCAAACAAAAAAATGGGCGAGACAGAGAGAAGAAAGAGTTTTAGAATCTAGTGCTAGCTAGGCAAGCAAATTAAGCTTGCTAAATAGTTGAATTCTGATTCAGAATACTTGAAGCAAAAGCTATGTAGAACGGCATGAATGCCATATTTTGTGTCTCAAAACTCTTGTTTTCTACTCAAAAGAAGATGAAATTGGGGTGCACAAAAAATAAAGGAAAAACAAAAGCTGAGATCGAGAAATCAATAGAGAACTTAAGATTTTCCTATGCCCGACATAAAATTAAACCCTAGTTTGAAGTCCATGTAACCATCTCAAGAAGAAAATTCAAAGGAGAGAATGTGATGGAGGTACTAAGTAAAGACAGAGTCAGTTTTCCGCAAGCCAATGCAAGTGGTGACAGAAATTAAGCGGTAGGTTTTATTTGGCAATTTGGCACTAGGACGCGTCTGTCTGGAAGACTTTGCTGCGGGAGATTTTGATAATCGGAAGACAACCTAAGAATTGTTGACCCTTAAACGCCACACTACCATAATCAAGCAACTTGATTTAAATGAGACTTTTTTACTACACAAACTTTTTATCTGCCCTTTTTCTTCAGCCTACCATGTGGCCTAGTTAGAATCCAGCCATTGAACTTACACGTGTAGATAAAGCATTTACTTACTTGAGGTACACAGGCATAGAATCGAAGACCGTAATTGGCCTAATGTTCCATGAAAATGCCAGTTTTGGAAGAAATGAGTGCTAATTTAGTCCTACTTGAGGTTGAGGACCTTTAACCATTTTTGTCACTGCGCGATTTAGGGCACTAAATAAGCCTCAACGTCAGTTACCTGTCTACCTCACCACGGTCTAGAAAAACAGCCCCCGTTTAAATTGAGTTCACAAAAATCTGAAGCTCCAGCAATCCCTAGACAAGTTAAATTGTTACTTGAACGTGCCTTGAGCAATTCCACTGTTTCTTCCTAAAATCAATACAAGTATAATAGCATACTAAACAGCAACACAAGATTTAAAAAATGTCACCAGTAATGACACCTAGAAAGAAGAAAATAAATGACGACAAGCACCAGAACGGACCATTCATAAGGCAATTTCTACAGCTTATGTATATGTTTACATCAAACTATTCATCTGCTCAGTTGACTGATAAAAGCAAGCTTCAAAAATGATATTTGCAGTTAATGGAACGTCACTTTCCCGCAATTTATGATAGGTATGGTCAAGCGTCAAATTCCTCTTCCATTTCAGAACTGAATAGGCCCACACTCTCACTATTTAGATGGAGAAAAGCTTTGGAGCACTCTGCTCATAATAGCTTGGCACCTAAACGATACACACCATTTTGTTTTTCATTCAACAATCTGACTCCAAGATATTTTGGTAATATTCACAGCGACAACATGTGAAACCATTCCTGGTTTTAAAAACTTCAAACCAAGTATAGGAAACCAAATGTATAAAACCTAAGAAAAAGGCTAACCTCAGACGTCAAGTTGGTTGCGTACAGATGAATGAGATCAATCAAGTTACCCATGGCAAGCAGTAGTATGCAAATATAAGGCTATAAAAGGAAATCAGGAATAACGCCTGTTTGTGCATCTACATTTAAAGGCACGTCGGCTCTTGGTTGAGCTTTGTGCCTATCGTGGTGATGCCTATTCTTTTTCTTTTCTTTATCTTCATTGCCCTGTTTCTCATCAGTATTCTTCTTCCCCGAACTTTTCCTACTTCTGTCTTTACCATGACTCCGGTGGTTTCTCCTCTTCAAGCTTGGATTTGCATCATCTGGGTTCTCCCCGTCTGCGGAATTTTCTTTTGATTCATGAAGATTAACATTTACCTTCTCCTTCCCTTTTTTTCTACTAGGTAACTTATCAGATGGCTTAATAGTTGATGTAGCAGGTATAGCTTCACTGCCTAAAAGAATCTCTCGAACAGCACCAGAAAAAAAATCATCTTCTGATTCTACTTTCTTTCCACTTATGGGTACCACATCTCCTTCATCCAACTTCACTACCACAGGCCTAGGTTTTGCATGGTTGGGTTTTCTCTTTAGAACAAATGACTGGTCTGTAAGCTTAACTAGATCTTGAGTATCATCATTGGCATTAGTGCTGGAATTAAGATCATTTGCAGGTGGATAATCGCATGTTTGAACTTCCTTCTTCTCTGAAGAAAGATAGTATAACCCATGCCGCTTTCGATGTTCTGCTAGTAAAGAAGCGGCCTCATTTGACAGTTCTGGATCTTGTTTGCTCTGGAGAGTAGAAGAATACAAACTAGCAGTCTCTCCTAAATATGGACTCACCAGAGAAGAGGAACTCGTGGAAGGTAATTGTACATCTCCACAAATTTCATCCAAGTCAGCAAGATTCTCATTAAGGATTAAACCCACTGGTACAGGAACTCTCTCCTGAGAACTTACTGAGATTGGACCAAGCTCCTTAGAGAAGGCTTCATGCACCAATTCAACTATTGTGGAAGCTGATAGTTCTTCCCTATTTACATTTGGTTTTCTAATATGCAAGTCACCCAGTTCTTGCTTTGTCAAATCAACAAATCCAAGAATATTACGTGCTCTCTCTTTTATTTCAACATCAAAGCTTCCTGACAAAGGACCCAGTGCCGATTCAATCAAATTTAACAAGTTCATAACAGATTCATGTGTCAAACTCTTCTTCCCAAGCAAAGCTGATACAGATGAATCACCCTCTCCATCATCTAAAATAGAAAGATCTTCATATGATTGATTTGAATTCCTCAGGTTATCCTGTTCACCATCAACAGTAGCTTTTAACGATGCTGAAACAGAAGTTTCCACATATTCACCTATAGAAGACACATCTGGAACTTTTAATGACAAATCACAGGTTACATTCTGACTTTGTATTAGGTAAGAATGAAGACAAAAGATTAAGACTTTGAAAACAGACTGCAAATAAACAGCTCTGATTGGGGATGGCAAGAGAACGCTACGAGGCTGTATTAATGACTCAATAAGTTCGATTGGGTTCTTTGAGAATTCCACATACTCTCCACAAATCCAAGCAGCAGCACATAACATCCTATGCAAGTAAGCATTACCAAGCAAGGCAGGATCAATCAGCAGATCACGACCAATACGGACTAGCTCTGGTCTAACATCCTTTACTCTCATACCTATATCAATAAGCTGATTCTCAATTTCTCCCCCCCTTTGGCAATGTGGTACCCTTGCCATTTCTCCAAGAAGTGAGACATACCATTCAAAGTCAACAATCATCTCATACACATTTCTGCAACATGTGGATAAAATTGAACCAAGAATCTCATTGCAGAACATAGGATCAGATTTCAGCGCATAATTAATCAAAACCCTACAAATTTCTGCAACATTACCCTCAGAGACCATTGCCATAACTAGACGCAAAGAAGCAATTTTGACATTAGGATCTATATCACTCAAAGATTTAATCACAACCTCCTTATTCTCCAATACTACCCACAATTGCTTAGCTGCCGCAATGGAGAGTGCATGCAATCCTAGATACTTAAGGTTGAGATCGTCATCAACCAAAAATTCATGAATTTTCGAAGCAGCAAGTTTCACTGCAGATTCGTACTCAGTCAAGCTATTCAGCACAGTCACGATGCACTCAAACATCAAAGATTTTGCTCCCGACCTCCTCATATGATCACAGATAGGTTCGACAATCCTTTTAGCCAACCTAGGCTCCAAAGGAGCCAACCTGGAAAAAATCTTCAGGACTTTAATCACCACCCAATTATTTCTTGAATCGACCAAAATCTTATAAAACTCGGGAGCTAAAGGAAGATAGGATTTGGGGTCTTTAGATGCCAGCTCACAGAACACTCCAACAACTGCAGACACGATCTGTGGATCACTACTCTCTAAGCTCTCAACAAGCCTCTTAAAACACACCCGGACTGCATCTGGGTATTTACCGAAAATCCTCAAAACCACAGCAACAGCTTTCTTTCTAACAAAGACCTTAGAACTTGACATCAAAGTGAAAACTTCGGGAGTAAGATCTCTACATAAATCAACAGTCCCAATGGTGGACAAGCATTCAAGGGCTAAACTAACCTCAAACTCGTTACTACTCTTGAGATCCTTCCGTAACTGATTCGTGATCAACAAAATGACCGGAGTGGATTCGTGGAACGACTGTGAGATAGCAAGATAGCCAATTTTTTTGTGGGCAAAATTGGGAGAAGATATGCACTCAATGGCATGAAAAGCAGCCCATGTCATGTCAACAAAATGGATTGAATTGAGGTAAGTCAGCTTCTGAAGAGCAATTGATTTGGTGGGCAACTCAGTTGATTTGATCTCTCGGCGTACGTCTTCGACAACCTTGGCAATAAAAGCAGACTCTAGGGTATGCTGGTGGCGGAGGCCTTTGATAACATCGTCAAGAGTGCGTTGAAAAAGGTGATCCATTAGCGAAGGAGAAGCCATTGGTGGGGGAAAAATCTGCAGCCTCGGAATTAAATTGAGGTGGGGATGTTCGCATAAGTGAAAAGGTAATGGAATTGGGGTAAGGGGTCAGGCGGTCGTACCAGAAAGAGGAGAGAGTGAATGTTTTTGTGTTGTTTTCTTTTTCATTAAGCGCGAAGAGAACAGAATACACAACGAGTCTAAAGAGCTAGATTATAAGGGAAACAGATTCTCGACATATCCTCTAATAAAGTGACATCCAATAGATGTAGTATCAAAATAAGTGGTTCTTAACTCAAATTGCTCCGTATAGTTCGCTAGCCAGTCAGCATATTTGTTACTCTGCGATAGATATGACGATGTACAACAGTCCAATTTTGAGTAAAGTTCGTTAATTCCCTGAACTATGGGATTGAAAATCATTGAATGTCTAGTCGAGGAATAGAGGAGGTCGATCGTTGCTATCGAGTCCACTTTGAGTTCGATCCGGCGATAACCTAGGTTTCACGCCAGCGTGAGTCCTATATATACTCCCCAAAGTTCCGCAGACACCGGTGAGCACCAGTCGAAATTCTGGCTGAAACCTTCAAGCCAATTGCCTCTATTGTCACGTATGATGCCTCCTGCGATGGCTGAGGATGAGGAAGATTTGCATGCGCCATCTATGTTTAACTTGACCCACCATGTAGGAGATTTACACCCTCCTATAAGTTGCTCATGTCAAGGCCGATGTTCCGTAACAACTTTACTTTGCCAAGCAGCTGACTTATGAATCTGATCTGCAAAAGACAAAATAAGAGAAATGGGGGAGGACGCCCAACTAAAATGTTCATAAAAGATGGTCATATTTTGTCATATCCATAAAAGCCAACAAGTAGCACCAAAAAGGATTGACCAATCATGTCCAAAAACATGTCGATGGTGTTGGAGGTTTGTACTGAGCCACTGTCGAGTCGGCAGAGTGAAAAACTCATCATTAACTAGCTGAGGGGGAAATGAGTTCCATACTTGGCGGGCTTTGATGCAGTATGTAGCGCGAATTCTTCAAGTCCACAGTGATAACAAGATCCATCCGTAGTAAGATGCCTACGAACACGATGTTGGTTAGTGAGTAACTGATCGTGTGCGAGGAGCTAGAGGAAGGATCGAATGCGTTGAAGGCCTTCCCATTGTCAGATTACCTTCCAAATTCCATCAATTGTGGTGTCCTCGTTATCCATTAACATGGAGTAAGTGGAAGCTACAGTGAATTGACCGGTGTTAGAAATGCCCCCGATTAACTTATCCTGTCCTAGGTAGGGCTTCGTGGGGAAAGTTCCTACGATTAACCTGCAAATCAACGTCGGGAGGCAAGTTTGAAGTGCATCCCAATTCCAATTACTATCAATGTCCAGAAAATGTTTGACACGGAGGTTGCTCGATGGAGCAAGAATTGGGGTGGTTGCTTGGGTAATAAGAGGTCCCACTCCCTCAACCCAAGGGTCCATTCAGAATCTAGTCTTAGCACCATCACCAATCATCCATTTCATGCCCGGGAGCACTAGGTGCCAAGTAGTCTTTATGCTCTTTCAGATCATTGAGCCACCATTTGTGTCAATAGTGGTGGGGAGGTTATTGACATCAAACTTATATTTCATCGAGAGAACTTTTACCCATAATGCATTAGGCTTGGAAATCATAATCCATCCTAATTTTGCCAAGAATGGCTCATTGGTTTTACGAATATTCCGAATATCAAGACCCCCATCTCTTTAGGTTTACAAACGTCTTCCCAGTTAACCAGGTGAATCCGCTTGTTGCCATTATACGAGCCCCACAAAAATTGTCGCATTAACTTCTCTAGGGCATCACAAAGACTACAGGGCAATCGGACCGTCTGCATAATATAACTAGGTAGGGTCACTATGACAGATTGAGCTAAAGTGATATTCCTGCAAAGAACAAAAGTTTGGTGGACCAGCCTGATGAATGTGGGTGAACCTTGTCAAGAATGTACTGATAGGTTTGCTTGTTCACTCTGTCATGCAGAAGTGGAACTCCAAGCTAACGTCCGAGGTCTTTCGTCTGAGTTAAACTTAATGCACTACTTAAATAGTGAGACGTCAAAGTAGAAATATTATTGGAATAATAGCACCTAGATTTTTCTTGATTGACACGTTGTCCTGAAGCAGCACAGAAAGAAACTAAAGTATCCCGAATAATGTCTACTTGATCAATAGAAGCTGCTGAGAAGAGGATAAGGTCGTCTGCGAAGAACAGGTGAGAGATTGGCAGTCCATTTTTGCTTAATTTAATAGACTGCCATTGTCTTTGTGTCACTGCCTGAGTAATTGATTGGCCGAGACGTTCCATGCACAGGACAAATAGGTAAGGCGACATGGGGTCACCCTGTCGAATACCTTTAGAAGGACTAAAGGTCTCGTTAAGTTCATCATTCCACCTTACTTGAAGGGAAACCAAGGAAATGCACTTCATAATGAGATTAATCAGTGATTTGGGAAGACCTATGTCGAATAAGGTTTCTTGAATGGAGTCCCATGACAGTCTATCATAAGCTTTCTCAAGATCCACCTTTATAGCCATTTGCCTTTTTGACTGGTTTTCCTTTTCATGGTGTGGATGACTTCTTAGACAATAATAATACTATCCGTAATCAAGCGTCCCAGGACAAAGCTACATTGGGTTGGAGCTACCAGGTTTTCAAGGTAGGGCTTAAGCCTATTAACAATAATTTTGGTAATGGATTTGTAGACCACCGAACATAAAGCAATTGGTTGAAACTGCGTAATCGACGTGGGATATTGAATCTTCATTATGAGAACCATAATGGTGCGATTAAGATCATAATCCCAAACTTTATGTCGAAAAATTCATTGAAAGAATAAAGTTAGAGAGGGACCCACAATATCATATTAGGATTGGTAGAATAAAGCGGGTAAGCCATCAAATCTTAGTGCCTTATTAGGAGCCATATTGAAAAAAGTCATCTTGATTTCATCAGGATGGAGAGGACTGTCTAAATCAGTTATAGCTTGGAGGGGTAGGGGGAAACTGACCATGGATCAGCCGGTCAGTAGGATGTTGGCTGTCAGTCGAATAAATTTTTGCTAGGAAGTGTTGTGCTAGTCTTCGGATGCTCCTTGGGTCTGACAGGACATTCCCATTTTCATCTTTCAACGATTTAATCTACACGTGTCTTTGTTTGACCATGGTGATTGCATGATAGTATCTAGTATTTCTGTCACCCTGGCCTAACCACTGGCTCCTGGATCTCTGCAGCCAGTATAGTTCTTCTTAATAAAGGACCTGCTCCAGTTCAGACCGTAGATGCTCCTCGAGCCCCCGGAGAGAGATCGAGTCTTCATCTTCTAATTGTTTTTGAATGCCTTTAAGCCTCACTAGGAGTTGCTTTTTTTTGATGAAAAATATTCCCAAAATGGAATAGTTCCATTATTGTAACCTATCTGAAAAATTTCTGATCTCGCTGCTGAAATTGGATCCGATAGGAGTCCAATTCTTTGCTACAATTGACTAAAGTTAGCATGCGTCAACCAAGCTAATTGGAAGTTAAAGGATCTAAGTGTTTGAGTAGAGTGCGTGCTATTGTTAAGAGACACTAAGAGAGGCCGATGGTCAGATTTCAGGAAGAGCAGGTGAGTAATTGTAGTGTCATTGAAGGCACATTGCCAATTATTAGAACAGAAGGCCCGGTCTAATCTGTAAAGGATTTGTCCCCTCAGCTAAGTGAACCTAGCCCCTAAGAATCCTAGATCCTGAAGCTGGCACTTATGCACATAGTCACGAAAGTGAGAATTTACTATAGGTTGGAGTGGGGAACTTCCACGTTTATCAGTGCTCTCCAATTTGGCATTGAAGTCCCCACCCAAAAGCCAAGGTGTAACTATAATTCTGGCAATTTTCTATAGATACCGCCATAAGTAATTTTGTAATGAATATGTAGGGCTAGCATAAATGGCCGTAAAATCAAAGGACAATTGGTCCTATACAATGCTTGTGTGCACAAATTGTTGGTGAGCTATCAGAATTCTGTCCTTAATTTCCTCTCTCTAAATTAGCCAGATGCTGCCCTAATTGCCCTCTGCTTCCACCCTTAAAGATTGTGTAAAACCTAAACTCCTAATGACTTTCGTCATACAAGTCCCACTTATACGAGGTTAAACTAGAACAAGAAGACGTGATTTATGAATTCGAATGTAATTTTTGATAATAGGCTTGAAGGTCCGATCTCCAGCCCCTTGACAGTTCCATATGAATATCAAAATAAAAACGGAGAAGAGAGTCTATTTTGCTTGATAGATGACTGCATTGATAGTCTGCCCCCGAACCTGATCTGGCATATGTTCTTGTGGAGTCTCCTCCATCTAAGTATCAGGCTCAACATTCATTTCAGTGGCTGTTGTTGGATCTGTTTCTAGATTTGGTGGTCTTAGTGTTAGTAGTGTGCCCTAGGCCAATGGATATATGTGACTTTTGTACTAACATTATGACTTATTAATAAGATATTATGAGGTATTCTTTTATATATGCATATATATCATTTATGTAATGTGATTTACATTCCATGAATAGT
>JAOSBK010000006.1:24661524-24677183 GCA_027568895.1 Erythroxylum shatona | reverse complement strand
AACCTTTTACCATAATTGTTATAATTCCAACATAAAAGTTCAAAATTTAAATTTATATGACAAACTTCATCACAATGCCACTCGTAGACATCAATTAAATACAAGAGAAAACCAACATACAATTACAATTTCCATAATAACAAAATCCATCTTGCACTAGAATTCCAATATTCTGAAGCCAACAAAAATGTAAGTTAAATAATAAATTTAAAAAGCTAAAACTTATAAACAAATTGATATTTATACGATACCCGAAGTAAGGAGAGGGGAGGGAGGAGAAAGAGGAGTCGTGGGAGAAGGGGGTTACCTGTCGGAGACCGGCCGGCGGCGTTGGAGCTCTCCACTCGGCGACAGGCGGCGGCGATGGAGGAGAACGGTGGAGGAGGAGTCGCGCAGGGAGAGGAAGAAAGGAGGAAGGTCGCGTGGGAGAGGAAGAAAGGACCCTGAAGAGGGTTTAATAAGTTTTCAAAACGACGTCGTTTTGAAATAACCCAAAACAACGTCGTTTTGCTTTACCTGAGGGGCTGCAATCCGACGTTTTTACCGACCACTTTACCGACCGAAAATTTGGTCGGTAAATTCCCTCCCCAACATTCAGCGACGGAATATTGTACCGTCGCAAAACTTCTTCTCCACAACCATCTTCCCCGACGGCTGTCCATTTTCGGTCGGTAGTTGTAACGGTTTCCAGACCGTCGGTGATTTTCCGTCACCAATCAACATCTTTCTTGTAGTGTACTATATGTATGTTTCAATCACTTGACTAGTATATACATACTAGTCATTTGATTTTAAAAGGTATAGTTAATTACCTTTTACTAAACAGATAGCTCACTACTTATCGTTATTTTTTTAGAAAATAGAGAGATTTTCAATAACTACAATACACGTGATTAACAAGAAGTTTTGGTGGGGCAACATATTAAATTGAGTAAATTTGTTTTATTGTATATACTTTTGAATGTGACAATTCGGCCAGTCATGCTTGTACAGATAAATTTTTGTGACTGATGAATATTTTTTTTTGAATTAATGAGGATCTTGATAATTAATGTTATACTTAAGAATAATTTGGATAGGTGTGGTTTAAGAATTGTTGAAGTATCACATAACCCACTTGCTAGTCTCAAGAATGTGTATATATATATATACACTCACAATTACATTAGCTATCATGTATTCAAGAAATTGTCAACATTGACTAAATTAGATGGGCCAGCTGAAGCTGATGCAAACAACAACTTAGAAAAGTTAAAACGGTATTTCGGAATGGATTTGTTTTTTCAAACCCATATCTTGAAACATTGCATTAATTTGTCTTAATCTTCTAACCACAACCTTATCTAATTGAAAAAAAAAAAAGAAGGGGAAAGAGAATGCCTTGGAACAAAAGAAAACATATTCCTGTAATGAAGAGAGAGAGGATAAAAATAGGTGACAAGCCAGGAATGAAGGATACATGTTTGTTGTCTCTTCTAAGCCATGAACATGTTTACACGAACGAACGGTCTAAGAATCCTCTCCATTTCATATCTTCTTCGGATCATAGTATTTGTTCTTGATTATATCTCAGAAAACCTTGACGATGCAATTAGCCTTCTAACAGCTTGACTTGACTTGGATAAGCAAATATCAAGAGTCTGCAAGTACCAGCAATAGTTACAACTTGGATACCTAAATTTTCATCCTCAAGAAAAGCAATCATTTCTTGTTCTTTTTGTCTTTTCCACCGCTCAAAAATGATCCAAATCCAAGGAGATTTGCAGTGCCTTTAGAAATGTAAGGTGGTGGCACATTCAATACATGATTTATTCTCACACCATTGCCACGAAACCCTCCATAGTTCTTCTTCAATGGAGGCTTCTGAGCTATGGAATCCATATAAGCAGATGATGACGAAGTTGATACAGAATTTTTCATGCAATTTGACTGCTGCTTCTGTGTGTTATGCTTTTGAAAATCTTTCATAGAAATTTTCTTTGGATTTGGGACTGTACCCGTAGAATTGCTTCGAGACAGAAGCGGCAATGAGCAGATTAAGCTCCTCTTAATATCACAGTTGAGACTAGTGCTTCTCTTGAATCCCCAAAAAGACTTGGACGGAGGCTTTTCCTCCATTTCAGAGTTCAAAACCATTAGTTCGTTAGAACACTCTTCTCTCTTTGGATCCCCTGTGGAGAGAGGACGTGGGAGTGGAGGAAGAGTATCCATTCTTGAGGGTTCATCTCTATGCCGCTGCTTATCAGAATCAATGGATCTTCCATGAATTTGAAGTGGAAGGATCATGCCATCTGCAAAGAGCTCGTCTGCCAAGGAAGGTTCATGATCTAAGCTACTACAAATGCTGAACTCAAAATCAGAACTTGAATCCAACAGCTTGGTGTCTCCCCGAGATTCCCATTTCGTTGATAAGTCATCTTCTGGGCTGAGATCATTGGAAAAGGATATTCTAGGACTTGTTTCTGAGCACATCTTGGTGATCCCAGTTTCAGTTTGTCGGTTGAAGAACAAAGAAAACTGCATCAAGAGCAGATCAGGTAATCAAGAAACTTGAAACATTGTTTAACAATTCAGGAGTTAATTAAAAGAAGAGAAAAGGGTGGAGGTAGAACGATTCAAAGATGATGGGCTGGGAAGAACATAATTTCTCTAGGTTTGAATATTGACAAAGGATAGTTTGGACCAACTAGGAATGAAAAAGGAGATGTACAGAGAATTGTGAGCAGAGCATAAACGACCAGAGTGGTATCAAAGAAAAGAACACTGCTTTCTTTCCCGCGTGAAAGATTCTAAGAAAATTATAAGGATCAGGTTCAGAATGTTCTACACTGAATTGGAGCAGACTGCGGAACAAAGTTGTCTGCTACTGTAAAAAAAAAAGAAAAGAAAAAGCAGATATGTTGGAGAGACTTAAAAGACATGGGGCTGCGAAAAACATACTATACTATTTAATGGAGAAAATTTCGGTAAATTCAAAGAAGATGGGAAAATCAAGGCCATATGTGAGAGAATTGGTTTCCTTCTGTGTGAGGCAAAGGAATAAATGCACTCAAGTAGTTGGACTTGAAGGAATGGAATGTTGAAAGGACTCCAAGAAACCTTCAGAATGTATTAAATTGGTGGCGAGACAAAGTTGTTTTCACAAACCACATAATCGACATTTGGGCTGCCCTTACATCATCTGACACCATCCTTTATTTTTTTTTTCATATTTAGATTCTCAACA
Source organism: Erythroxylum shatona (assembly GCA_027568895.1). Lineage (NCBI taxonomy): Eukaryota > Viridiplantae > Streptophyta > Magnoliopsida > Malpighiales > Erythroxylaceae > Erythroxylum > Erythroxylum shatona. Next base: position 24,673,957 of record JAOSBK010000006.1, on the reverse strand, counting down.
TCTAACATAAAAAATTGGCCTAGTCAATTACCGTTTGAAAGTAAACGCAAAAAAAAAACACGGTTGTTGGTGGAAGAAAATAATAAACTTTCCGGTAATTTAGCAGTTGGTAATCCATTGTCCTGTCCTGATTATCCAACACTTTTTCTTGGTCTCTGCTTATATATATTTGCAATCCAAGGTTCTTAAAATAATAATGCTTCCTTCACCCAATTTTGGCAGGAGGCCTTGTGTTTTCGTCCATTGTGCTCCACACGTTACTAATTCTTGAGAATCTTGTGGGGCAGAAGCAGGACACAACAATCGGTTTTTGGCATTTCACTAGCTCAGGCCACCTCTTTTCTTCGCCTATTGCCTACATTCAAAGCTTGGACACAAACTAAAAAGCTACTTTTCATCCTAAAAATTCGACCCACTCATTCAATTAGTTTATTATTCCCCTATCAATCCTAATTATACATACTACTGAATAGAAGAGAGTGAGTGTAGTTTCTTTTCTTAAATCTCCGCTTTCTTAAACCCCTTGAATTAGAACATTCTGAGGCCAACTTGATGTGGCTCCGATCTTGTGGTTGTTTAGACTTGAGGTTCTTTGGCGCCCGAAATGCCATTTTTAACAATCTAAAGTTGATGTCTTCTCTTGACAAGACTTTTCCTAAAACAACCCTCAAAAAATGAAATTTATTGGGCAGTGTGACCACTTTCTGAAACAACAGGAGGACTGAGCAATAGTCTGAAGACTGTTTTGTGATTAAAATCTTACAGAATTTTGAAGAGCCGCCCCACATACCGATTACCGAAGTACAGACTTGTAGAGGAGAAAACATCACAACTGTATCAATAATTCTCTTATATTATATGAAGTAGACCACTCAGGAATCCGGGAAATTGTGTCCCAGAAAGCTATCTATATTTGTTAGGTATTATTATTATCTTTTATATAAAAAATAAAAATAAAATTCTATTTCTAGTTTGACTATGACATTTGCAAATTAGGAATTAAAAAATTTTACCATTTTAATTAATTTTGAAGAGACTACTCAACTGAAACCTCACATCGGTTCTTGATTCATCAAACATCTTTTAACGGAGCCCACCAACCATCACATGGCATGACAAAGGTATGTGTCAATTTTCCCTCGTCGTCTTCAGGATATCTCCAGATCAACGTTGAGTCGGCTCTTTGTCCCTTGTTGTTCTGAAATTTCTTACCATAGGTCTAGGTAGTACAAAAGGAATGTGATCTTAGTAAAGGATAAGATAACTGATCAAGATTGAATTGATACTATTTTGGCTAGTCATTTGCAGAAGGGTTACATACTAAATACCACACCTAAACAAAAGTCCATTGATGTCCATGATCGGATGGATTAATGTTAGTTTACATAATTTTTGGGATTAGTTGAGAATTTATATAATATGCGCTTTCTTTGTACACACGCTATCCATCTTAAACGAGTAATGGAGATACTATACCATAGATTAAAGATCTCCCCTCCCCTGTTGATTCTTTGTCTGCTTTTTTAACGTTTTGAAAAGATGTATTGACCTTTTTTTTAATACCTTCTCTGGTTGACATTAAGGATTAATTTTGGTTGTTAAAAAAAAAGTAAGAAAAGCAAAGATACTTGTTCCTTCTTTCCAAGAGATCATTGTTTGATCGACTTCTCTGATTGACCGATCACGCCTGCTGTCAAATGAATAGAGATTTTTTCAATTTCCACAAGAACCATAAAAGGTTATTTCGTTTAATGGATTAAACAAAACAAGTAGAAGAAGAAAAGGGTAATAATGGATCAATTCAAAGTTCAAACCTAGTCCATGGTGGTGGGTTAATTTTCATTCATTTTTATTGTTTATCGTATGGATCATGATAGACCATTTTCAACAACCATCAAAGGTTTTTAACGTGGGTTTAAAGGAAAGAAAATCTAAGAGACACCAAGTCTTGGAGTTGGTGGGAAAATTATGTGACATGGGAGGTAGGTCAGGACTACCTATTCTAAAATCATACACATCTTTTACTCGCCAGGTGGGCAATCTGTCCTTAGACTTATGGTAAATCGAATTCCACCAAGTTAAACCCAAAACCAAATTCCAAGTCATGCCAGCTTAAAATTTCGAATCATTTGAACTTGTTCACAACCTAAATTCTAGACGAGTATCGAGTACCTTAGACAAAATTTTTAGAGGAAAAAAAAACTGTAAATAAATACATTTTTTTGTGAGATCATATCCCAACCAGATAATTTTTACTCACAATCGATGATTCGATAGAGTTGTCAAGAGAACCGTCAACTGTGACTAGTCCTGGGAATGACAACCTCATATAAATTAAATTGTAGGTTAGGTGGCAGCGGGGTGTCCCACTTTTGTGTCATCAGCCATGAACTTGATTGATTGACTGCCACGTCGTCGGCTTGGGTGGTGGTTGTGGTCATCACCCAGACAGGTTCCACACTGCCAATAGCTCTCATCACCCATTAGATGCTTTGCCTTTGCTTTGCCCCAACTTTGTTTCTACTCCTCTAGCTAAAGCTTTACGTGGTGATCCAAAGGAACGGAAAAACTAACGGCATTTCAAAAGAATATCATTACCTGCCCACTACTGTTTCTGTGGAGCTGAGTTGTTAGTTGAACTCTTGGTCTTTTGTTCTTTTCAAATTAGGATTGAAATCTTTTTCATGATTTCTTCACCTTCGTTTGCCTGAATCCTCCATTTATCAAGCATGCTGTTTCTGTTTCTTCATAGAGTGATTATGCATTTTATAGCAAGCAAGCCATGCACATCTCATGTGTCCTGGAAATTTGGCATTTTAGAAAATAATTTTTTTAAAAAAAAAACCCTCAACACATCACCGAACTGATCTTGGTACAGATCTACCAATCGGAAAACCAGCCTCCAAATTTCCACTTCAGTCTTCATACAAGCAAGTTCATTTTACATTTCAAATACGAGTACATTGAATTGCCTTGGTATAAACAATTGCATTGTAAAAATTGTACAGATTCATTTGGCAAAAAATCAATATCATCTAAGATCAATGACATCAAATTTTAGTTTGGGATTCATATACACATCTGTACATGCCTTGTAAATGGGTCCACCATCCGGAGGCTGATTATGAGAATGGAATCCACGCTGCTGGCACTGTCTTATAACTGACATGCCTCCCGGAGTTGTCAACCGAAAAATCCCATATGTTCTGCACAGTTTTAAATTGATTACCTTCATACTTTTATATTGAAAAGTCGAAACTCACTGAGACAACAGAACATACTTGGTTGTATCTTTTGGTGCCATGACAATTGCAACTGCTTCTGGCAACATAATCTGAACAAAGTCCAACAATTATGGGTAAATGGTTTAATAATACAACTTGCATTGTTAACTCCAATTATATTGCTTTAATGTCACTTAACACTGAAATCTTAATTTACAATTTAACTCCAAAATAATTTCAAATCTTCATGTGGGCATAAAATTTGGTATATGTATTTTAGTTAAACAACCTGCGATCTGAAACTAAAATAAATACATAAATAAAATTTTTATGCCCACCTGAAGAGTTGTGCTAATTTCTGAGCAAATTAGTTGGTAACTTTTTCTGTCAGCTCGAAGTTGTGCTGGAATATCATTATCCATTAGTACTGGCCATTTTTTTTTTAGTCTTTTAGATGTTACGTATTAATAATAGTAATTCCATATTGATAGATAATTGGTAAAATATAACTTTTTTGTAGTTTTATGAATTCCATTCCAACAAAATATTTTCTAATTTAAAACTCTACGAGAAGCCCGTTGTTTTATGAACAATTTAAAATAATTTTTTTATTAATTTCTGCTTTTTATAACACAAAGGAGTGATTATATTAACAAACTATAAAGAGATCAAATATATATATTTACTTATTTTATTAACTTATCATATTTTTTTATCATAATTTATATTAAATATATAATAATTAAAAATGAACAACATATAAATTAAAAAAAATTATGGAACATACATATAAGCATTCGTGGGTTATACCTTTTGTTACAAATATGATAATAAGTTAAATCTTTCTTTAAATTTATATTTATTATATAATAATACTGATAAATATAATAAAAACTTTTTTATTTTATTTAATAAAGATTTAAAAATAATTAACCTTATTTATTAATATTATTGCATAATAAAATAAAATTTAATGAAAGACTTAATTTTACTCTAATTAAATTAATTAATATAATATTAATTACCAATAGAACATAATATATTATTATATTATTATAATTACTAATAAACAAAATTAACATTACATATTAATTTTTTTATATATTTTATATACCTAATAAAACAAATCACTCTGTTTAACATATACCCACATCTGATTTATTATCCCAATCACTTTTTATGACGTGATTATCCACATGCATGTCTTAAAAATATCATGTCAGCAAAAATTAACAAGACTCGCTCCAAACCTTTTATAAAACAAATGGACATCCCACAAGATTTTTAAGGCACGTGAAAATTTGGTAGAATTAACAAGCTACAGGGAAGGATGGTTTTATCCATAAGTAATTAATTCATTTCAAGTAAGCAAAAAGGCGTTGTCTCTGCGTCTATTCACCTTGTGTTAATCTTGTGGGTTTTATGACATTCATGTTTGCTTCAGTAGTTGTAAGTTGATTCAAGTCATATTAGCCTACTCCTTTTATACTCAGGACGGAAATGTTGGAAACAGCTAAAGTATTTTCTGCAGTTAGGATAGAAGGAACTGATCTGTCCTATTGTTCCACCTAAGTTGCCAATAGTATACGAGAGTTCACCCCAAGGAAAGCAAAAAATTGGCATCAATTGATAAGCCTACGATATGACTCCAAACATAACTCCTAAAACAACCATTTAATGTTACCAGACTAGAAGACGCATTTCACATTTAGAGTATGACATCACGTGCGGGAAGTATCAACGTTAAAACAGCAATAAGAATCACTCACCTGATATGAGTAATGGGTGTGAACATCAATCGAAGACATGAAACAAGATTGTGTAGGATGTGTCTGGAATTTGCAACATTAGGGTAAAGTGATTCGTTAGAATTATAACAATAATCAAAACTTAAATCAAAGCACTTTTAACATTATAATTTTGCCGATTAGATACATTTAGAAGATGCAATCACTTGTAAAATATTGGACTTGAAGTTGATTTGTGCATAATTGTTGAAAATGCATGTTCACAGTTCACTGGAGAACGTTAGACATAGAAGATGCAACCAAATGAAATCTGGAACAAACAAATTTCTACTGTGACACCTTATCGTTGCGTGAATGAATACCAAAGATTTGATTATTTCAAAGAGAATATTACAATAATTGTGGAATGCAACAGAGATCATAGGTTGAAGAATTCTTGCCTAAACCGTCAAATGTTAAATTCTTGAATTCTTTCCCCAGCATAACCTTACACATGGGATTAACTATCATCAAATTCAACAGCTGATCTTGCACTCAACAACAAAAATAGCTGTTGGCTCATAAATCAAGGAAAGAAAGGGAAGCATGAATGTTCCATCTAGATTTCCAGCACAAGAAGACTGATGCTATAACAAACATAAATTAATTTCAACGAGGATAAGCATAAATGGAACAGTGATAAGTCAACATGCCCCCAAGAAACACTTTTAACCAAAGTCAACAGAGCTATTTACATTTTACAAGTTCAACTCAGATGCATTCAGGCAAAAGCAGCTGAAAGAAAAATAGCAGTGAGAGATGAGGTGAAGAAACCCCAACAGGAAAACAAGGCAAGAGAAGTTAGGCTACACAGAACATCTGGCTGAAAGAACAGTAAATGATCGACAAAGAAATGAACTCACATGAATCCATCCCAGAGGGAAAAGAGATCGCTTATCCTGAACTTCAAATATTTCTTCTTCATTAGTGGCCTGGCACTGAGAAAAATGAATGCATTTACATCAGGGAAAATTGCAGTGAAAGGAAAATCACAAGAATTCTGTTCACAACAATAAAGTAACTGTCATACTGAATCTGACGTTGATTCCTGCTTCGGAATAATAAGAGCTGTAACATAGAACTTCCTGTTTTTCTGCAAAGTGGAAAAATACAACCAATTACTACTAATGCAATGTGACAAATACATGCATTCATCTTTAGGTACAAGCGCTTACAAGTGAACCAGCCAGGACCCCACAGGTTTCTAAATTTCTGTCAGTATTTGATTTTGCCAGCTTCATGAAATTGTCCATCATTGTTGTTGACTACAAATATAAACTTAGTAAGCAGCAAAACACAGAAGTTTATGCACCCTATCTATAAAGTTTTTGCATACACCAGAATTCAAAGAAAGATCACATTCATCAGAATATAAAATAACTCTTGAATAGAAGATCGACTTTCTCCATTAACCAAGATTAGTGAAGTTCTGAAAATTTGGACAACCAAAGTACAGAGGTGGTGGAAGATTGGGCAGCCTAGAATAGAAAAAAGGAACAACAAAGGCAACTGGGATTTTTTAAAAAATGTCTTCTCAGATAGAAGACTGAAAAACAGCTAAATTCATTGAGATATCAACCATGATAATCATAAGGTAAAATTGTTGTGGGACTCACAATGTGCAATTGCAGGGGAGATTCAGAACGAACAGAATCAGTAGGTAAGGAATTATCCATCTTCTGCTCTGCCTCAGCCACTTGAGAAGTTATTGCAGGGACCAAATCTTGGACTTCTGCAAGTACAGCTGAAGGAGAAGGTTGCCTGATAATATCAGTGTGAACAAGGGTTTCTGTTGTTTCAAATGATATCATGTCACATGGTTCCTCAGAATGGTGTCTCTGATTGTCATCAATCAAAGTAAGACTAGATTCTAAACTAGATATTTCAGGTTCCAAGTTGCTAGAGTCTGATTTTACTGGAACTTCATCTTCTGCAGACCACTGTAGATTGCCAGGTTCTGAATTAGCCGAGTCTTTCTGGACTGTTACTCCATTTTCCACAGTTTGCAATAGCCTGTTTCATGTAAGGGCCATCCAATGATACAATTCAAAAACCAGAAAGACAATAACAATCTAGATAACATCAAGCACAGAAGATTTATTTGAAGTTCTGAACTTTACACAGAATGAATTTTGTGCAATCACAAGATGGCTTAAGAAGATTATTGCCATTATTTTGATTTGTCCAACCAGAAAAATATTATAGAAGAGGACCATAAAGTACAAGCAAAATCTGAATAGGAATCTAACCTTGGGATTTCAACAGGAGTCAGGTCTATGTTTTTTGGATATTGCACCTGTACTTACAAAAGAAAAAGTTGTCCCAATTTTAGAAGTCAAAGACCAGAAAAAGAGAGAGAGATAAATCTCCTACCCCTTTCACACTCCGAGGCGGCTGCCAACACCCATGAAGCCCATTAGGACCCAGTATAGAATGTCTAGACAGAGTTTCATCCTTTGGGCGTGGAAAATTTAAAGATCTGTAAAAGCAAATAAACAAGTCAACAAGGACAAGGCAGAATGCCATGTATGAATACACAAACAAAATTTTCTTAAGATTCAAATATTTGATTCCCCAATAACACTGTAGATATATGAGTCAGATGCACCAGCTTAAGGTAAAAATTGTACCAAGAGATTCAATCTTAAGGGGTCCCCCCAGGTGACCTCTAAGATGCCTAAGCTTAAATTGGACACTAAATCAAATTGCATCAATCCTTAAAATTATATAGCTATTCATACACTACAAACCCTCCAGCAGAACAAGGATATGAAAGAACTGCTAATAGTTCTAATGATACTTACATTTTGCAGAACTGCTCTTCCACAGGCCTTTCATGAGAAAATTGTTGGTTTATTGAGCCAATATATATGAGTTCTTGTGTAGCTGGTCTCACAGCCTATTAGATGTAGGATATTGCTCAAAATGCAAAATCACAGAAGATAGAGCAACAGGAAAAAAATCTTACTAGCAACAAAGTTCGGAAGCACAAATACAAAGCTCTAAGTATACCTTTTTCATATTGTAGCCACTGAAGGTTTTCTTTTTAACAGGCGTCCACTCTGATGAATCATTTTGATTATTATATCCCCTGCCATTTACTTGATGTGTATGAATTCTATTTAGGTCGTTGATCTTTTGTTGCACTGCAGGCTTCAAATCCTCTAGCTCAGTCAATGCATTCAATAATCTCTGCACATGAATATGAAGCCAAGTTAAACCAAACTTTAGAATCAACAATGATTGCATGGAAAAAGGGAGGACATATGGATACCTTTTTCAAATAAACCTTTTTGTTTTGCAAGGATGCCTTATATTCTCGGTGACATGGTATAGTTTCTGACACCAAACTGAGGCAAAGCCATGAGAAAGAAAAGAAACAAAAATGTAGAAAGCAATTTCAGATACGTTCCCTGCTTCAAATCAAGTTAAAGTAACTGCAGAACATTCCAATCGGAAGTTCTCAGTTTCATCAACATATGCATATCCACATCATTACATGCATCAAATATCACAATTAACTTACATCTCCCAATTTCCGTAATCCCTGCAACTCCTAGTAATTGATTTTCTAAATTAAATTACAGAACAAGGATAAATAGCATTTCTACTTACCTTGAAAACCTTAACAGCATAAGATACAGGTCAATAGTATTCTTCTCTGCTCTAAAAATGTCAGCCTGCAGGTAAGATAGATGATCAAAGGAATAAGAAATATTTTCATCACTTATATTCTTTATTTTGAAATAATTATGACAGTCCGGAGAAACCGAAATGTAACTCAACTTACCTGTATCAATTACAACTCACATGGTTTCATAGGATATTGTCAAGAAAGCATTAGGACGCAGTTAAACTAAAACGTAACTCAACCTAACAGCACCGCTCCCATCAGATCACTTCTACTAAATGGCTCTAATATCATAATCAACAGAGTAATTTCTTTGTTTCAGTTACTTATCAATGTAACTTGAATTCAACCAGACTATCATGGAAATGTACGACAGATACTACATGTAAAAAGGGAGGTATCTGAAAGAAATAAACTAAGAAATATCCAGGTTTCTCCAGCAAAGTATTAATTTAAAACTAGAGTCTAAAGATGATAATCTATAAGTTTAGGGATATACATATGTATGATGTATTGTTCTGTAAAATTGCCAATCAATTAAAAGTATTAGCCTGAAAATACAAGAAAAAGAGGAACTGAGCAATCAGAAAAGGTCTCCGTGGACCAACAAATTCACATATGTAAAATTGCCCAAAATGATAAACCGTTCACATTCACTTACATTACAACAACATCAGTTTCAAAATAACTCGGTATAAACACCCAAAGGCAAACCAAAGAAAAAGAACAGTTGACCGGAATTAATTCGATGAATAAATAAATAACCAATCAAATCACGTACAAGGTTACCTGTTTGAGGATATTATCGGCGATCCGATAGTAATATCTAAGAGAGATTCGATTATCAACATCAAGCCTCTGAGCGCTTGCCGCAATGTTAATTCCACCCGAAGAAGAAGAGGAAAAAGACGAGGGCTTCATTCTAGACTAGAGTCTGGTTTTCCGATTTTTGTCCTTCCTTTTAATTTTGGTCGCTTTGGCTTAATCGGCAGTGAAAGGAATAGGACTAGGGGGGTGATTTTGGCTCTTAGACAAGGGTAAATCTGTCAATTCCTCTCCATCTGAGGGCTTGTTTGGTTGTAACTTCTGGTTGGGGTATTTTTACGTACATTGACAGATTCACTACAGAGTTCTGAATCCTTATCCCACCCTGTCTCTCTCCTCTCCTTGCAACTTTAGGTATAGTACTAGACATAAAAAATGAGTACTTAATGAAAAGCTCTCAGTACACAGAACAGTACCTACCTCAGTACACAGTGTGTAGCGCCCCTTTATCGTAGAGTACATACCGGGACACCCGCAAGTCATTCCGGTACATATCCTATGATAAGGGTGAGCTACGATCAATCACTACAAACACTTCACATGGCATCATGATAAAACATCAGTATAAAAATCACAATATTTTTGAAACCAAAATTTTTCTCATTTCATTTCATCAAACTCTTCCCATCGATGATGGGATGTTACACAGTATCACTGCGCACACAGTATTGCATCATGAGCTCCCATCAGGGCCCTTCCCCGACGGCCTCCGATGGTCCTACCGCCAAAAAAGTCAGCACTAGAGAGCGAGAAGATGATCCTCCCCCTCCCCCTACAGCACCAGATATCTCACCCACACCCCTAAGCTACAGTGCAGTGGTAACTGGATTGAATGATTCTGGACTGGGAAGTCAGCACTTAGATTGGCCAGAGGAGGTTCCCATTGAAACCTCTGAAGGAGATATCTCTATTGTCCAAGGCACATACAGATTGGGCATTGAACTATCCACCACATTCAAAAGCCAATTGGACAAGGTTTGGACTACCGCGATAATTATCAAATTGTTAGGCGGGAGAATCAGCTTTACAATGCTTAAATCTAAGTTGCTTACCCTCTGGCGACCTACTAGACCTATGAAGATTGTTGATTTGGATCACGACTTCTACCTTGTCAATTTCTGGGAAGAGGCTGACTACATCAAGACACTTACTCAGGGCCCATGGATCATCTCAGGCTTCACCTTGTCAGTTCAACCATGGTATCCGAAATTTCGTCCCTCCACCGGCAAAATCACCCATGTCGTGGCATGGGTGCGGTTTCCCGAGTTATCAGTGGCTCGTTATCACCCTTCGATCCTCACCGCGCTTGGAAACTTGGTAGGCAGAATCGTGAAAATAGATAGCCACACACAACAGACTTACCGGGGACGCTTTGCTAGGGTGGCGGTGGACGTCGATTTGAGCTCCCCACTTCGTTTTGTGGTGGAGCTGGATGGTGAAGCCATCAAAGTGGCTTACGAGGGTCTCCCCCAAATCTGTCTCGATTGTGGCATGGTTGGACATGCCACCGCGACTTGCCCCCAACGCCCGACAGTGAATCCCTCCGAAGTCCCCTCCACTGGTGCGCCGAACTCCAACCCTTCCACAACCATCCATGACGACGCCGGCGCCTCTTCGAGCACCACCCAACCTCTGGCAGTCTATGTCGACTGGATGCAAGTTCAGCACCGCACCAGGAAACCTCCCACCACACCCTCTGGCCATCGCTCCACACGCTCCACCCTCACCGGCCTGCACGGTTCGCGGTACGCTGCTTTGTCAGACTCAGCCCCGGTTATCGCCGACATAGCTCCAACAGTCACTGAGACACCATCAATTCCACCCCTCAACCTGACAGCGCTCCAAAACGGGCTGGAGCAATCCCTAGCCCCCAATTCATCGCTGGAAGGACGCGCGAGCCGCCAAGTTCATCAAGCCAAGACGCTGTCGTCTCCTAACGGCCCCAAAACGACAGCCTCTTGCCCCAACCACAGAAGAACAGTGGGCCAACCTTCTTTACCCAGGCCCAAGTCCCTCCCCCACCCTCCAACACGTAAGCCCCCTAGCCCAGCCCCATTGCCACCCTCTTTGGTCCCTCCCAAGCACACCCCACCAGCAGGCCTCAGCCCACTCCCACGCCACACTGCCGTTTCGCTCCCCTCCCATGCCGACGTCCTCATCCAAGACCCAAATTTCACACTCCCGGCTCTGGAGGATTTGGGTTGCAAGGTCATGGAATAGGACTCGACTGATAATGGTCCTCATGCTGCCTCGTCCTCTACCGGACATGGCCCCCCCTTTACACCTCCTCGACCCCCTGACCCGGAGTTCGCTTTTACCGCGGAGCTGGAACCACTTAACCCTTCTGACACACCCATGACAGAGCCCAGTCAGGCCCCTCCCGACGGACTCATCCCGAGAGATGACGGTTACAGCTGTCTAGGCCCTCCAAGATTAAATCCCCCTCTTTTTCATGTTTTTTATGTCGATACTTATATGGAACTGTCAAGGGGCTGGAGGGCGCACCTTCAAGCCTGTCATCAAGAATTACCTTCGAATACACAAACCGGGTATGCTCGTTTTAATCGAACCTCACATTAGTGGTACCTGAGCTATGAAGGTCATTCGCAGCTTGGGTTTTGTTCATTGTAAACGATCTAGAAGGGGGGTTGAATAGATCTTTGAACCTTTTTTGCAAAGTGCTACAAATAACAGAGAATTAGAACACAATAATTTAAACAATTAAAATTGAAATGTAAAAGAGTAGAGAAGAAAGGCAAACACTATTTTTATAGAGGTTCGGTGCTAAGACCTACGTCCTCTACCTAAGCTTCCACTTAGGATTTGGCAAATCACTTTACTGCACACTTTTTAGTTCAGTGTGAACTTTTACAACACCTCTTGATTTCTGGCTCAAGCTACCCTTACAATTGATTTGTTTTCCGGCACAAATCCTACCTCACAAGTGATTTTTCACCAATCACTCA
>JAOSBK010000006.1:24640748-24654464 GCA_027568895.1 Erythroxylum shatona | reverse complement strand
TTAAGAGTTTTGTCCTTAAGCGTTTTTGTTTTCTTTGTTTCCACGACTTTCGATTTCTTTGGCTCCTTAAGCTTTCGATTCCTTTGGTTTCTGCGGACACGCTTTTTGATTTTCTGAAAGGTTGGGTTCCAAAAACGGGATCCAACAATTAAAGGTTCTGTTATCCAATGGTGATTTATACTTAGGCATATCGCATATACTTTATTATAATCAAGAAGAAATCTAGGAAGTTTTTAAGGAAAATCATCTTGATCATTAAAATCATCTTAATCATTAACACACCTTTTTTAAAAAATTGAAATTATTTTCATTGAGTTTTTTCTCAATATTTATATTTTAGTTTTTAAAAGACATAGGATTTAAAATTTTTTAAATTAAGTTTATAAGGGTTTGACAAGCCTAAGGCTTTGAATTGGCTAGCCAAATAAAAGAATAAAAGTTACATAAATGGTGTTGCTTGTTAGGCTAGGGGATAGGTGATTTGAGCCAACCAAGTACATATAGGCTGGTTGAAGGCAGATGTCTACCTAGCCAAATATGCCTAAAAGGCAGCCATTGTAATGGCTAGTTTGTGTATCTAAAAATTAGTTGAGTTACTTTTAGGTACAATAAACCAAAAATATGTTATGGAAAGTCCATTTGGCATATTAGAGGGTTTATAAAAGCCTAGAGAGGTTAGAGAGTGAATGTATGCATTATATAACATATATTAAACTTTAGTTCATTAATGTTAGCAATAAATGAATGATTTGAGTTATTATATGGATATATTAGTGTAGCAATTAGGAATTTCCTAGGATAACTATTTTGAAGATTCCATTTAATCTTGAATAAGATTTACAAAGTATTACTCTTAATCTATGGTAAAGATAAGGTTCCTCTTCACCCTTGGCAAAGATGGTGTATGAAAGGTTCCTCTTCATCAATTAAAGGAAGAAGATAGCGAATTTCTAGGTGAAGTTTTTTTAGTGGAATATGCTAAAGAAAGTTTGGTGAATCACTATAAACTAATTTTGTCTCTCTTTTTTTACTTCCTTTTTCTATTATTATGTTTTTATAAAATTATTTAATATGAATTTACTATAATAATTCATTATAATAAGCAATTTATTCATTTTTTTATAAATAAGGAAAAAAATAACATTCACAATTCATCCTCACTCGTATGCCATTTAGGGAACAATAATTGGCATCAAAGTATGTCTCATTCATTGCACATATATTTATATTGGTTTTTTTGGTTAAAGATCATCATAGAGCAATTTGATTCTCTTTTTAGCCAAGAAAGCCAACGTACAGGTAAACCATTTATTTTCAATGATAACAATCATATATACTAGAAAAAATAATTAAACTTTTTCTTTCAATTGAAAGGGTTAATCTTTGAGGACTTGTAGATAATGGTCCCTGGTTATGCTTTGCCATAAGCACACGACAAATTATATCTAACACAGTTGAGTACAAGTTGATCCTATGAGAACTATTGGTTAATTACCCACTATTCACTAACTTAACAAGCTAGAACAACAATTACAGATGATTGGATAAGAAAATAAAATAATATAAATCTAAGTGCTAAAATAATTTTATGATTAAGAATAAATTAATATATGGAAAAACTAGATTTAGGCCAGGTTTCCCTTAGGACTTTACTATATTCAATTTTCTTTGATTTAGTGCATGCCTTTAATTTCTTAGTCTAGTAAGAGTTTTTAACTTAGGTTGTACTGTTGATTGCTAAGTTTTAATGTAATTAAAACCCTCAACTGCACGGGTCATAAATTGTAGTAAAAGAGGGGTCAATCCCACAAGGAGGTATGAGTTAATCTAATCCTAAGTTCTGTAAGGCTTAGAAATATTAATAAAAATGAAAATAAAAATAAAACAAAAAAGAAAACACAAGAATGTAATTGACGAAAAATTAACTCATATAAATAACGTAAAGAAATCAAATTGAGCAGCACTTAAAATCACAATGATAGGAATCATATAAGAATAATTACTGATTATGAGAGAGGGGATCTTTCTTATCATCAATGCTAATCTAATTATTTATTTGTTATTGTGGTGTCGGTTCTAAACTATCGAAGGGCGGACTACTCTTTCTCTTGTTATAATCACAAACCCTAATTAATAAACCATAATTTAAGTTGATTACTAAAAAATTATTCTCTCAATTATGATGGCCCTTACCCTAATCAATTCTTAAGCTCTCTAATAAACAATTAGGTCCTCACACAGGATCTCTCTTCGTATAACTACTGATTCGATTAATCATTTGGTCTATTGAATCGCTTAACTTTCATTAATCCAACCCAATCATTTTTATCTAGTTCACCCTCTCAATTTGTTATCAAAATATGCAAAAACTGCAATCAATCACAATAACATAAAAATGACTATATTAACATTGAATCAAGTTCTAATCCCTAAAGAAAATTAGAACATCATGATCAAACCCAAATCCATCAACATATTACTATCCATCTCAAATATTCAAAGAAAAGAACACAAGATGAATGAAATACACTATTGGAGGGGATCAGGATATATCAGGAAAAGCAGCAACAGCTGAGCCAATTTCTCTTTCCTCTTTTTCTTCCTTCTCTCTCTTCTTCTCCTCTCTTCTTGGACTTTCAAATGTGGCAGAACGTGAAGCTCCTTTAGGGTTCCATCTCTTTCGTATTAATAATATTTCTGTTTTGAGCAACCCTAGGACTTTTTTTTGGGTTTGAAAGGTCCAAAAAGTCCTTTGAAAACTTAAGTTCGGAAGGTCATCCGTGTCTGCCTGTGCATAGGCCACGATTGTGGCATATTGTTTCGCTTTTTGCCATGATCATGACCCTCTATTTTAGTTCGGGCCTCCTCTGAATCTCTTCTATTCTTCGATATTTTCCCTTAAACACTACACATCAAGGCACTTCAAACACATAAAATTGAAGCTCAACCACATACTCTAACTCACAAAACACTCAAAACACAAATATATAACTCAATAACAAAATCCTAACCTAAATTTACACTAAACATTCAATATAACTACTAAACACATGTTAAACTACACACTAAAACATTATACAATCTATAACTATCATACACTCTCTCTAGAAATACAACCCCTATTCCAAGGTTAATCAGCCAAAATTCTTTTTGAATCTAGTCAATGTAAAAATGCTTTACCTCTTTCTTTGAACTCTCTTGATAGGTTTTATCCTAACCTAGAAAGATCTTATAAGTTTTTCTTAAATAGCTCTTTCTTAACCTTCTTAATTCATCATGTGATCTATCCACATATCTTATCTCTCGAATCTTCATGCATAAATCAAATATTGAATCTTTTACTTTCACTCCTTCACTCTCATCAAAATAAAAATATAGATAAATCTTAGAAAACAAAATTTTATTAAACAAAATAGCCAATCAAAGTATATCATATCATAAGCTCATCCTACATGAATTTATATCCTAATTTAGTTTATAATCAAACAACATCACAAAAACAAAAATGAAAATAAGTTAAAGAAATCATCATTCTTGAATCTTGAATCTTTAAAAAAAATTTCTTAATACCTTTTTACATCTTTAAAGAATGACAATCTTGTTCAAAACGTATGTATAACAACTTTTAAAATGAATTTTTGATGTTTCTTGGCCAAAGAATTCCATTTTTTCTTCCTATTTTCTTTAAATATAAAATTTAGCTTTTTAATGAACTACATGGTCTCAAACATGAGTCTATGTATTTAGACATATTGTCCTGATAATACTTCAAAATTTTTCAATGCCAACACTTGACCTACACTAGACTGTATAAGGTGTTGTGTTCTTTATCTATGAGGTAATATAAGGGGGTCTAAAGGCTACATAAGAGAAACATAAGCAATCATCTAGGAACACAACCCTCAATACGGTAGAATGTAGGTATCATGTTTATAGGTCATTCTCTAATTCTTCTAAAATTACTCCAATTCAGTCTAATTCTTCTCTAATTTTATTTTTATTCATTTATAGGTAGAAACAAGACTAGAAATGAAAATACTTATTAAATTAATTATCAAATCCTTCAAAACCGTTCAAAATAAAATTAACATACAATAGCAATGATGTTGAAAGTAATGTATGTTTAGCATACATTAATCCCTGTGTTCATGTGAAAATAATAGTTAGAGATAAAATGGAGACTAAAGTAGGAAGGGATATACTTAGTGGAATGATTATGATAAGAGACTTATGGATTAAATAGTAAAGTTATGAATATTTTATTTTGCTTTTAGACAATCTATGTGCAAAACTACTAATGAGATATGGCACACACTTGAAACCACTTATGAGAACAATACTAAGTAATAAAGAGCAAAGTGAGATAGGTTTTGGTGGAATAAGTGATCCTCACATAAGAAGAGACAGTCCGTTGACACTTGATATGCTTTTCCTAATCGATGCCCTTCGTGTTTAATTGTAAATTTTGACTCAAATTGAAGCATGCATTCTTAGTCTACCCACAAGAAAATCGATCAACTCCTTAGCTAGCCATATATGTCCTCTTTTTTCCACGTAAATTCCTATGCAAGAGCCATAGTTAAAGGATCTAATATGGCAACCTATATTTAATTTGATGTGCTTCTTACAAATGACAAGTTTAGGTCTGACTATGTAATAAGTTTGTGGAAAATGTTAAATTCGGGAAAAAAAAAAGTGATCCTCATCGTAGAAGAGACCTCAATCCCTATTTTTCTTTTACTAATGTTAATTTTGTGTGTTGTTAACATAATAAGTCAAGTTTATGTAGTGGTTAAAGTTAACAAATTTAATAACAGAATTGACAGAGAGTTATGTTTATGATAAATAAAAAATTTGTATTTGGTTAATATTTTTCAGTTAATATTATTAAATTAACTTTTATTTAATAAATAAATAAGTGAATGTAATAATTTGCAAATTATATGTTGTCAAAAAAATGTTTGAAGAATCAATAAATCATAATTTAGTGATAAATTTGAATTAATTAATATTAGAAGAACTTAGCGTACTTGCAATCTCGAATAATCACACTTTGTAAAACTTGTTAAAGGTAGGACCACAGGTTAATCCACCTCCTATAAGGTTAAAAAGGAAATCTTACATTATAAATAAGAGAGTACTAGGTAAGAATCAAAGACTTCTATTTTCTATTATATCAAGAAAGATATTGGCGAAAGAAAACTAAAGAATACTAAACTATTTAACGATATCAATGCTAGAGTCGAGACCTGTCATGCCCATTTGAATTACATTCAGGACCAACCAAAGTACTCTCCTAGATCTACCCTTCTGCTAGCTAGAGAGACTGAGGCCAATAGAGAACTCTATAGATATCTTAAGGATCAGGAATCGTTTTACAGACAAGCCTCTAGGGTCAAATGGCTTAAGCAAGGAGACCGCAATACTAAATTTTTTCATAATTCCCTCCTTGCTAATAGAAACCGTATTGCCATACATTCTCTAGATGTGGGAACTGGTAGTAGGGAAGTGGGGCTTTGTGCAATTCAATCTCAATTTCTATATTTCTTCAAAGGCTCAATTGGGACTATTAAGCATCTCCAGTCCTCCAAGGAGTTTGTAGCTCATCTTTTTCCTCATCCACTTGAGGATATTCATTCTCAAGTAGTTATTGCTAAAGTCTCCCCTCAAGAAATTAGAGAGGCCTTCCACTCTCTTAATCCCAATAAGGCCCCTGGCCTTGATGGTTTTAATGGGAACTTCTATAGAAAGGCTTGGACTATTATCGGGGATGAAGTTACAGGAGCTATTCAAAACTTTTTCCTCCATGGCAAACTCCTCAAAGAGCTCAATTCCACATTCATTTCCCTAATTCCTAAAATAGCTCACCCATCCACTATCCAAGACTTTAGACCCATCTCCTATTGCAATTTGCTCTATAAGGTTATTGCTAAAATTTTAACAAATAGACTCAGCTCTATTCTCCCTCTTATAGTTAGCCCTAATCAAAGTGCCTTTATCAAGAATCGCCGAATAGGGGACAATATTCTTTTAGCATAAGAAATCTTCAAGAACTACCACATTTATAATTCTCACAAGAGATGTGGTTTCAAAGTGGATCTTTAAAAAGCCTATAACTCTATTCATTGGGATTTTCTTCTTAACACTTTAGAAGCTGTAGGTCTTCCAATGAGGTTCATTGAGTGGGTCAGAGAATGTATCACCTCCCCCTCTTATTTCATTCTGGTTAATGGGTCTCCCACAAAATTTTTTAAAGGTAAATCTGGGTTAAGATAGGGTGATCCGTTATCGCCTTTCCTCTTCATTATCTGTATGGAAGCGTTCTCTAGGAATTTGAGAGTTACTACAGAAAATACTCCTTATTTCAAATACTATTAGAGATGTCAAGGTCTTAAGATTAACCATCTTCTTTTTGCAGATAACCTCTTAATGTTCTGTCATGGAGACTTGATCTCAGCTCAGCTTTTGCTTGATTCCTTGTGTACTTTCTCTATGTTTTCTAGCATGGAAATGAATACATCCAAAAGTCAATTTTACTTATCCTCGGATGTTAATAACCTGAGTCGTAGGATGAAACTTATCTTTGGTCTTCAACAAGGTTCTCTCCCTTTTAGGTATCTAGGAGTTCCCCTTATTACAGGTCGTCTTTCAAGGAGGGATTGTGCTTTTCTTATCTATAGAATTGACAATAGGATCAATCGTTGGACCCATAAGAGCCTTTCTTACGTGGGTAGACTCCAATTGGTTATATCTGTTCTCTCTTCCTTCCATGTCTATTGGTCCTCTCATTTTATTCTTCCCTCTTCCATCCTTAAGAAAATAAAGGCTAAGCTTAGGAATTTTTTATGGGCAGGAAAGGCAGTTTCTAATACTCAAGCTAAGGTGAAGTGGAGTGACATCTATCATTCTAAAACGAAAGGGGGCTTAGGCGTCAAACACTTGACTACTTGGAATCATGTTCTATTAGGAAAACAGATATGGAATTTGTTTGAAGATAGGGAAGCCCATTGCGTTAAGTAGGTTCATACAATTATTTTGCGTAGGACAAATTTTTGGAGTGCTCATCCTACCTATAATAGTTTATGGAGTTGGAGAAAGATCTTAACAGTTAGGGACAAATTGTGTCATCAATTCAGATTTAGGATTAGAAACGGTATGTCTACTCTTTTCTGGCAGGATCCGTGGCACCCGCGTGGTATTTTGAGGACCTTGTCAACACTGAGAGAGATCAATGGATCGGAGCTTCCACTCATAACACGTGTTTCTGAAGTAATAATTAATGATGCTTGGAGCTGGAGTGAGGTTTCCATGGACCTCCTTAGACACCTTGATCCACCTGTGTATTTATCCAATAGCACCTTACCTGACAACCTGGAATGGTTAGCGAGCCCCACCAAGCGATATACCACTATGTCAGCTTATCATCTTTTGCGACCCCCATTACCGGTTGTTCCTTAGTACAAGCTGGTATGGTCCAAATATAGTATACCTCACTACTCCTTTATATTATGGCTTGCTTTCCTGCAAAAGCTTCAAACCCGGGATAAACTTTCATACCTCTATACTCCTAATCACTGTTCCCTGTGCCTCTCAGCAAATGAATCCATAAACCACTTATTTTTTGAATGCCCATTCTCTCAAACAATTTGAGACCATTGCCTCACCCAATTCAATTTGCCCACTTTCAACCATTCTAATCTCTCAGCTGTCCTTTCCTGGTATAGAACTGTTTCCTGTACCAAATTACCAGCCATCATTCACTTCCCTCTTATGCTTTCCACCACAGTTTACCATATATGGACTGAACATAATGCCATAACCTTCAAGAATGAAGCAATGGCTGAGGAGAGAGTTAATCTCGAAGTAATCTCCCACGTTAAGGAACTTCTCAGCCTACATACCGAGAGGAGGTAATTTTATAGTTTGGTTCTTCACTTATTTTTGTAGGTTATTTGCTCAGTCATTTCCAAGTCACAGCATGAGGGGTTCTCTTTGGAAAGGCCATGTCTTGCCTTGCCTACCCTCGGAGGTTCAGTGCAATCACTTCTTGGCGGTAGCTTTCCCTTGGCCATTCAGGTGCTAAGGTTGTTCTTTAGCGGCAGTCCCTTAAGTCTCTTTGGCTTGCTTCTTCTGGGCTTGAGATATTTTAGTTAGGCTTCTCACATGGATTATAGATGCTTGGGTATTTTTGGTAGAGTTCTTTGTGTTTTTTATGTTGAATGGATGTACATTACTCCTTTTATAGCTTCTGAAATCCTTTAGTTTCTATTTTGGATTGTCCTGAGGCTAGTTGCTTATTTTAACTGGATGTGTCCCCTGTGGCACTTGTAAGTGAACGCTGTGTACATATTTTGTTCCATTTATTAATTCTTCTGATTTACCAAAAAAAACAATTAAGAACATAATTATTTAAAATTTTCTTTACTTACCTTTTTAATATTAATATTGATACGCAAAACATTATTTTTCCTTTTAGTAAATAAAAAGTCAATTGTAGTTTCAAGTTTATAAGTTTTGATTGATCTATTTTTTATTAAATTTACTATTTCATTGACTAAAATATGTTTTTATATAATTTATGTATTAGTATTACAATTACCGTGACTGTAATAACTAAAAAGAATTTACAATTAAAGTCTTAATACATACACACACACACACACACACGCACGCACGCGCACTTACTAATAGTTTATTTATCATTTTGTAACTTATTTTCAAAAAATTTCATCCATTTATAGTAACAAAATGATCACCTTGCTAAGCCCTTCCCCTTTCTTTATAACTTGCTTCTTTCTTTGTTTTTATAGGGTCAAAGTTTTTGACTTTTCCTCCCAGTTAGTGACTATTTCCTATTCTTTTCCGTTTAATTATAAAGTTGTTTTTGTTCCTTTTTAGGAATGTAGACAACTAAGGTTTTAAGTGACTTAAACTCTAATTTCCCATTCCTCTCTACAGTTTAAACTTGCTCTGGCCATATGAAACAAGTTCCTTCCCTCTCCACAAGCATCTTGACTACTCTTTTGGCTTCTTCATTTAGTCTCCTTTCTCCCTATCCCTAAAATTCCTTCACCTATCTCTTTGTTATCTAGCTAGATCTATAGGCAAACCTATTTATTTTTATGAATATATAGCTAGCTTGAGAAGAATAGGCTACGCCAAGATTTGTGTAAAAGTAGGGAAAGAAAGTTACTTGATACTATGAGTATATAGAGACTTGATGAAGATGAAGGCTTAATTTACTCTAAAATTTCACTAACTTATCCTTGGAAACCAAGTTTCATAAATCAAGTTAGGATATGGAGACCAAGAGGGGAAATTTTTACTCCTAAAGGACAAGTTAAGGTTAAGGAAAACTAACTTCCAGACTTAATGAAATCCCCTCAAGCAATCTAAGTACTCATTTTCTGGAGAACATCACTGTAAGAAAGATGTACCATTAAGCTTTAACTTGCTTGCTACTAAAGCTACTAAAGTTAACATCTCCATAAAGCTCCTAGAAGTGAATTTAAATCCTATGCTTACCTCTCTTATAAAATCTTAAGGTACCAAAGACCAAGCCTTGGTCTTTGCAAATGCCATTAAATAACCCATAGAGGACTTTATAGCTAGAATGGAGCATAAATCAAAGCTCTCTAAAGCTTAGGAGTCAAAAATATGAGAGAAAGGAAAAGAATTCAAGCGTATAACTAGGAAAAAGCCCAGTAAAAAACCCAAAGGGAGAGGCTCTCAACCCCAAATCCCTTTATGATCATTACCTAGAATTTTTTTTATGAAAAATTAGATTACTTAGAATATTTTCAATTTCCATAAGAAACAACAAGCAATCAATGATTATCTTCTTTTAAAAAAATATATGGTTGACTTATTAGAAACTAAAATAAAGGAGGATAAACTAAGCGAGGAGCTTTGTTTCTTTCGAAAATTTGACTACCATATCTAATTGTTCAGTTCATTATAATGGGAGAATCTTAGTGGCCTTATACATTGATGTCATTAAGAAGCTATAAGTTTAAAGTTAAAATCAATTCATCAATCTAAGGATAAAATATGACTCTCTCTTAGATGATATCAACTTTACGTTTATTTATAATATTGATCTTACTTCCCAAAGACATTTATCATAGTAGGATATAAAGTTAATCTTAACTAGTAATCAAATCCCTTAGCTTGTAGTAGAAGATTTAATTCTATCCTTTATGCTTAATAATTTGAAGGATCACCTCATATGCCTAAACACTGATGAGGAATTTAGGAGCTATTTAAGGAGTTCAAGTTTGACAGACTTAAAATTTTATGGTAATTTATTTACCTAGAGTAACAAGTAAAAAGGTCATTAGATTATTAAAAAGAAGATTCAAAGAGGAGTAACTAATTCGTCATGGATGTCTCTATTCCCTAACAATTATGACTTCACTAATTCTCCTCCAATATACAATTATAGTCTAATTAAAATTCAACTATTATTACCAAAAGGAAAAGTGAAAGCACCTTTCATATTTTTCAATCTTTTAACACTAAAGGCATATGAGAAAGTAGTTATGAAGGGGATAACACTTCAAATTGAAGGTTATGAAGCTTATAAACTTAGGTGGAAGCTATAGCAAGTTTGATAAGAGCTTAAGATACTCTATAAAAAATTTTGAATAAAGATATGTAAGAAACAAATTTCTTTATGTTTAGGAAAAACGTTTTAAAAATATTAGTAGGTTTTATTCCATTTTTTAAGAAAAAAATTTCTTTAAAAAAAATACTTGCAAGTATTAGATGCTCACAATTATTTGCTAAAAATATTCTATTATATAATGGCTTCAAAGGGTGATAGAAATTATGTTTATTTCTATAATACAATATAAACCAAAATAAACTATAACAAAATAGGCTATTTATCATACCTTAATGGAAACATATGTTGGGAATAAGAAAAGCTAAAGCTTTAGCTTAGAGCCATTTTAATGATTTCTTAGTGTTGGGCACCATTTCCAGAACCCAACTCTTGCTCTGATACCACACATTTTAGACCCTGTTTTCGAAGCCTAACTATCATTTTGAAAATCATAAAACGTGAGCGTGCGTATTACCTTGTAAGGTTATTTCACAATCCTACAAGAGTGGAGTGCCCACACCAGTCAATCGCCAAAATCACAATTTGACTTCTTCAAGATAATTGTATCTTTAAGTGTCTAGTTTATTTTGAAGCAAGAACCATCTCAATCGAAGCTCTATAGGTGAAGATAAGCTTAAGAAACCAAAGTATGTCCATACCCTAATCATGCTCTTTCAATCGACCCCTCACTATCTTTTCATCAATCTTTTTCATACCAAACCCAAAAGCTACCAAATTTTATGGAGAGATAGAACATGTGTTAGGAGGCTTTTTCTTCAAGAATCACTCCATTTGGAGGTCGGATGATAAAGTTATGGCCAAACGAATCAAACATGTTTATATCCTCAATCATATTGTACCTATCTTGGGAGATTTGGCATAACTTTCTATACAATCCTTGTATTGAAGTCATTATTAGACCATTTGAAATAAGACTTCTAGTCTACAACTTTCACGAGGATCACAAAACGAGATTTTTCCATTTAAAGGGTCAAAAATCACAATTTACTGAAGTTGTCCCATGAATGTCTGTTTAATGGACATACATGTCTGCCTATTAGAGATAGACGGGCTTGGGAGTGCTTTCCAGACCTGAGAATGTCTGTTTTACAGACCTAATGTCCGTTTAATGGACATGCACTAGGATGGGGGCTCTTTACCACCTGAGAAGGTCTATTTAATGGACCTAAAGTCCTTCTAACGGACATTGGTGATCCAAAACTCCTTCCAAAGCCTCTCCAATGGTTCCTACATCCATTCTAACATCATATTCACTCATAATCTTCCCAAATTCACTTCTTCTAATGTAATAACACTCCTCAAGCATTCAATTACCAAAATGATTTCACAAATCTCCCAAATCTGAACTCAAATGATTCATCTCATATAACAAATTCCCATCTTTCAACATAGATATTATGTACATACCTCCTATGCAACATCACCACTTATAATGCTCATATCTCTCAACTCCAATATCCAAAATTTACAAACTTTATAGCGTTGGAAAGCTAAGAGGATAAACTACAAATTTCTAGGAGACAACTTTATCTAGTTCTATCTAAATTAGTACAGTTTTTCCCCTGAATTCAGTACACAATTATTATCTTTCCTTTCAATAATGCATCTCACTTATATGTAACAACAATTTGTATTCAAAATTCATCATCTCAATTTGATAAATTCTCCAAGTATACCTAATTCCAACATAACCTCATCCTTAATTAATTAATATTTCAATTTCACCTCATCCATACCCAAATTCACATTTCAATTTGACAATCATCCATACACAAATTCCTATTTCATTAACATCATAAAACAAGACTTTACAAAGCTTTAAGGGCATTTTAAGCTACAATACATTAATATTAGAAAATCCCAAAATTACATAAGTTACTTGAATAATAATTGCTCAAAATGCAACTACAGCCTTGTTTTACATAAACAACTCCAAAATAGAACAAAACATGCAAATTCGGAGTGTTGTCTTGACTTTATTTCACTCGGTCTCTTACTCATCACCTGAGGATGGGACTAAAGGGGTGAGTTTAAAGCTCGTGGGTAACATGCTTATAACTAAGAAACAAGCAAAAACTATTGAAATATTTATTTCGATTGTAAAAGTTCACATTGTAAAATCCATGTAACACATATTTCCCAAATTCACAACTTATCAAGCAATTCATAAGCATCATGAATCATGCAATCATCAAACTTGTCACAATCATAAACATATAAGCACATCAGAAATGGTTTGGGTGGATCTATAACAAAACGTACTAAACATTTTCCATAAGGGTCCTGTGTAGCTATGAACAGAATGTACTATCGCAATCCCACAAAATGATCTTACATAGTCGTGAACTTATGGGAGTCCATGAAGGAGCTTCATGTCACTAGCGGGCAGGCGGGAGAAGCCTTTAGTCAAAGTGTACTTGACAGACAGAACAAACCACCACAAACCCACATAACATGTTGTTCATAATTTGAAAACCGATTGGCCAAATGGCACATTTTGAAAACTTGTCTTTCATGACCATGAAATATTTCATATGCATTTCTGAAACTTAATTTCACAAATATAAAGTCTTTTCAAAATCATTTCCATATCACAATTAATCATCAAGATTCATACACCAAAACATGTAGCAATTTCACAAATCATTCAAAAGCAATAAAAGCAACTTTTATGAAGTAATTAAAATCATTTTACTTTTTTGATTTGAACAAAAACATCAATGACTCATTACTCAATTATAAACATGAAACTCACCTTGATTTTCTTGCTTGAAACTTTGCTCAAAAATGTCTCTCCCCTTGCTCCCCTTGCCTCTCTTGATTTCCTTGATCAAGGCAAAATCTGCCATTCAATAGGAATTCCAATTCGAGAACCCATAAGACATATTCATTAAAATTGATCCTAGAATTCTTAAACCCATACATTTCTTAAGCTATATGAACTAAAACCCTCTCAAAAATCCAAAATATTAAGATCAAACTTACCTTAAATCTTCACCAAATGAAGAGCTTCTTCTTCTACCTTTTTCCCTTCTTGAATAACTTCAAAATCACTCTTTAGGACTAAGAAAAATCAAAACCTAGCTTTT
>JAOSBK010000006.1:24622311-24640648 GCA_027568895.1 Erythroxylum shatona | reverse complement strand
TAACATAATTAATCTATCAATACCTCAAAATTCATTTAAGTCATTGCCTAACTTCTTCCAAAAATCAAGACCTTTTTCTGATTATGTAATTGAAGGAATTTGATAACACTTCCTTCTAGAAAAATGTTCCTCATTGTCTTAATTTTCTAATGACACCAAAATCATTCAATTTGGTTTAGAAATCTAAAAGTTATATCACAAACATTTTTGGACTGTTCTTATGTTGAAAAAATATTCTATACTCAAATTCCATCCAAAAATTGACTTTCTTAGAGACTGAATTAAAACTAGATTTCATTAAAAAATTTGTATCCCTATGTCTCTAGTTTACACCAAATTAAAAATCATCTCATTTGGATAACTAAAGAAAAAGTTATGGCTAAAACATCGAAGTACACTCAGTGAACATGTTTCAAACAACATTTTTCATCTTTTAACTTCCAACATATCACATATAATAGTTCTAACTTTCAAGAAACGTTTGGGATCCAACACTTAGAAACTGAAGCTAACTCTTCTTCATGTATATAGGTCTTAAGTGGTTTCATCTCTCCCAGCTTCTCATAGGAACAAATAGATTTTCTCATCTCACTTGTATCTTTTTTGGAGACTAAATAGACTCTCTTTTATGCATCTTGATAAGCACATAAACTTGATGGATTTGATGCTTCATTCTTTCAAAAATATTAGAGTTGGATGAGTAATTAGGTCACCTAGGTAATACAGGAATTCTTCTCGTCAAGGAAACTATTTAAATTAAATAAGACATTTTTATGCCTTGTCTCTAAGATTCCCTAGCCCTCATCATTCCAATCCTATAAACTTATTACCTCTTGCGACATTATCTATAAGGTCAACTCAAACATCTTAGCAACTAGATTAAAAAATGTGTTAAAAAGCATAACCAATCTAATATAAGGATCTTGCATACCTGGGTGAAGTAATAGGGATAATATCCTAAATGCTTTGGAGCTTTTCAAATCTTATCATATGAAGCAATTTATTAAAGGCTGCTCAATAAAAAATGATTTTTATAAAGCTTTTGACTCCATCAGCTGGAAATTTATCATGTTCACCTTTCATACTTTTGGCTTTCCAAGAATTTTTATTCAATGGATTGATCAATGTAACTCTACTCCTTCCTATAGTGTCTTTATCAATAATGAACATACATATGTGTTTAAAGGAGCAAAAGGGATCAAATGAGGGGACCCATTTTCATTTTACATTTTTACTCTCTGCATTAAAGTATTAACTCAACTTATATCTCATAATATCAGTCAATGTATGCTTTTTATATTTCATCATAAATGCTAGGTTCAAAAGCTTTCTAACTTTTGTTTTGCTTATGATGTGATCTTGATTCGTAAGTCTAAGAAAGCAATATTTTAAATGTCAATCATTTGTTTATACTAATGCAAGTGATTTAGCTAAAGAATTGTCTAACATATAGGCCTTAAACTTTAAGTTCCTCCTTTTAATATCTAAGGATCTCTATCATTACCACCGAACTCGCTTATAAAGATTGTTTACCTCTATTTGATTCCATACTTAGAAGAATTGGAAGGTGGAAAAATAAAGCTTTATCATATGTTAAAAGGCTCTAACTAATAAATATAGTGCTTAATAACCATTATATCTATTTAGGCTCCAATCCCTTCTTGCCTCAAACCTAATAAAAGTAATTGAAATGATTATCATGAGTTCTTTTGTATGGTATGGTGATTGGGTTGTCAAAGCACTCAAAAATTAATTTCAATTCTCTAACTTCTTGTAATAGTCGTGGAACTAGGTCGAATCCCAAGAGAGCTAAAAATTAGTTTCTTAATTTCAACTAAGAAAAAAAGTGGTGGCTTATGATGAGTTAACTAATTTAATAAAATTAACAAGGAATCAAAATAAATCAACTGAATATAAAAGTGATAAATTTAATATTACTTTATTTCGATTCAAAGGAAAAATCTCATCTTATTATAACATTAATCATTGGTCTAAAAAAATAATTTTCACAATCCAAAAAATTAGTTTGAAACATATTAGGATAGTCATAATAACTCTTAATATTTCCTAATTTAATTGGTTCAAACCTAGCATTTAAACCAAAAATTCCCATCAATTGAATGGTTATGATAGCATTCCATATCAATTAAATGATATAATTAAGTTTAGTGATAAATACTAGACATTAAAATAAATAATTGAGATAATTATAACTATTCAACTTAGTTTTCTTATTTCTTATAAGTTAAATATGCAAATTCATAAATAACCTATTTACTACTTATACAATCCTTCATGACAATTATAGATCACTCAATTTATGGATAGATATAGAATAATCAACATTAACTTAATTTGTTAGACCAATTAATGTTAATTATTCATGAAATATAAGAACACAAAACAAGATACACTTGAATCAAAACATGAATATAAGTTTAGAACAAAACCTCACATGGTTACAACTAGAGTTTTGAATCCCTTTAAATCATAATAATTGGGTTTAGCCATACATAGTTTTAGTTCCAACCCCAAAAATAAAGGAAAAGATTAAATAATGAGAGAAAACTAAGAAGAAACAAAAAAGAGATTGTTAAAGGTGAAAGACAAGTTTTTCTCCCTCTTTCCTACTCAAAACCTAGTATCCTTCTATCTGGCTAAATGCCTAAATTGAGGCTAGAGGTTTTTAGGATTGATTAATCTACGACTAAACATTATAATTTACAACTTTTCCACTATCACCTCCTAAAAAACCAAACTCTGCCTTACGTTAAGTTGCAGTTAAAGGCTAAACCTTCGCAAGTCTGCTCAATTTTAGACAAATTTGGACGGAAATGTGGGTGTGTCAAACTCATTCCGTTATAGACAAACAATTGGTCTTCATATGCCACGTCAATAACAAACATGACTTATGTAGATTTATTGAAATGAAAAAATTTTAAAAAAATTTTGAAACCCCTAAATTAGTCAAGGAAAACAAGTGGGGTTCAGTTGGGAGAACATGGACTAGACATAGGAGGGTTGTCGGAGCTTGTTCCACCTTTCATGGTTTTTACATGTGATTTCGTTGAGCCATAAAGCTATTTCGAATATTTTTCCCTTTTTTATCTTATGTGTGTTATGAATATTGCATTCATATCTTTATCTTGTTTTGATTTTGTCATGTATGGGTTTAAGGTGGCCATGACTTTGTTTGTCCCATCTTGTTTATATTTGCAATTAGTGTGTGGTGGTTTTATTTCTTTCTATATCTGGTGTATATATGATTATTTTCTTCATCTTTGTGAGTTCTTGTTGTCAACTTCTTTTTAAGTGTGAAAGAGGAGCTTTTGTATAGACCGTTAAAGTTATAATATAAGATAGGTGTTTGATGTTGTCTTCTTTGGTGTGTTGAAGAGAAGCAGTTAACATTCGCAGTACAGAAGAAGAATTGCCTTCAAACAATGAAGGAATTGTCATAATATTAAAAAAAAGTGCTTGTGGTATATTTGAATTTTTATATGTACATTATTTATTGTCACTCTTTTTATTGAATATTTATTATTGTAAACTCTTGAACTAATAAAAACTCATTTTGATATAGTGATTGATTTTACACTGAATTATTTTGTGGTTTAGTTCTTGTGATTTTTATTTTTTGCATTGTCTGTCCATAATGAAGATATGATCAGTGTTGCTTATGATGAGTGAATTCAGGTTATTGGCAGTGGTGCCCACTTTCCTTTGAGATAAAGAAGGGTTTATTAGCATCTTACAATTAAAGTGATTATGGAGTTTTAAATATAGGTAATGATGGTCTATCAAGGGTTATTGGAATTGAGATTTTTATATTAGAGACAAATTGTTGTATAATTTAAACTTTGTTGTTTTTGTCTTTAAATTAATGTTCTGTTGATGTATACTTTCCGGTTGATAATTATATGACTTTATTAGTTTGGAGAGCATATTGGTGTTACTTCTGTGGATAGTTAGTAGTAACTCAGTTAATTAATGGATTTTGAATAGGTATTGGAAGGACGTGATGTACTTGTATTATCATTGAAGGAACAAGTTGGTAATAAGTCATCCTCTCTCCTGTTTGTACTCTTTTGACTCATTTAAACTTCATAGTAAAACCATATCAATCTATTACACATCATGTCCTATGTTTCAATGTCTAATTTTGACTTTAGGGTTTGCATTTCACCATTCTTGACTTTGTCTCAAATAATAGATGCAGAATACTTGTGAATGAGCTCAGTTAGTAGTTCTTCATGGTAATGAGGTTGAGTAGAGGATCGAATTTATTGTTTTTTTTTTTTTGTAATGAAGGGTTAACTAGAAATTTTTAAATTTTCCATCTTTGACTATAAGGGAACACGTTCTAACCTTGATTTGAGCTCATACAACATGATTTCTTCAACTTACCCAATTTAATAGGACTATGACGAAGAGGCTAAATATTGTTATTGTAATTTGAAAGCACCTAGATGGACTTCTTGGAATGATGAAAATCCAAGAAGAAGGTTTTATAGCTGTTGACTATTTTTGGTAATTTAGTACATTACCTAAATTAAATAATTGAGATAGTTATAACTATTTAACTTCATTTTCTTATGTCTTAAAAGTTAAATATGCAAATTCCTAAGTAACTTATTTAACACTTGTACCTTTAAGACAATTACAGATCATTGAATTGATGGATAGCTATAAAATAATCAACATTAAATTAATTTTTTAGATCAATCAATATTAATTATTCACAAAATATAAGAACACAAAATAACAAATATTTAAATTAAAACATAAATATAAGTTTAGAATAAAACCTCATAATGTTACAACTAGATTTTTGAATCCCCTTGAATAAGAATATTAAGGTATAACAATACATGGCTTTAGTTACAACACCAAAATTAGAAGAAAGATGAAAGATTGAGATAAAACTAATAAGAAATGAAAAGGAGATTATTGAAGAAGGTGAAAGACACATTTTTCTCTCTCTTTCCTACTCTAAACCTAGTCTCCTATCTTAAAAAGATCCTTATCTAAAAAAATCCAAATCCCTAAGTAATAGGGATAGAAATAAGTTTCCTAATTGAATTTCAACTCTTTAAGTGAATATGGCATTATTGTGATCACGCCTTATTTATTGTAGTAATTTGTCCACTTTCTCTAAAATTTGTGATTTTGACCAATAATGCTCCAATTTGATGCAATTTTCACTTTTCATCTCTTAAAACAAAATAAACATTATATTTAAGTACCAAATTAATATAGCTAACACAAAAGAGATAATTTTAATTAACATAACTAAATAACATCTTATCATATTGTGGAGTAAGTAACATTAGAATAGCAAGTAACACTAAAATAGCCAAAGTTGGTTAGAAAGAAGTATGTTTACCTAAGGAATAGGGAAGACTTGGTACAAGATCTATAATAGACTCCAATGATTTTTTACTCACCAAAGAATATAGAGGCCTTTTAATAGTTAGGAATCTTTACGGGTCAAATAGATGCATAAAGACTATCTTTTGAAACACGAAAAGCAAACCTAATAACTCTTAGAACATTAATCAATTACTAAAGCTAAGAATTTCAATATCTAAGGAAATTAAATTCCATACTAGAAATGGGGAAAGAATTAGCTTTTAATTTGACAATTGGAATAACTTGAGTCATTATTTACCCTATGAATTCAACACATATTAGCTTTATATTCTTGCTTAAACAAAAGTTGCAGAGATTATCAGGGAACGGATGTGGCATTGTGATTGTAGAGGTTTCTTACTAATCTTGGCTTTAGTCCTTAACTATAGTCCTGATATAAAGAAAGAGGATTAAACTATTTGGTTAAGGCATAACTCCAAAATCTTCACCTACAACTCTTACCAATCTCACTTCAAGATATTTGAGCACACAATTCCATGGGAGAAATTAGTATGGTTTAATACTTAAAAAATTATTCTTTAATTGGATTAAAAAAAAAGACTCAAAATCATGGATGAAATTAACTAGCAGTTTAATGGTAAGGGCCTTTACAAATTCTATAACTTTTCCTAAACACTTAAATAATATTTTCTTCTAGTACAGTCATATAATTATCATTTAAAATTAGTTTCTAAGTCAATAAAAATTACATTACCAATTTACTAGTCTTTAGTGATAAGTTGGTCCTTAGGAATCAAATTCCAAAAAAAAACATGATTTAACCATCTTGAAATTTGGGTTGAGTTATTGTATGTAAGGAATATGCAGAGAGAAATAAGAGTACTTTCTAACAAGTGGAAATGGATACTTAAACGTTACTCAAATTCATTCTCAACTGGACTAAGGAGGTTATTAATATTAAAATAATTCACTTGGAGTGCACTAAATGGTTTAGATTAAATTAGAACTTGCCCATAACCTCTTTTAAATAAAGGGAATAAAAAAATTTCAAGCTTAATTCCTTTAGCTCAATTTTTTTTTTGAAAAATTAAAAATGATTCAATTAATATAAGAAATATTTGCATCAAAGATACAAACACAAGGGTGAGAAACCCTCACCAAGTACAAAACACTAAAGAGGGGACAACTATTACAATGTAATCACCATATGGGACATGCAAAAATGGCCTCGAGGAATAGTTTTAATCTTTTTTAATTCTTCAAAAACTTATGTTAATACTAATAATTATAAATTATTATTTATTGGCTATTAGCTATTGTTTATCAATTATGTATGAGGTATTAAAACACACCCATAATATTCTTTATATATATTGATACCATAAAGGCAACCCTTGGTGAGAGGGCAAAGATAAACAAGGATTGGTTGTATCTTAGATTCTAGTTATGCTAGCCGAGACACAAACCCTTTTTCTCTTCATGGGAACCAACTCTCAAGGCCTACCTTTTAGGAATCTAAACTAATCAATCCTTCCCTCTATAACTTGGACTTTAAATAGGATCTATAGTTTAAGATTTTTTTATACACAAGATCTTCATAAAGAGGAAAATGTATTATATACTTGTCTTTCTATATAACTGGAACTACATTATTCAAGAATCAAACTTTTAGGATAGAGAAAACACAGTCAATTCAGCCCACTTAAAGATTCCTGGTATTTACTAGATTATGATGGTTAAAGCAAGTAAGCCAACATCCACCCCCTTTAAAGATTCTTGACAAAGGACAACGTAACCTTCAGATAGATGATAGTGATTATTATTAAGGTGCCATATTGATTAAAGAGATTGATGGGAAATGAAATTATTATGGTCATATTAGTGGATAGTTTAAGGAAATAGAAAGGCACTATCACACCATATGCAATGAGATTTTGGTTATAAAGAAGGGCATTGAAAAGTTTTATTTCCACCTTAGCCCTTATCACTTTATGATAGAAATAGACAATACATCTTTTCCAAAAATCCTTGAGGCCTATAAGAGATATTGCTTGAAAACTAATTATTTCATTTGAAAGATTGATTATCTCGTTATAAATTCACAATCCACAATATTCAAGGTCATCACAACATGCTAGCTGATTTCCTCTTAAGACCTAAAAACCCAATCCAAATTCTCACTCCTATCTTGGAAAAATCAATTCCTCTCTTAATTCTCCCCATTATGGTTTTCCTGCTTGATGTTTAAATTAAGAAATTCATTCCTTCAATAACTAGAAACCCTCCTCAAAACATAGATGAAATTGTTGTTGTTCTACTCAAGAGTCTTTTTTATTATCCTTATCTTGTTCTTACCATGTTAAACATTCCTCCGCATCCATATCACTTCAACATCTTGACACCGTAGCGCACACTATACCATCTCTGTGATTCTCTTTCTGAACCAACTATGTAACATCTCTGAGCTTTATCTACCCTCTATGCCTATCCCATTGCTTTATCTTTATTACACGTTTACCAAAATTTAGCTAATCCCGCCAATGTCAATTCTCTATTGTGGACATTCTTGGAATGATTCCAACAACTGGCAAAGTGACATATCAAATTAGGTCAGATACTCAACAATATCAATTATGGAGTATTACCCTAATAGAACAGAAAGTTTAGTCTTTCTTCATCATCCACTGTCCTTATAATATAACTAGAAATGGTTATATTTACACCATTAATCATTTTCAAATATGGAAGACATTTATTAAGTAGCCTAAAAACAAGATACACATAATGCATGATTTTTATCACTTTCTTGATCACCTTAATCATCATCCAAAATTTGGCAAACCTACCACTTGTACATCTCTAGGCCTATATCCTAGAGACTTTGCTTTACCATAGCTCATTTCACCAACTATCGGATACTGGTCCTTTGTTGACTAGTTTGTTTTGTTTTAGCATCATGGCAGGAGAGCTACCATGTTCATCTGGTTATGAACCCTCGACTTATGAAATAAGAGAAAGCTCCACTGCTCATAAGTCCAAAGAAGAGCACAAATCCATACTATACTATTTCCAAGACCCTTAAGTTCTGTGGCCCCTAGTTGGACAGTTGCCGAAATAGCTCAGTTCATTAAAGAAATTGAAAAATTAGATGATGAAATGTTTGTATTTGATGTTGACAATAGACTCCAATCCTTATCTGCACCACCATGTCGAGAGTTTCTATCTTATTATTTAGGAATATTATTGGGATCATATGTTTCCCAATAATTTTTACTTTTACTATGCATTTTTGTATTTTAGTTTCCATTATTTTACTATGTAGGTTGTTTATATCTTTATTTAAAAGTCATTTGTCTTGTTCTTTCTTGCTTGGCCTATAAGACCAAAAATTCTCTTTCTTTGTCATCCCGCCTTATTCACACGTAGTATCAATAATATGAAGTATATTTTTCTATCTTATGACTTTCTTCTAAGTTTTTTCTCTTCTAAAATCTTGATTCTTGAATAATAAAGTTTCAGTCAAATAGAAAGACAAGTATACTTTATACTTACTTCTTTATGAGGATTTTTTGTATTAGAAAATTTTGGAATGAAGCTCCTATTTGAAGTCTAAGATATGCAGGAAAAATTTGGTTAGTTTAGATTCCTAAAAGGCAAGCCTTAAGAGTTGATACTCGTGAATAGAAAAAGGGCCTGTGTTTCGGTTAGAATAACTAAAATCTAAGATATAGTAAATCCTTTTCTATCTTTATCTTCTGACCAAAAGTTAACTTTATGGTATGACTCTCCCATAAAGGCAACCCTAGGTCCATGAGTTAACACAAATTTACAAATCTAACTGATAATTCTCATATTTTGCAGATTCTTTGGTGAGCATGAAATCAATGCCAGATTCCCAAAATTTGAGATCTGCTCACACAAAGCCATTTTTGCTTAATTTTTGCCGCAAATCAAATCCTCTGTTCCAATTATGATGTTCCAGCCTTGTTCTACTAAATTTCATCTATATATTGATGTGGGGTCTACAAAAATGTATAGATGAGATTTAATAAAATATGATAGAGACACCATAACCGAAATATGAGATATGATCTCTTTATACCAGCCTGTGCATTTTGGAATCTTTAATTACACTTGTAACCATATCCAGTGGGTTTTCTTTTTGGGTTGATTGTAACATTGTAAGAGCCCACTGAAAAGGGTTACTATTGAAAAGTTTGCATGTATAAGGGTATGCTTTGCCTTCTGACCCAGAATATTACAAATACTCCATTGCTACCGAGCATTATAATTGTAAAATTATGAAAAGCTTAAATCTCCACATTTGTTTCCAGAGAAAAGATTGAAGTTTGTTTTACGTAAGCGCATAATCGATGGCGATGAGGGAATTGACCAGTCAACTATTAATTGGTAGAATCTGTTGCTTCTTCTTGGGTATGAACGTTTTTTCCAAGTTGCTTAGAAACTGGGGGATTTATTCATTTAAGAGAACAAAGTAGCTTTCGCCTCGCAGTCAATATTAGTTAACCGACTAAATTCCTTTCCTGATTGTGAAATAATGGCACATGTGATGATAAGATGTGATACGCATTTAAATGAGCCATGTTGACTAGAATTTAAAGGCCACGGGGGGATAGATTTTCCATATCCAAGCTAGCGACTTCAATTACTTTGGTCCCAAACGTTGATATCTAGCGTGTTTGATAGGGATAAGATCAAATCCATGCTCACCGCAGCTGCAACTTGCAAGCTGGGTTCCTAAAAAACAATAATTTAATTGAAATCTGTATTTCTATTCCTTGTAACAAAACCGCTCTCTTTTGTGTTCCAAAAGGGTAAGGACTTGATCAAATTTTGAGTCTTAAGGTAGCATGAGATACTATTAAGCTCTTTCCCGATCGAGTTAGAAGGCACAACAGCAAAGCAAAATCGTATTTACTTTGAATGGACTAGATTTTTAGGTAATTGACAAGGCGGAGAGTTGGTTTATCTGTTTCAAGCTCGTCGGCAATGGAGCAATTATGCTCATTTTCGTTTTGAATTCCGTGTCTTTTCTTGGTTTCAATTTCTTCGTTCATAGTGGACAAAACTTGAGGTAACACGTTTTCAACTTTTATTTTCGAAGATGATGACAAAGTATTCCCCATCCATCAATCACAAAGAGTCATCCCTTAATACTTGTATGGGTGGGTGGGTTCCTTTCAAACTGGAAAGTCTACAAGAGGCATAAATGAGAAATTTAAAAAAAAAAGAAAAAATTTGTTTCCCATGAAAGAATCATGCTTTTGGGACTTTTATTTTATAATCAGAACTCGAACAAGTTTCTACTGGTGGCCAAGCATATTAAGCTTAATGGAAGTACAGGGCAGAGTATCCTTCTCCAATAAATTGACTGCACATTTCATCCCTTGCGTTCTGTGACAAAAATTTTCAACAAGAGAATGATTTCTGCCTCGAAAGTTAAGCTCATCAATTCCATCCCCCCTTGTAATAACAAACAACAACAACCTTGAAACAGAAACAAGTTAAAGAAACAACTGCGTCTAGCTATAGGGAATCAAATTGGTTTCTGTAAGAAGAAAGCAAACAGAGGGAACAACATTCATCCCTAAACTAAATAATTAGCTAGATTGAAATGATTATGGAATATCGGAATCCAAACTTGCTGTCAATAAACAATTTTGCTTTATCACATAGACACACAATTAACCCTAAAAAGATAACCTCTCACATACTATCATGTATGTATTTCTTGGCTATCTCAAAAACAAGAGCCTGATTCTCCACTCTACTGTCAGTTCCTAAATTGCCATAATTCGTCTATGTTCCATAAGGTATCTCCAAAGTCACATCCAATCCATCCACTTTCTGCCGTGTGGGAATTGCCTGCAGAGTTGCCAACTCCTCCTGACACTGACATGTTTGCCAAATTGATGGCTTCCATGCCATAGCAGGTGCTTTCAACAAAGCTATCCTTAACAAAAGTCGTTCGATCACTATTGTTGTCCATGACATGAAAAGGACTGGTTGGGTACTGCGATACCCTTGGTATTTCTGGGATATTTAGTGATTCTGTAGAAGAAAGACATGGACCTGTGCACTGCTCTGAGTCTGCATTTTGGTCCTGAAGCTCCATAGCGTGCATTGTCATAGTCATGTCAAAAGGGATGCTGTGGCTGGGAGTTTCCTGCTGTTGTTGTGGCAGCTTCGGTAGCTGTGGTAGCAATGTTAAATGCTGAGAACCATAATTGGCAGGCTGAGAAGATGCGTTGTTGTAGTATGACATGGAAGATGTTGAAGTTGAGCCATCTATCTTCTGGAGCAACCTTGGCATCCATAAACTCCTAATTATATGCTGAAATTGCGTGCTATTTGCGTCTATTTTAAGGTGGCGTGCCTGCTTTTGCACTCGAGTTCTCCAGTAGTTCTTGATCTCATTGTCTGTTCTTCCAGGTAGAACTTGTGCAATTTTTGACCACCTTTTGGAGACAGTAACAAATAAAGTAAAGAAGATGAATGGTAAGCGCTAAATCTACTCCAAGTTGTTGGATCAATATGCAACTTGATCATCGTGACTGAAGTATGTAAAGCTTGAAAAACACAAGTTTCGTCATGATTAAGAATCCAATTGTTGGGAAATTTTTGAACCAAGCTGCAATTTCAATGATTAAGGACAGTACATGAATGAGCAATCAATATAAATCAAAAAGTTGAACAGCTTACCTATTGCCCCACCTGGAATGGAGGTCAAGGATCAAGAGCTGTTCTTGAGGACTAAGATTTCCTCGTTTTACATCTGGCTTTAGATAATTTAGCCATCTTAATCTGCAACTCTTGCCTGTTCTTCTCAACCCTTTAGCAAAAGACACCAACATGCAAAAGTTGGTAAAAGTTCATCGATTGATATACTCTTGAAACACATCTCTAAGAATTAAAACATCTTTCCGTTACCTGCACGTTGCGCAAGCAAATTCCAGCGACCCTCGCCGTGACGAGCAATGTAATGGATGAGAAGAGTATCTTCTTCAAGAGTCCAAGGACCTCTCCTGAGTTCACAATCATCTTCACTAGAACTGCTTGTCGACTTGGTTAAAGAACACATAGCCAGCTCTCTCGTGAGACAGGAGAACTCAGAAAAGAAAGTAAAATCCGAAAGGAAAACAATATTGGAGTGTTAAAGCTGAAGTGTAGCAAACTCCCGATTGGCAGTTTATGACTTATATACCCTCCCAAGAAGCCTATAATCGATTTACGATTTTTCAAAAAGAATAGCTAGTGGAAGTAATCTTACCATGGAGTTTCCATCGCACTTCCTTCGTTGAAATTTATTCTTACGTCAGAATATAGAAAGGAAAAAAAGGGCCGAATACTATTTGATTGAAGCTTTAAATGCTTTTCCGATATGACACAGCTGGTCAATTGTATTATATATCTAAATTAGAGAGTATTTTCTTAGTTATCATGAAATTTTCCTATCTTCTCATTTAATTATGTTATATTTGTATGGAAATACAAATCCTCAACCATTTTGGTTCAAATTTGGTGTACTTCCAATTTCGTCTTATGAGAGAGGGTCAATTTGTGTTTTTGTACAATTCTTCGTATAAACCTTAGAGGGCGGCCTTATAGTCAAGACGAGATCTTCCTATCTTTACAACCAAAGGAAAAATACATCATATGTTAGTATCAAATGCATAAGCTTTTGAGGATAAGATGGGAAAACCTCAACAGCACATTAGGAACATTATATATGTGAATTTTTATTTTTAATTAATTTATATAAAAACATATTAAGTTAGAGTGTTAAAAAAGTGACTCACTCTTTTAATCAGTACAGGGTAGCATTAAGATTTTATTGCCATATAACATTTATATTTATATAAATTCACAACGAACATTCAATTTATTAGTATTTCCCAATTTTGTTACCATTAATATTGCTGACGTAGTTAACCAAGTAACATGTAGTATGATTGTCATGTGTAAAATTAATATTTAAAAATAAAAACTGAAAAATAATAAATAAATAAATAAAAACTCTAAAATACCTAGATCAATGCTCAAGGTTTCTAGCAAAGTTTAGCTTCGAAGAGTCGTGGATAAAAAGTAGAATCCTTCATAGACAATCCAACTTAAAGACATAAGAACAAACACACAAAAGTACGCAAAAACTTACGACATGAAAATTCAGACAAATGGAATACAAAGTAGAAGAGATGAAAATGGTAAACAAAAGCTAACCATGAAGCCAGAATTGAAGGTTTTGATAATAGATAGAGAAGTGGCAACAATAGAGAGCTCATAATTTCCAATATGACCCATGAAAATGTTAGTAACCGAAATAACCCGAACTAACATAGCATGTCAATGCAATAAAAAGCAGCGATTTTCCACATCATCACTAACTCCACATAGAACATAGACTTCACCACTTTAAGACTCTTCACCGGCTTATAGTCCTTTACATTAGCAAAGTGAGCTCTAGTAAGAAGTGGGGTAGTCTTTGTGATTGGTGATCAGAAGAGATAACTTCCATCGAAAAACAATGCCTGCAACAAAGCTGATGGTTACAGAGTGCAAAGGATTTTGCTATTTACTATCTTATTTTTTTATTTTTATTTTGAAAAATTAATTTTACACGTCGGAATTTGTAAACGTTTCGATGTGGCAAAAAAGTCATCTTTCATAATTTAAAAGTTGGAGCATTTTGATGTCAACTTTTAAATTTTGCACTAGTATTGCAAATTTGAGTAAAGTTTGAATTTTTCTAATTTACATTAATATATTTTGTTTATTTTATTTTTTAATTATAATTCATAAAACATTTTATTGATATAATATGTTTTCATAATAAATACTCAAGGAAGGAGTGGATTAATTGTTTTAAATTAAAAATGAGTGATGAAAATTTTAAAAACATTTCTAAAAAATATATAAAATACTTGTGAGATGATGTGAGTTCAGTTCAATCAACATAATTAAGCAATAAAATCAAGTAAACAAATATAAATAATAGTGTAAGAGAAACTACACCAAATATATAATGATTTGGTCCTCTTAAAGACCTACTTTACTCGCTAATTGTCCTTGAATATTAAGTTCCATCATGAACCTCTTTTTTTAAGGATGAAGAGAAATTGCTAAAACATTTCTTCCTTAATTTATTTTAAAAATATCTTATAAAGAATATCAAATATAATTCTCTTAACCAAATTTGATCTTAGTTTATAGAAATACAATACAAGATTATTTTTTATGTGAACAAAATTTTAAACTCAAGAAAAATATTTTTTTAATGATATCCACAATAACCCTTTATTAGTTTCACAACTCAGTATAATGCTTGGTGATATAAAAATCCTTATATATGAATTAAAATTAGTGTGTCAATTTGTTATGGGATGGGTACCAATTTGTTATTTGTTAACATTTTGTACTATTCCAAAGGACTATTTTTTTTCAAAAAGTAATTAATTTCATTGAATAAAATATGTATAGTCTAGATGTACAAATGAGCTATATTAGTCTAAAAGATCTAGATTACATAGGATTATGATTCCTATTAATCATCTTCATCATGATATCTAAAGGAGACTTATGCAAAACAAAAAACCAATATTACTCCAATTTTTAGAGAACTATATTGCAGTTAACTTGGAGAACATTTTCCATTTTGAGTTAACCACCACTTCAAGTGATCAATTTGACTATTCTACATTCATCTTAATGGGGAAAAAAAGTATATTTTGGTCCTTAAAATTTTCTTTAAAATTCAAAAAATATGTCAATATTTCATATGTACTAATAACCCCTAAATATTATACAAACATATATCAAATATTACAAAATGGAAGACATCAACTCTGTCTTATACTTATTTTGCATTTCGTTCAATTTGTCATATATTACTAAATTTCATTTAAGGAGACTATAATTGCCACTATGAGACTTTAAATCATTACATCTCCTTTAAATCTCTAATTTTTCAATTAGGGGTTCAAATCCCTAGTATTATCTTCATCTCGATCTTCTATTTATCAAGATCAACTGATTTAACTATAAGTGAGTCACATTACTTCAATATTTCGCTTTATAGGTGAAATTATGATCTTTAGAATATGGCATGAAGAACAATTTATTGAAAATTATTTTTTAACTGAAAAACCATGGAGATAATATCTACATAAAAGAAGGAAATTGAAACAAAAAAAGTGAAGTAGAGACACTTGGTAACAATAAAGATATTAAGGAATTAGTGGAAATTTTGAAAAAGACAAGCCATAAAGAGAAGATGGAAAGAAATTAAGGAGAAATTAAAAAAAAAACTAAAGTTGGACATTGATATTTTTTTATGGAAGGGATTGAGTTGAAATGATGTTGATGTTAGTTAATATAATTATAAGATTCCTTATAATTAATGTCTCTTTAATTATGAATTACATTATAAAAATATACATAGGATTGACAAATTGACAATTAAGTTTCATATAAGGACCAACTTGCAATCTTATCAATGTCGAAATGAATTCCATGTTACATTTTATCTTTTTTCCCTTATAATTCAATATAAATATACATTAAAAAAGGCATGTTATTACATTAAAGGAAAATCTATAGAAAAAAGATTTTTCTACATAATAGACTAATTTGTTAGTTAAGGTTTGGCATTCAAAAGATACAAAATTTGGCATGATATTATATTAAAGTAAAATATATACAGCTTGCTTCTAATAAAAGTTTGGTATTCAAAAGATATTTAAGAAATACAACAGCAAGTTATTACATTTAATAGGTTTTTTTTGGTGATTGTTAGCATATTTATTCTTTATTTGAAATAACATAAAAATTAAATTAAAATGATTGTGGTCCACTAATTTTTATCGAAATGGTAGCCTGATGTTCACTAGATTATAATGGTGATCCTTATGACTTCAACTATGGTAGTCATCAATGTCCAAGAAGGAACTGCAATCACTTTATTCAATAATCATTAGTTAATGGCCATCTTAATTTGACATATTAAGGTAATTTTGAGTTTCAATAAAGCTTCTTCATTTATTAGGGTAAAAGACATAAGCCTCCTTTGTAGTTTAAGAAACTTAGGTCATAATCTCTAAAATTCTTTAAAAAACTCCTAATTTTTAATTTTCAAAAAAACCTATTTTCTTAGACTTCGGTTAAAAATAAAGACAAAATACACGTATTATCAGTATCAAACTTAGACTAATAAAATGTCATTAATATGATAACCTAAATCGACTTTTAAACTCGACATAAATGAATTAAATTCAAATTAAATTAATAATTAAAACAATTTATTTGTTTGAATCAAATTTAATTATTTTTGTTTGCGTTTAAGAGTTGTATTAAATTTTTATATAAATAACATTTGATTAGTCCATGTCTGGTATTCATATAATATGTGTCTAGTCATTATTTTTTCTAAAGTCTAACATAAGTGGTTTTTGGAAAATAAAAACTAGAAGGAGTTTTTTTTCAATAATTAGGTCAGGGGATTTTTCTAAGATTTCTTAAACTACATAGACATTTATGTCTTTTACACTTCTCATTATTTTTAGAAATTTCCTCATTATTTTCTTCATCTATGCCCTTGTTTTTTTCATCATCATGGCTATCTTCATCTTTAACATCTACATCTTCAAATATACTTTCAACACATACACAAATACACACACACACACACACATACATACGTGCACACACACACACAAACACATATACATATGTAACATATGTATCTTAAATATCATGTTTACTTAAACCAATTATATTTTTTCCTATTAATTTTATTTTGTTGCTTGAACATATCTTCAACTAATTGAGTTTCTACATCTAAACCATTTTGAACATTTTTCTTTTGAATTCATTTTGAAAATATAGATATATTTCACATTTTGGATTCTCATTTCTTTTTTCTCACCTATCTCATTTTATTATTCCAATCGACTTTATGTTTCATTATATCAACCTTTGCCGCTGCATTACTCTCTTCTATCCTAACTTGGACATTTTATCCATCTTGTATCCATATTGTGTTATTCATCATGCCCTCGAAATGTCCCCAGCTTATTAGTTCTATTAATAACTAAAATTTTTGATGTATAAATGTGCATGTGACAACTTATTTGTAATATAAACATTAATAATCCTTTCTATTCTCATCAAACGTACAACTTCATGCTATTCTAATTTGATTATATTAATCTTTATGACTTACTAAATTTGTTCCCAAAAATTCTATGGTAAGTTTTATGAATATTTGGTGTTAAAAATCTATCCTCATCTCATATATGTACATATAATTCACAAAGTCATTATCAACTTTATCAAATATGTTTAATTACCCTCTCACATATCTTATATCAAGCTATAATTTTAGCTCACTATCTTAATTCAAAATTACAAATTGGTTCATTTCATCCCAGAGATTATATACTAGTATAC
Organism: Erythroxylum shatona; assembly: GCA_027568895.1. Taxonomy (NCBI): domain Eukaryota; kingdom Viridiplantae; phylum Streptophyta; class Magnoliopsida; order Malpighiales; family Erythroxylaceae; genus Erythroxylum; species Erythroxylum shatona. Next base: position 24,622,810 of record JAOSBK010000006.1, on the reverse strand, counting down.
AATTAAATAAGTAATCAAATAATACAATAGCTATCGTAACAAGTAAGGAAGATAGGATCCTTATATAAATAATTATAACATCAAAATTAGACAAATTTAAGTAATTTGTTTCAACTTTGTATCACCACTTAATAGAACAATAGAAGACATAATTTTATAACTTCTTTGCTTATAAAACTTTGATATGGGAATGTCTCCTAGTCTTGGACTTCAAGGAAGAGAGTAAAATGGAAAAGAAGTTAGGGATTTAAAACGTTAATTGAGAAATTACGCAATGTTATGAATACCGTATCGGGCTTGGTACCGGATTAGGTTCTGGAACGGAACTGTACCGGTACCGGTCGGTACCGGGTATTGTTTCGGGTAATTTTTTTAAATTTATAAAACAGTCCCTGAAATTTTTAAAAATTGCAAAATAGTTAATATTAGTATATTGTACAGTTGTACTGTATACTTTACTAGTTTACTGTTTACATCAACCATGCTTTCAAAAATCTTA
>JAOSBK010000006.1:24587843-24598954 GCA_027568895.1 Erythroxylum shatona | reverse complement strand
ATTTTGGCTAATGCATGATCATGCATTCAAGTTGTACACCTCATATCTCTCAATTCCAATATCCAAAAATTACAAACATTATACCAATCAAAAGTTAAGAGAATAATCTATAACTTTTGTGAAGACATCTTTGTCTAATTCTACCTATATCAATACAGTTTATTCAATAACAACAGGACCTAATTTTTGTCCCTAGTAGTGCTACTGCCTAAGCCAAGACTTACTTTCTTCTTAACATTTGTAGTAAAATGTCTCTAGTTCATTTAAATCAAGAATCATTTCATTTTTTTCAGCAAACATAGCTAAAATACTGAAGCATGTTCAGTAAAAACATTCTAGTTATCAAATTCCAACGCACCCCAACATTTTCATCCTAACACCCCCTTTCTGGATAACCTTGCATGATCATTATGACAAGAAATATGGTGTATTTTAGTAACACTTTCTTCTAGAAAATTGTTCCACTATATTTCCAGTTTCTAATAACACTAGAATCATACAATTTGATTCAGTATACTGAAAGTTACACCTAAAATAGTTCAAACTATTTTTAAACTCTAACAGAACTCTTAACTCTAGTTCCAACCAGATTTTGAAATACTTAAAGATAGAATTAACATTCAACTTCTTCAGGAAAGTTGTAGAAATATGTCTCTAATTTATTCTGAATCAATAATCAATATATTTGGGTATCTACAGTTCAAGATATCATCAAAATACCAAAGTTTATTCAATGAAAATTATCCAGTTCATAATATTCTAGCATACATCTTCACCAATATCTCATATATGTCATTCCAATTTAGGCATAATTCTCATACTGCCAAACATATCATAAAAATCATATTGTCATTTACTTATTAGGCTTTCAATTTAGCTCAAACTTGAGATTAAATCAAGTCTCCATGCAAGCAAAATTCATCTCAAACTTATGATGAAAACAGGGTTGATTTTTGAACAGTAAGATGAAGGTAACTTTCAACTAATTTTCTTGGCTATTTTGTGTAAGGTAAAAAGCTGGTTTTGGTGCAGCAATTTGGCTAGGATTCAAGAAAATTAGAGAGGAGAAAGTTGGAGCAAATTTCGATGAAGGAAGCAGAAACTTGGGTGCTAGAATTTGCCACATCAACATGCTAGGTGTCAATAACTTACAAAGACATATGTCTTAAAGCATGCTAGCCATTTTTTCAACAATTAAGCTGCCACTAATCCACTCATTATGCTCCCATTTGTCACCCTTTTATCAGTCCACATGTCTGGTCCAATTGTCATTTAATTACTAGTCCAATTGTCACTAATTTAACTATGTCAAATGTCACTCAAATTTAGGCTTAATCATCTAAATTTTTCATGTATCAATTTATCTACTTGGTATTTGTCCTAGTCCAAATGTACCTCAAATTTACCAAAAATTATGAAATAATACTAATGGTCTCCAAATAAATTTTTAACACAAATAACTAACAATCCACATTTTAATCACATTTATAAATCAATTATACCCGAAAAATGTCAATGAATGCATGTACAATCATATTCATGTGCAAAAATGTCCATGTCATATTTAACTAAAGCATGGTGTGTATTTCCTAATTTCTCAGTACTTTCTCATAAATCACAATTCTAGCCTCAACATGGGTAACGGGATGTTATACTTTATCATATATATCTAAATTTATATAAGATAAAGAATGCCTATAATAATTATATAACTAAATTATAACTAATGATTTTGGCTATAAGGTATAAACTAACATTAACTCTCCTTGGTAAATTATAGACACATAAGCACACATAAATAGGTGAATTATTATGTTTCTAATTGCCAAAGAGTAATAAAAAAACTAACATTATTAGAAAGATTAGAACTTGAAATGAAAAAAAAATCTCTGTAAAATTATTTTAACCTATAGAAATAAAGATTAATATCTATAAGTGATTTAATCAATGATGGACATAAGTTTATCATACAATCTTACACTAAATTTAATGTTTTTTATAGCATTTGTGTATATATATTTTGATTGTGACGTGTCTTTGTTGTCTTTAAAACTTAAACTTCGTTATCTTTTGAATTGCTCTCATTACTAATTTTTCTATTTTAAAAGATAATTGTTTAATTATATTTACATTATTAAAGAATTGATTTAATAATTAATCAAATTTATATTGTAATGATAAATCTCTAAAATAAAGGAAAATTTATTTGTTGAATTTGAATTAATTTATTATTAAATGTGGTTCTTAAATTAGGATATTTGTTTATGGTCAATGTAATTAATTACTTGAAGAACTATATCTCTATATGTGGAACTTCAAAATGATGTGTTGTCCATTCTATTTTTTCTATACATCAAAAAATGAATCCCCTTATCACTGTAAAAGAATTGTTGAAACTTTGAGAGCCAAAAGGAAGGGCTAAGAATCATCATTCACTCAAACCATTTTATCGTGGACTCCTAAAAATGTAGTTTAATGTTTCAATTTCTTCTCATAACAATGGATAAACAATGAATATTTTGAGGGTTTTGTCTATTGGAGTGAAGTTTTAAACTTTTGATGTAGATTCAAATGTTAAAAGTTAGATAGGTTTTTGTGTTTGGACCCTAGAAATCTACAAAACTAAAAAATATTCAAACTCCAAAATGCAAATCGTGAAAAAAAATTTCTCTAAAGATGAATTCCATTGAAACTCAACGACATTAAGCAATAATCTATGTTAGAGAAGGTTCATTTTGGGAGCTTGATGTTGATAAATGGTGGTGGCACCTTTCATCTCTACCCTTTCTCACCAAAATGTTAATAACCGCCTCTTACTATTGGTGATTGCTCTGGTGAGAGAAAAAGAGAGGATGTTTAGTACTAATAAGGATAAATAAAATATTTTTAAAACTTTAATTAAAATTAAATTAAATTGACACGTTGAGAAAATGCCTTATTTAGGTACATGAATAAATCAAAGCTAAACTAATGATTAGCATTGTTTGGCTACAAAATTAGGCTAGTCCAACTCAAGTATGAAAAAGGATTCATCTATTAGAATAATTATTCTACTTAAAAATTCATCATAATTGTTAATAAGATTAGTTCAATAATAATTAGAAACTAATAATTTTTATTCATTTAATTAGTTCAACAATAAAATTATTATAAGTAAATGACTTGAATTTTTAAATATTAATATTTTATGACTATAAGTTCATGATTATTATAGATAAATAATTTCTTTATTTAGTATATGATTTTTGGTTCTCATAGAAAATTAATAGATCTCTTATTCCTGAAATTTTTATTTTATGAAAAATGCCCATTATAAAGAGGACATCCAAACATCTACAAATTGTGACATATATGAGACGTGTCATCATCGAGTTAACTTAGTTATTGCAAATGCAATTATTACTTAGAGAAGGTCTAACATAAAAAGTTATTAATGTTAATAGCTTATATAATAATTATATGTTAAAGGTTGTTGTGGCTTTCACAAATGTTAAGGTGAAGCACATTTTTATACTCTTAATATTGCCATAACTAGAAGGTGAAACGTTAAGCATGCTCTGAAATTTGGAATCACCAAATATGAAAAAATATAGTTGGTTGGTGATGATGTTTATGAGAGCAAATAGAGGAAGGAAATTGACAATGACTTTATTCCCAATAGGTTTTTGGTTAAAATAATTACAGTTATTTCTTATCGAGCTTTAAGAGCTTTATCATGTGAACTAGTTAACTATATCCCATATAGGGTTAGTTACATTTAGGCAATATAAGTAATCATTTTGGGTTGTACTAAGTATATTATACTAAACTATATGTATTGAATTCATTTATTTATACACGAGCTTGATATCTTAATCATTTTAGTATCTTTATTAATTGTATTATGCATGAAACTCCATTTGACTATAATAATTGGCATTCAGTTATTATATAAATGATGATTGAGAACTCATGTGATCTTTCAATTTCATTAATAAGTAAAATCTAATTATTTAAAGAACAATGTTCAACAAGAGTGAGAAGTTAAATGGCAATAATTACGGAATTTAGAGCATGGAAATCAAATATAAGTTGGAAGAGAAAAAGGCTCTTGAACCATTTAGTATAAGTATAAATATTCCTAGGGAAGGTAATACAGTCTAACATACAAAAAGTGTGAAACTACTAAAGACATGTGGTTTGTTTTGGTTGCACATTTTGGAGATACCTTAGTAACCAAATTAACTTTGCTCAGTGTCAAGTTTAACATATATAAGAAATGACTTGAACCAAAAGAAATCACTAGCTTACATTATGTTATTGAGCAATATAGAAAATGATATTATTTGTGGGTTCAGAACTAAAGACATGTGATTTGCTTTGGCTACACATTTTAAAGGTATCTTAGTGACCAAATTAAGGTAGTTTAGTATCAAGTTTGAGATGTATAAAAAATGACCTGATCATATAATACAAAAGCATTTGAGGCATATGTCAAACAAGATAAGTAACTTGCAAGACATTGGTCATGAGTTAATTTAGTGATAAATAAGTGCAAGTTATGATCCGTTGTCAACCTTCAAGTTAAGTGCATATGAAAATACATCAACCTTATACTGAGAGCATCAATATGATGGAAGATTCTACTAGGCAACTTGTATTAGAAGAAAAATGTATTTAAGCTTCTAAGATGTCCTCTGAGCTAGTGACAAATAAGTATAAGTTATGATTTATTGTCTACCCTCAAGTTAGGAGCATATCAAAATACATTAAACTTATACTAAGAGCATTAAAATGATGGAAGATTCTATAAGGCAACTTATATTAGAAGAATAATGTATTTAAGTTTCCAAGATGACCTCTAAGGTATATATAGTTTGTTCTAACTCACATAAAGCTATGAACAAGAAGTGTAACCATCATGGTTAGCCTAAAGGAAAAAAAGGGTAAGAAGAATAATACAATGCTTATAAATCTAAGAAAGTTAAGTGGAACCAATATAGATAAGGAAAAATGTCATTTTCAAAATTAGAACATGAAAAGAGTTAAGTACTCTAATTGTGATAAGGTCACACTTTTGATTGTAGCAATCTTAAAAATATACAATCTTATAGTACAAACATTGATTCTATGGATGTCTCTTATTCTTTTTTTTTTTTCAATTGAAACAAATTCATTATGGATTGCAAAATTAGGAGCAACTAACCATGTAATGAAGGATAGGCCTATATAAAACATGATGTACTTATGTAGGAGACAACTTAAGAGTTATTATAAAAAAGATTGGAACATACAAATTAGAAATGTGTTAAGGTTGATCCTTAATCCTACATAAGGTGTTATTTGCTCCAAAGGTTAAACAAAATTTTATTTTTGTGTTGGTATTGAATAACCTTGGATTTGATGTAAACTTTCACATGTGTTGGAATGGATTTATATCTTAGAACCATTTATTATGGTCATGGATTTATGTTAGATGGTTTTGTTATTTTGGATGTTGTTTATTCGAATAGTAATATAAGTTATTCGTTGTTTTCATCATCTAATAATTCCAATAACGATTCAAATTTTTAGTACAGTATACTATATTACATTGGTCAAAATTGAATAGCTAAAGGAGGTCTTTTAGGTTATTTACATCAAATGGATCTACATATTTGCGAATATTGTCTAGCTTGTAAAATGACAAGAAATGGAATATGAGCCGGCATATCCATTACAATTAATTTATATATGGTCTAATGAATATGATAGTAAGATGTGGAACTATGTATTTTGACACTTTTATAGATAATTATACTTAGTTTTGTCATGTCTATTTAATTTTTCACAAATCAGAAGCAATTAAATTGATGGACCCCATTTCCAGAGTCCAATTATCATTCTGATACCAAACAGTGCTGGCGCCCAGGGTCACGGTACCTATTACAAGGCTCTGATTTCTCAAAATTTCAAGCTTCGAAAATTTTTTAGCTTTAGCAGTGGTGGGTCTGCCACGACGAAAGTTTGGCTTTGCCGCACAAAGTCTCCTCTTACGTAGCTCACCGCAGTGAAAGTCTTTGCATTGCCGCAGTCAAGTCACCAAATTTAGTACAAAAATCCTTTAGGAAAGGTTCGTCGCGGCATACTCTGGGTCTCACCACGACGAAACCTTCGGACAAAACCCAGACCACCAACATTTAACACAAAAACATACATACATCTATACACTTCTTTCAAAACAACCATTTTAACAAAGAAATTAACTATGAACATATACAAACAAAACTTCTTCAATTCATCATTTCATTTCTAGAGCAAAAGAGTTTGAAAAACTTTATTTACATTTCAAAAGTTACACCATTGGCTTATTATAGAATAAAAAATGCACATGATACAATTGAATGCTTGTGCTTAATATGATTCTAAATGCCAAAAGTTTCTGAACTAACTTAATTACTAAAGATAGCCATCTTCGAGTTGCCAAATGCCTTGCAAGGTTAACAATTCTCTTGTTCTACTTTTCTTCACCTGTGGAGTGGAAGGTAATGGGGTGAGCTACGAAGCTCAGTAACTTATACATTTATAGCCATTGGCAATGAGCCATACAACTCAAGCACATACTTATATTCATTCATATACATCTATAACTTATTTTAACTAGCAAGTCAATCATTCACAATTCAACTCATAACTCATAATTAACAAAAAGTCATCATATAGATCACATTAAATGAGTTACCCTTCAAAGCATAACACTCAATTATGCATCATACATAACAAATCAAATATGCTATGCTCAAATAATTGGCTTGAAGGTTCCATGGAAACAAAATGGAGAAACCAAAGTTTACACCATGAACGAAATGAGTCTACTTTTGGATCTCATATACCACAAGCGGGCAGTCGGGAGAAGGCTCTTATCAACGTGCACGTAAAGAACGAAATGGTTCCACTCTCACCCAAACAAAATCACATAATCATGCTCAAATAATGCTCAAATAATTTTATCATATGCTCATACTTTCATGCTTTTTCTCATCTTTTCATTCATACAAAATATCGTGACATGGTTCAATGACATCACTTGATCATAATTCATAAATCACAATACATTTTCGACAATCACAATAATTCACTATCAAACAAGTTAACATACAATACACATGGATTCAATTCAATCAATTTAGCATATATTTACCAATAAGACAACTTGCCCATATTACACAATAACCATAAATATATTACCCACCTTGAATTCCTTGCTTAAAGACTTGATCAAAGGTGCCTCTCCTCTTAAGCCTTTTTCCTTCCTCAATTACCTTTATCAATGAAAAAATTCCCATTCAATAGGAATACAATTTGAGGTCCCATATATAGCATAGTCACTAAGATAAATTCTAGATACTCAAACTCTTCCAAAAATCCCAACCTTCGGGCCAATTTTCCATGATCATAGATAAATGAAGAAATTTGATAACACTTTCTTCTAGAAAAATGTTTCCAATTGTCTTAAGTTTCTAATGACACTAAAATCATTCAATTTGGTTTTGAAATTTGAAAGTTATAACCCAAACAGTTTTGGACCATTCTTATGCTGAAACAATTTTCTGTGCTCAAATTCCATCCAAATTTGAGATTCTTAGAGACTGAATTTGAACTTGAATCCTCCATAGAATTTGTATTCCTATGTCTTTAGTTTACTTCAAATCAAAAATCATTCCATTTAGATAACAACACAAAATGTTATACCTAAAATACAAAAATATGTTCAAGTTATTTTCAGACAAACTTCGTCGCGACAAACTTTGATTTTTTTTCAATGTTGGTCGCGGTGAACTTTCGTAAGAACGAGACTCTTCTCCCAATTTTTTTTCCAGATTCTTACTCTATTAAACCTCATTTTGCTTCTAACTATCACCAAAATATGCTTTGTTCATCAAATCAAGAACAATGATGCTTATACTTACCTGTTTACCTAAAGCTTCTTCAATCACCATGAAACCCTATCTTAGAAATCCCTAAAATCAAAATGATTCTTCAGTTCTTTCTTTCTTCCAACACAAACCCCACACAAATCCATTGCTCTAATCCCTTTTCTAACAAAGCAAGAAGGAAGATGAAAACATACCTCTAACAAGCTTGATTTCTCCTTCTTATCTAGCTTCCCACAATTTTCTTCCCTTCTTTCTTTCTTTCTCACGTTTTTCTCATCTCTTCATTTTCCTCTCACGATGCTTCTCTTCTTCTTCCTAAACAAGACCGCATTTTGGTCTTGTTCTTCCAAAAATAACCCTTCTCTCCTTTGGCCTTCCTATTTTACCCTTCTTTTACTTAACCTAAGTCCCCTCACTCCTTAGGCTATTTAATCTATACCTTAACTATACTCTAATTTAATTATAACACTTCATTCAAATTTCTAATGTCTACTTATGCTCACTAAATTAACGATCTAAATTCTTTTAAAAAATGAAACAAATAAATCAATAATAATTGAAAAAAATTTGGGTCCAATAATTCTCCCTTATAAAAGAATTTCGTCCTCGAAATTCTTACCTAATTGATCAGGAAGGCAAGATGTTCCTCCGCTTCCCATTTAGCTTCATCCCTCGAATAATTTCTTTCAAATGACCATAATAAATAGACTCATTCAGTCTTTCAATCCCTCATTTGGTCATCACTTTCTTAACTAGTTCCTCATCATGTTTCATATTACTCATAAATTTTCCCACTTCCTGTGTCGATAACACCAATATCATATCATATTAGTATTTCTTAACATACTCACAAATATCACATTACGAATCTTAGACATCTTGCATCAGTATCACTAACTCATAATAATTTCATACTGATCAACTCATATCAGACATAGCTAATCCTTTTTCCTAACCTAAGCACACCTTGGTAAGGGGATACTCTCAGAGACAATTTATCTTTCACTCAATAATTCACATCACTGTAGTGTTAGTACACTTAACTCTTATATTCATGTCACTTTACTCCATACCTTCGGTGTTGATCCACCAACTCCTTTATATCTTTTTTTTAATCACTTAATTTCTATTACAGATTCATTTCACTCATCAACAATACCCTTTGAATCAATCCTAGCCTTTAACCATTTTAGGTCTTGTTCATTTTAAATTAAGGGCAGACAACTCCTTTTGTCGCATAATGCCCCATACAATATTCTAATGACATCACAGCAATAATGATTGTTATGCTTAAATTAAATCAAAGTTGTACATTGATCCCATATTCCTAAGAACTCCAAAAATATAAGCTTTAAGCATATCTACAATAGTCAAGACTGTTGGCAATTCACAAGTGTAGTCATTTGCTTCTATCTCCTTAGCCATCAAACACTATCTCGGTGTATTCCTACTAAGATGTATAACTTAAGGTTGTTATTTGTGCTTCTCTAACAATCTCTTTACTCAATCATCATTATCGATACACATACCTCTTATTTCAATCACAAGGTATCATTCTTCCTATTCGAACTCAAAATTCGTTTTCATTTCCAATTTCTTAGTAAGATTCACAATTTCTGAATCCTCAATTTAGGTTTTATTCATATGAAACTAATCTAAATTTTCAATGCAGCTAATAATGATTCATTTTGCCCCAAATTCAACTCCATTCTGTAATTTTTATTGCACTAGATTTAATAATCTCAATATCCAAATTTGTGATACACTGCTATTGAATTTTCTATTCAATGCATCTGATTACAACACTAGCTTTACCAGTATAATACTTATTTGTACAATCATAGTCCTTCAAATAGCTCTATCTATTGTCTCAGTCTCGTATTCAATTCTTTCAACTCAATATTTACCTCAAAATTAAATGATCTGTATATCTCAAAATGTTTCTATGCTTATAATGTCTCCAAACTTTCAAGTGATCACTATTACAGCAAGTTTCAATTGTTTCCATGCATATAAAATCACTTTATCATGCTACATTAGATTTTATCCTAATCTCTTATGCAAACATCATTACATACTATAAAATCTCCAAATCTAGACGATGTAATTAATATCGGTGTTATAATTCCTCAAAATTGTCTTTACTTTCGTTACTCATACGATTTACACGTTTTTCTTTAAGTATTCAAACTATTCTTCTCAACTTTTAGAATACATTTAATATATTATAAATTTTTTCTTGGATCACTTTAATCTTCACTACTATAGTACTGCCTGGGCATTTGTTAACTTGAAAAAATATTTCCAGAGTTCCATATGCCCATCATTAGTTCTCATAATTCCTTAAATAACTAATTTCTTGATGAGGTAACATTATCTCACATTATTTTCAATTTCCCAACGGACTACCTTTCTTAAATGATTTTCTCAAATCATTTGATTTCCTCTGATTTCACATTGACTAACTCTTCTGTCTACTTATTCATACTAATTTCTCCACACATTTTCATTTTATTTGCAAACTTAACTTCCCGTGTTGGTGACATATTCATCAAAATCTAATTTATATCTCCCGAACATATTTACACAGAATATAATATAGACCTATATACTCCTTATATTAGCAATTAATGTCTCCTTAAATTTAAGAATCCACTTATAAAGTTGGATATTTTACATCAAACAAAATACATACATTCTCAGTAGCATGCTTTACCTCTTATGCTTGAATCTCTAATAGGGATAGGACTCCAATATTTACTTTTGATTTCGTAATAGTCATTCATTCCTTGAAATGGAACATTTAATTCATGCGATATGATTACCTCAATCATCTACACTGTTTCCATAATCCTTATCAATCAACTATGCTCATCAATGTTCTTTCAGCCATTCTTAACTCCTCAATAATTTCAATTTCTGTCACACTATATATGATCAAAATATTCCTTGTAATAAAACTCAATGAAATAAGAGGCATATTCGTTTACTCTTATATTTTGGTATGTACCATCAAGATCATTACGTCTCGTATATAAATTAATTCTAACAAGTCACCTATTCATATCTCATGCTAATAATACATTAATCACTATTGATTTTGAACAACCTCTGAGTATTTTATAACTATTCAAAGATCACTCCTCCATAGTAGTTACCTTTTTAGCATAATCACCTATACCATACTTCCATCACCTTACTCTGATTCATCTCATA
>JAOSBK010000006.1:24562133-24582746 GCA_027568895.1 Erythroxylum shatona | reverse complement strand
TCTTCAATGGAGACGTAAACAGAAAATGTTAGGAATCTAAAGGTTCAAGAATCACTTCATTTAACTTTGAAATTTACAACTTTGCAGAAGACCTTGAGCTCAGATTTTATCATCTGAAGGGTCAAAATGAGTCAGACGATAGGATTTGACGAAGCCAAAAGAAAAAGCAGACGAATGGAAAAAGACAGAAGAAGTGGGAAAATTGCTATAACTTTCCCCTACATATATCATATTAAGATGTTCTTTATATGTTTCAGAAGAAAACTTCAAGATTTACAACTTTCATGAAGACTTTGAAGACAAATTCTATCTTCTGAAGGATCTAAAATGGAATAGAAGATATAAGATGAACAGTAACCCAAGATAGCAAAACACGGACGAAGCGAAAGACAGAAGAAGCAAAGTAGCAAAACATAAAAGAAACAAAAGACCAAAAAAATGATAGAAAAAAGATAACAAAACACAGAAGGAACAAAAACAGAAGAAGCGAAAGGCAGAAATTTAGAAGAAGCAAAAAGGCATACGAAGCAAAACTCAGAAGAAGCAAAAGTCAAAAGAGGCGAGTCAGCAAAACACAGAAGATAGCAAAAGACATAAGAAGTTCATAAACAGTAACTCAGAAGAAGTTTATGAACAATAACCTAGAAGAAGTAAAAGACAGAAGAAGTGAAAAACACAAAAGAAGACGCGTCAGCCAAACACAGAAGAAGTAAAACCCAGAAGGAACAAAACCCAAAAGAAGACATGTCAGCAAAACACAGAAGAAAACTCGTCAGTAAAACACAAAAGAAGTAAAACCTAAAAGGAACAAAACCCAGAAGAAGACACGTTAGCAAAACACAGAAGAAGACGCGTCAGCAAAACACAGAAGAAGACCCGTCAATAAAACATAGAAGATACAAAACACAGATGATACAAAAGGTAGAGGATACAAAAGACAGACGATACAAAACACAGAAGATACAAAACACAGACGATACAAAAGGTAGAAGATACAAAAAGCAGATGAGACAAAACACATAAGAAGATGACGTCATCACAAGGAAACACAGAAGGAGATGACAACATCACAAAAGAAGCGAGAAGGCAGAAGATCTAACTTCTCTCTTGTACATCTTCCCTTGTAAGGACATTGACTTTTAGATCAGACGTCTAAAATTCCATACTATACATCGTTCGAAAGCTAAAAGAAAGGTCTACAACTTACTAGTAGATTCGTTTTCCTAAATCAACCTAGATTACTCCAGGTTTTTCCCTCAAATACATAACATGAATTTTATACATTCATTCAATATACTGCACCCAGTTTTTAACTTCATGACAAACTTTGAGATTCTTAAAGACTGAATCTAAATCGATGTCTTCATAAGAAATGTAGCCACATGTTTTCTAGTTTAATCCAAATCAAGAATCATCTTGTTTGGATAACTGGAGAAGAAGTCGTGGTTAGAGGACTGAAACATTCTCCATAAACATCTTCCAGATCAACCATCCATTATGTTTCACAATCTTTCCTTAACACAAATCATACTAAGATCACCTTTTTCCACTTCATTTACTCCTCATTCTCAACTCCATCTCAAATCAATAGCATCCCAAGAAAATATATATATAGTCCATGATTAATCAAGAACACCAACAACAAAACATACACATATGTACATCTCTTTCATCAATGTACTACACAAATGCAACTTCATTTTTGGCTTTCATTCTGCTTCTAACTTTCACCTTAATTCTTCTCACTTCAAAAATGTTTTATCCATCAGAAGCACCAAAGCAAAACTTGGACATATTTGCATTTCTCATTCACTACTTTACTCTTGTCTATCATTTTTGATTCAAGAATCTTCATTCATTTGTTCTTTACTCATGACTACTTGCCAAAATTTCTCCTTCAAATAGTTTTAATTTCTATGAAACATTCGGGGTCCAACAATGATAATCCATTCTATTATTGTTGGAGATTCGCAAGAACTCCCTCATGTTTATAAACATACCCAAACCATTTTGATTGCTTATATGTTTATGATTTGTTGGCAAGTTTGATGAATACATTGCTTATGTTGTTTATGAATTGTTTGACAAGTTAATAATTTGAGAAATACGTGTTTTATGGATTCAATGCGAATGATCTGTGGCAATGAATATTTTCAATGGTTTTGTTTATTTCTCCATTATAAACTTGTTACCTACAAGCTTTTAAGCTCATCCCCATTCCTCCCCATCTCTAGGTGATGAGCAAGAGATTGAGTGATCAAGAGTCAAGGCATCACTCGAAACCTGCATAGTTTTGTATTTTAAGTTTGTTTATGGAAAACACAAGACTTTAACCGCATTTCAAGTGTTACTTGTTCATGTATATTTTGTATTTTTTTTATGAGACCAACAATATATTATGGCTTGAAATGTCCATTAAAGCTTTGTAAAACTCTTTTCTTTTGATGTTAAGCAAATATATATTTTTTTGCTCATGACTTTCCATGTTTTCCCATTGGATTTTCAAGCATTTTATAGGGGTAAAATCTATGTTCTGACTTTATGAGAAAAACTGTATTAATCTAGGTTGATTTAGACCAAGTTGTCTTTTTGTAAGTTGTAGTTTATCCTCTTAACTTTCCAATGATATATAGTATGAAATTTTTAGATATCGAAATTGAGAGATATGTTCTTTATAAGTTAGTGATGCTGCACAAGAAGTATATAGGACAACTATAGTAATTTGCGATTTTGAGCCTTTTGGAGGCAAAATCTCTCTTTGGGGTCTTCACTGAAGTTGTAGATCTAGAAGATGTCTTCGAAACCATCCTAGAATGACCTTAATCCAACATTTCTAGTGAAATTTATTTATATTTATTATCCCAAAATAGGTACAAATTGTAAACTTAACAATGCTTTTCTATAATACATTTAGGCTTGAATGGAACTTGAAATGTTCTTAGTGGAGAAAAAAAAAGAGTGATATGTTAGGGTGATGATTGAGGATATAAAAATAAGAATGGATTATCGTATTTCAATTGATCAAATGGGGAATTTTTGGGATGGTATGATAATGAAGATGAACCAATGATGGCTAATGAGATTTCATTGAAATAACCCTATAAGGTAATACGCTCACGTTTTTTGGCTCCAGAGTTAGAGTCCAAAAATGGGGTCCAACACCTTTACTCACATTACAACCTTGAAAAGTCCTTTGATTTATGATTATGCATGTGAATCTTAGTGTTATAGAAATGAAATGGTATTAAGTTACCCATAAATCTAAACACATTTTCTAAGTCTACCTCTATATTACTCAATCTGTAAAGGTTATGAATGTTGGTTAATCGTAAGTAGAAGCTTTAAATTTTGAATTCTTGCTATGGTTTTTGAAAGTTATTCATCTTCACTTATGATTGTATATTCTTACGAAATATAGGAAATGAGTAAATGTTTTGGCTATTTAACTTTAATTTGGATGTTTTGCCAAAGGATGGTAAAAAGCTAAGTGTGAGGGAAATTGATATATACTTAATTGATTATGCATTTATTCCATAACACTTAGTGTTTAATGATATGAATTGCTTAAGACGTTCACTTTACTTCATATTTGGTTTTACGTACAATTCAAAAGTGAAAGAGCTAAAGTAAGTTAAAAGCATTATATTTGAGTCATTTTCTTGAGATTCACACTCACTTGTCTTCATAGAGCAAGAAGGAGAAGAAAATGCATAAAATCAAGACTATATAATGAAAACATCAAGAATGAAGAGTGTTGGAAATGACTGATGGCCATAACATAAAAGTCATGAGTGTGAGGTGTCACATCTATGACAAATCAGTCATGGGCGTGCATGAAGTGTCACACCCATGATAAATAAGTCATGGGCATGAGCATGTTAGTCACACCCATGACTTATTTACCATAAGCATTTATTTCATTGTTTTGGTTGTTCTTTCTCTCTTTAAGGATTGATCATGTTATCTTATGCTTATGGATTTAGTATTTCATGTATGAATGATCTTTATTATCGTTATCATTAGATTATTTATGTATGAATTGTTAGAATCTTGAGCTAATCCATCATTATTGTGTTTGCATATTATTAGAAGCTTCAATATAATCCGTAATTATTATATTAAGAATCATTGGTAATAATTAACGGTTTCAAATCATTAGGGATACAATCCATAATTGTTGTGTTTTTGATTGGTGTCAAATCATTAGTGATAACAAAACCTAGGTTAAATGACTTGAGCTTGTGTGGTTGTTGTCATGATTAATCTATTTTCCTAATTTGTAATGCAACTGTCCAATTAAATCTAGATATCTTATCTTAGGTTGTTTGATAGCTAGGCTTAATTAATGAGCATCTTTTAATTAAACACGACCTAAGGGAAAAATAGGGTTAATAGAGCTTATCGTTAACCTATGATTAATAGTTGCTAAGAGGGGGTAAGAGAACAACAAATCAATGAAGTATGTTTAACTAGGTGTAGGCTGAGATTGGACCAATGACCGAGTCCCTAATGATTTCATCACATTCATCATTTTTAAATGTTTCTTTAATTTGTTTTCATTAGTTTAATTTTACTTTATTTATTATTATACCAAACCAACCCCCACAGCCCAAAACCTAAACACTGATTATTTTCATTTCAAAAGCTTTACACATACTCTCTGTACGGTTGACCTTGACTCAGCACTGGACCAGCTATAGGTCTAGTTATTTTGAGAAGTATTACGATGCGTTATATCATATCTTGAGTTGTAATAAGAGGCTTATGGTCTATATGGGAATTGTTTTGCATTTCCAACTCATCCAAGAAGTGGTCTTGCTTGTTATCCCCTCCATAACTAAAGTTCATATGATCATTCCCAGCTTGGTTATAGGATTAGGAATATGGGTTATGGTAAAATTTTCCACCAAGAGCATTGATAATTTCTAGTAGTGATATACTCCCTTCCATGTGTCCCTTTTTACACACAATCATTAAACAAAAAGTGAAAATCTCAAGAAAAAAACAAATTATAAACAAATATGTACAAAACACCAATTGAAATCAAAAACAAAAACTAAAGCATCACACTCCCCAACAATGACGCCAAATTGGTAATGCATCATAACACTACACAAAATAACTAAACTTAAAACTATAGCTAGTAATAAGTCTATGTTGATCCCACAGAGCACGTGTGTAAAGTTTTTGTAATTGAGCGAATTGGTTTTTAGGTTTTTTTTTTGGAGGGGGGAGTGTTTATTGGTTTTCGAATAATAAAATGAAATTAAATTAAACTAACAAAAATAGATTAAAGCAAGAATTGTAAATTTATAAAATTGATTAATAGGTTTTAGAATCCAGTTCTTAGTTCAATCTCGACCTACATACGAATAAGCATACTCTTTTGTCTTGTTACTCTCACACCTCTCCTAGCAACTATTAATTATAGGTTAACAATAAGCTCTGTTAACCCTAGTTTTCCCTTATATCATGTTGAATTAAAACAAGCTCTTTAGCTAAACATAACCGTCGAACAACCTACAGCAACATCTCTAGATTTAGTCGGATAGCTGCATAACAAGTTAGGAAAATAGTTTAATCAAGGTAACAACCACATTAGCCCAAGTCATTTAACTTAGGTTATGTTATCCCTAATGATTTAAAACCATTAGTTGCGGCAAATTAATCCAAACATAAGTATTACGTATTGTATTTAAGATTCTAGCAATGGGTTTACATAAAAACAATCTAAAAGAGCATTAAGATCATTCTTACACACACTAATTTAATAAAAATAGGATAAAATAAACAATCCTAAGAGAGAAAGAACACAATATACAATAGATAGAAACCTAAAACATGTCTTTGGCTTCAATTTCACCTTGAAACTGGAGTGGGGAAGCCTAACCCCCTCTATGGGTCTCCAAAGAGTGCATGCTTTGGCCCTCATTTTCTCTCAAAATCAATCCATAACTCTTCAACTACTCAAATTTTGTTTTATATTAAAAATTAGGGTCTAAGGAGATAAACGTATCAAACCATATAAATAAGAAATTGGAAATCGTAAGGGTACATGACATGTAACGACTGTATAAGTCAAACATTTATCTTCCCAATGAATACATGGTCATGCATTTTCTAATCATCTTGATAACTTCATTTCCTTATATTTTCTTGTCCTATCTTCACCCTAATTTGTCTCCTTGCTCCATAAGGACAATTGAGTGTGAACATTAAAAGGATGGCTTAAAGAATGTTATTTTAACTCACTTTAGCTCTCATGCTTCCAAATTGTACCTAAAATTAAATATGAACAAAAATTAGTTTCTTAACCATTTAATAGCATTAATTACTAAGTGTTATGGAATAAATGTACAATCAAATTAAGCACATATTAGGTGCAACTTCTTGAAGTCACTTTGTCGATCTAGAAATGGGACCTATAACTATTGTTAGGCCTTAAAAAACTCTAATGGTCCATCTCACATATAATGGGTGATCATATATCACTCACTACAAGAAAATTAGCAATTAGCAATGGAAAATTATAGACAAAAACTAAAACATATCAAATTACCCACGAGAGGTCATGTTTTGTTAATAAAATTGTCGAGAAAATTTTCATTTTGCTACGAAAAAATATTCGTTGGTAAATATGGAGGGAAATTATCTCAGAAAATTTTCGCACAGAATATAGCGATGGTAGAAAAGTTTAGTT
This sequence comes from Erythroxylum shatona, assembly GCA_027568895.1. Classification (NCBI taxonomy): domain Eukaryota; kingdom Viridiplantae; phylum Streptophyta; class Magnoliopsida; order Malpighiales; family Erythroxylaceae; genus Erythroxylum; species Erythroxylum shatona. The sequence goes on along the minus strand of JAOSBK010000006.1, from coordinate 24,576,046 downwards.
GGTAAAGAAGGAAGGAATGCTTGATGGAATAAATAAGTTTTTGGTTTACCGATGGACTACAACTCCGTCGATAAATTTTAGAGGTAAACATTGTCGTTTGCTTTGGCTTCAGAGTTTTAAATAAGACAAAAACAATGTTGTTTGGTTTAACACCAAACGACACCATTTTCATTTAACCTAAAATAAAAGCATCATCCCCCCCATTTTCTCTCTTCCATTGTAGTTGATTTTTTTTCTCCTCTTCCGTTGTCACCGTCCTCGCTATTCGACCACACCTCCTCATCATCCCACCATGCATCCTTAGTGTGCCACTGTCCTCATCGTGCCATCGTCCTCATCTCTGTCACTATCGAAGGCCTCCATGTGTCCTCGCCATTTTCATCCTACTTTAGGTACTGTCTCTCGTACGACCACAACACTTGTTATCGTGGTTATATAAATGTATAATCGTAGGTCTTGTATATTGTATACTTGTCTTTGGTTAGCCTGAACTGTGCTTTACAAGTTAGTTAAATGTACAGAGCATAAGTAATGATCATTCGAAAGCATGTCATAGAGGAGTTTAGGTGTGTTACTTGATTCTAAAGCTTCTTTAGTAAGTTTAATGTAATAAATGAAATGGTAGTTAAAGAAAGTTAAAGATTAGTTACATAATATATATACATGGTAGAAGCAGATTCTAGTTTAGTTGAGTATACATAATATGCCCCTTAAATATTAGACAACTAAAGGACTGAGTCACTTTTCTAGCTATAAAGGCAAGCCATTATGCATTGGTGAAGCAACAATCAACTTGAAAAGGGTCAGTTATACTTATACCTGGGAATGTCTACTAACTGATATCTTTAAAGAACTTCTAGAAAACATACCTTTGTTAAGATTAGATGAAGCTGATAACCTCTTTGAAGATTATATTATAGTTACTTATAATTATAGGCTAAAAAATTCAACAGAAATAAATTTAAAAAATAATTAGGAAAAATTTTCAGCTAGGGGATCATATGGATCTTATGCATATTAAGGCTAATAATGATGTAAGTAATAATAACACTATCAGTAGGTCAATTGAGAAAGATGTTGAACTTTTTAATAAGAACCATCATATCAAATCTCTTAATACTAAAGGCAAAATTAACAAGCTCTTAAAGATGGATCCTCTAATACTATTAATAATAGTGAGGTTCCCACACTAGAAATTGAAGAAATTCAAGCTTACAAACATCCAAAGGGGATATGGAGATTGTAAAACCATACAAATATGGGGAGGTAGCTGATTAAAATATACAAGAAACATTTTTCAACTTGGTAATCTAATTGAAAAGACTGTATGGTATACATTCAGAGCCTAACTTTCAAAAAGTTATAAGAAGTAGCACTAATAGGAAGAAGAAAACCCTCATCATGTCCCTCTTAATGATTATTCTAGTTTAGAATATAAGAGGGCTTAATATCCTTAGTAAACAACTAATGGTTATGGATTATTTACAAGAATCTAACCCTTTTCTGATAGGCTTTTTGGAAACTAAGATTAATGAAAGTAACTGTAAGTATTTAAGCTTCCTTAGGAAGCATTGGACCTTCATCATAGAAGACAACTGTCATTATAATAAAAGATTACTATTGGCTTTTGATGCTAATGAAGTAGAAACAACACCAATGTTTATGGAACAATAATTGATAATCTTATTCATTAGGAAAAAAAATATGAGTGTAACTTTCCATATCTCAGCTGCTTATGTTTTTAATTATAGCTTTCAAAGGACCATGTTATGGAACAATCTTAAAGATATTTATGGAAACATGTATGAGCCATGAATGGTTATACGTGATTTTAATATCATTATGCACTTAACAAAAGATCAAGGAAATATAAGTTTACGATATCACATTAATGAACTTAAAGACTATGATAATCAAATCTATATTACTGATGTTAGGATGGAGGAAAAATTTTACACATAGATAAACAAATAAAAGGAGAATTGGCTAATAAAGTAGTTGGATAGAGCTACAACCAATGATCTATAGATGGAGAACATTCCAAAGAGTAGTAGCATTCAATTGTCATCTATTATTTGGTTATACCCCCATTCTAGTGTAAAACATTTTCAGTCGATAAAGAAGAAAATTCCTATTTTGATTCAAAACTTACTTAACTAAAGTGGGAGGCTTTGATTTAACTCTTACTAATAGGCTTACAACATCTGATATATGGACTTGTGGAGTCACTCTTTATATTTATGGCAAGCTATTTTCCTTTTTTAAAAATTGTTTACTATGTTGTTTGGTATATTTTGATTATAATTAATTACTAATGGTTAATATAGAGAGTAGGAGATTTATATATGCGATAGTGGCGGTCATTTTCAAACTAGAAAGGGAAAAGAAACTAAATTAAGTTATAATCTTGCATTAGGTAACTTTAAAGGATGCTCGATCAAATATTCAAATGAGCATAACTCATTTTGTTTACACAATAAGGCCATATCCTTGTTTTTTACACGTTAAAACTATAATATAATATGTTCATTCAATTCAAAATTTGACTATTAGCCATTTACGTATTTGCACAAACGATTAATAAATACCAAAAGCTAATGAGAATATTTGTTTAATGTTTCTTATTTGAAATTATTCAAGGAGAAAAATACACTAAAAAAATGATATATTAAATGCATTATGACTTGGTGCATATTGTTATTAGAGACCTAGATTGTTTTAAGGAGTGAAAATGGAAACCAAGTAAGAGAATATATAAAGAAAGGATAATTTACTCTAAAGAAATAGTTTTCATGTTATAGTAGAGTTATTGGAGAAGCATGACTTATCATGCACTATACTAATACTAAGGTAATTTATTTTGACAATTTTATGAAATTGTAGATATTGTCTTTTTTCTTCATCTAAGAAGAAAGCTTGATTGGTGAAGCATTATAAAGAATATAATTTAATAGATTTTACAATATAATTATACTAAAGAACATTTATGAATCTCCATATAAATAATTTTAGAAAATTGTTAATAGTCTTTTTTGTAGGCCCTATTTTGTGTTAAAGAGTGTCGCTCAGTCTTCTTCTTTATATTCTATAGTTGTCTATCCATTAAGGTAAATCATCCAACTAATGTCTACCATATGTCTAGCTTTAATAATACATCAATTAGATGCATTTAAATTTTGTGTGAATGCAAATTAATGAGGTCTTGATTTTGTGGTGTTGTTTAGAATATTCTTATAATCATTGATGAGTTTTTATGTTCTTCTTTAATAGTCTAAGTATTTATGTTTGGGTTTTGTTAGAATCATTGATGAGTAGATGTATGAATTACATAAGTATTTATTATATGTGGAATGAGTTTGATCTCTTATGGATGATCCAATACATGATAAACCCCTAGGATAGTACATAGGCTAGAAACCCCTGATGCAACTCCCATGAGTCTTTTCAGTGTAAAATTCCATAGGCCTAAGAGTCACCACGAGAACTTGCTCTCTTGAGTCATATGGATTAACAATGCCACGTACCATAGTGCTTATTTAAAATCAAACTTTGGAAATCAAATTATAGGTGATTAATGTAAACATAGTTATCTTGGTTTTGTATGTTGTTGCTTAGAATATTGTTAGAATGATCAACAGCTAGATGCATGAATTACATAACTATTTACTGCATGTCAAATAAGTTTGTATAATTATGGATGATTTGAGGCATAATAAACTCCTAGGATGATATATAAGCTAGAAACCCATGATGCAGCTCCCATGAGGTTTATTAGTGAAAAATTCCATGAGCCTAAGAGTCACAACGAGAACTTACTTTCTCGATTCATACGGTATAACAATGTCACGTACTATAGTGATTGTTTAAAATCAAACTTTGGAAATCAATTTGTAGGTGATTAATAAAAACATAGTTATCTTGGTTTTATATGTTGTTGTTTGGAATGATGTAAGAATGATTGATGGCTAGATGTATGAATTACATAAGTAGTTACTGCATGTTAAATACTTTTGTATAATTATAGATGATTTAAGGTATAATAAACCCTTAGGATGGTATATAGGTTGGAAACCCATGATGCAGCTCCCATAAAGCTCATCAGTGAAAAAATCCATGAGCCTAAGAGTCACAACGAGAACTTGCTTTCTCGATTCACAGGTGTAAATAATGCCACATACCATTGCGCTTTTTAAAATCAAACTTTAGAAATCAACTTGTAGGTGATTAATTCGATCATAGATACATGAACTCATATGGTGGGATAAGTTAGTTTCAACATAGAGGAGAAATGGTCAGAGACCTGTAAAAACTTAGGGAATGTTATGTAAAGTAAAGATTAAATGTTTTGTAAACTTAAAGGGAATGGAGGATACTAACTATGAAATAACTTTTTTAAATAATAGTTTTGTATAAATGAGTAATGTTGATTGATCTTGAATGTATATATGGTTAACACCCGATGGTTTCATTAATCTAGAGTTTGTTGAGGGAGTTGAAGCTTTTATTCACTATGTATGTTCTCAACCTGCATATATGGATGGCCCAAAGATCAGATGTCCAAATAAAAATGCAACATCTTTGTTTTCTTCTAATTGATGAAGTGAATCTCTATTTATTAATAAAACAATTTGTTCCAAATTATTTTTAGTGGACACAACATAGGGAGCCTTTAATTTGTAACACCTCAAGGGGTAATGAAGGAAACTCGTCAACATATGTGGATAGGTTTGAAGATTTATAAAAAGTAATGTGGGTGCAACTGAAAATCCTTACATCCAAATGGTTTCTGATGCAGTTGGTTATACCTTTCAAGAAAATATAGAAAATCTTGAAGAAGAACCAAACCCATATAGAAAAAAGTTTTTGACTTACTATATTTAGCATACGAGGCTAAACTTACTAGTCCAGTTCAATATCAATGGACGTATATGTTCGAGAGATAATTAAAGTTAATATTTAATTAGAGTTATAGCATGTTTTAGTCACAAAATTGTAATAACCCTATTTGTAATGTAGGTAGTTCCATCACTTGAAAAATGTTTAAAATAAGGCTAAAGTTGAAGGTTCAATATGTAATGCTTATTTAGTGGAGGAAGCAATTACATTTTGTTCACATTATTTTTAGTTACATGTGTACACAAGAGAAAGAAAAGTTCCTTGTAATGACGATGAGGAGGAACAGGTGATGATGATGGTAACTTATCCATTTTCACATATCCTGGATGAATATATGGACGATCAATAAGAAGAATGTTAACAGAAGAAGAAATAGAGGCTGCCCATGAGTACATTTTATTGAATTGTCAAGAGGTTCAACCTTTTGTACAGTAAGTTTAAGTTGATTTTGAAATTGATTATTTGAGTTTTCAAAGTTAGTGTTGTTCAAAAATAAAATACATAATAATGCTTTTAGATTATATGAGGGATAGTTATGTGAGCTAATGCCCCAAAAAACACAGGATGATATTAATAAAGAAGTTGAAAGACACTTTCGTCGATGGTTCGAAAAATATGTAAGTTTTCACTTGTAATAATTGAAACAGTTGAATTATCATATCAAAGTGATTAGATGACATTATACTATTTAATATGATAAATTGTTTTTAATGTAGGCCTCAAAAAATCCAATAGAGAATAAGTTCATATGTGATCTTGCGAAAGGACATTTGAGAACTGTTATATATTGAATTTATATTATTCTATTATATATTGGAAAATTCAATAAAATATGATTTTCAGGTTTAAAATGCCACTAAAGAGAAAACGGGATATTATGTGGCCAAGGTTCAGGTTACTACAATTAGGAGAAGCCAGTGTATTTCCAGGTGAAACATCAAATTTTGTAGATGCTACTGCATAGCCAGATGAGGCATCACCTTCTGTACCTATTGTTATACCATCCAGTAGTTTTGTTACACCATCCATTAGCTTTACACTATCCACTAGCCCTATCCCAACAAATATATCAGGGGTAAATGTTACTGATAAAGAAGGCAACCTCTAACCTAGAGCTAAGGGAGTTGATGGAAGAATGTACATTACAATTGTTAATGATTTGTGAGTAAAATTCTAAAAATTTTGTAACACATGATAACACCATAGGTTTATGCTGAAGTTATAGGTTTTAATTTGAAAATGATCTAAAATAACTTAAATATTATGTTAGTTTTGTCTGGAACGTGATCAAAAAATTTATCTTCCAAGTTTAAGGAGATGATAGATCTTGAGGGTTTTATATGGAAGAATATCTCTCAATCGACAAAGGATTTTTATTATCAGGAGTTTAAGGTACACAAAATATATTCTTTAACCTTTTTTATTTTATCTAATTTTATACATTAATTAGATAAATATTGTCGTTTATAAGTATTTATAGTATGTTTTTCAGAAATAATTTTTTTAGGATAAAAAATTTGATGTTGTAATTTATAATGTATGGGAGAGGCGAGCTTGTACATATTATAGAGACTTTCTTGCTTCAATACACAAGAATGGTGTACGATTACCTTATATATCTGAAGAAATATGAAGTTGTAAGTAGCAGTATTGGGTATCATTCGAGGTAATATCCATTTCAGAGTGCAATTATGTCAACAGACATGGAGGACCAGATAGAAAGAGTCTACCCGTACATAATAGAGGATCTTTGACCCACTAGGAGCATGCACTTCAACTTGTAAGTATCAAAATTTTACAATTATAACCTGACTTTTTTCTTTAATGTATGAAATTTGATTTCTATGTAATTTGACGTATGAAATTTAAAATGAAAATATATGTGCATTATGGAGAATAATAATGTTATAAATGTTTGGTGCCTTTAATGGTTGTGTTGTTGAGTTAAATTTTTTGTCTAATAACGGGTAAAAATCATAAAAAATAGAGAAAATTCTGCCAAAATTTTTATAAAATGTAGTTTACTTATAACAATTTATTCTAATGCAGGAAAAGTCTATGGGCATGAAGTTTACACCATGCCAACTCTTTTTGCACACTCATACTGAGAAGCATGATGGTGTGACCTTTGTCAACACCCGATGTAGACAAGTTCATGTATGTAAAATCTATACTTTAATATTAACCCTTAAAAATTATCACTTATTAATATAAACAATTATAATGATAAGATCAAATATAAGAAAACATTGAATGATAGTCTTAGAAATTTGAAGTTATTGTTAAGAGTCAGGCATATCTTTATACAGTGGGTGGTAGGGACTACTGTAGAAAGATTTTTAGCTTAGGTTCATTTGCGAACACATGTTATTCGCAATCTTCCACATCCACTACAGCTGGATCTAGTAGTCAGACTGCATCAAATAAGAGAGTCCTCCAACTTGAGAGCACACTAGAGAGGTTGATGGAGTGCATAATTTAGCTCCATAATGAGATGGATGAGTTGAAGGTTAGGGATAGGACCTCATCGCATCATTAAGAGCATTCGCATTCACCATCTGCATAGCTTCTGGATAAGTGAATGTAATGATAGTGTACTACTTTTAAGTTTTTGTATAAATTCTTAATTAACAGTAATTTCAAGATACTTGTTCGTTTACATTTTAATTTTTTATTATACCATTCAAGATAATGTTTACTTTAAATTTATCAATCAATGTTATATATTATTTATAGAAATTAAATGTACAAAAAATCATAATATTATTAACAGAAAACTCAGGTAAGAAGTGAGAAGTGGCAGTTAAAAATTTTCATAATTAAATTTCCCTGACGAAAATACAATATTCCGTTGCTAATTAGCAACGGATTGTACTTACCAACGAAATATATTATTTTGACACTAAGTTACCAACGGATATATAACTCCATCACTAAGTTTCCAACAGAATAATCTATTTTGTCGATAAATATTTAGCAACAGATAATATTTTCCATTGGTAAGTTTAGCGATGAAATGTTTTATGTCTGTCGGTAAATTTAGTGATGGATCTAAACTTATCGTTGCTAAATTCATCGATGGAATAATGCAATTCCGTCAAAAAATTAGTGACAAAATATCCTAAATTCATCAGTAAATTTACCTTAATTTAGTGATAGAAATGCAAAATTCTATCGTCGAATTTACCAACAAATATAAAAAATTTCATTGTTAAATTTGTGATGGTTTCATTTTGTTTATCACTAAATTTTACCTACGGCCATTTATCCAACAACTCTTTCTGTTAGTAATTTTTGTCGCCAAATTTGTTTCCCAACATAATATTTTTATTTTCCATCGGTAATTTTTTTCGCTAAAACCTAATATTTTTTGTAGCGCTCTAAAAGCTAGCATAAATAGGTTGATATTTCCCTTTATATGATAATTGAGTTTAACAAACAAAGAGATGGTGTTTTCCTATAGTGAGCAGTTATTTTAAAGATTACAGAGGGTAAGTATATTCCAAAGTGTGACGGAGAACTTGCAGTTGAAGAAGAGGTGGTTCATATCTTCATTACCAACTTGATAGAGGACATAAGTAGAATCCACGTAGGGTATTTTGAGAACATCTTTGGTACCTAATCTGTCTTTAATAGAGACCCAAAGGATAAAGAAATGAATGGGATTAGATTATGATTCCAATACCTTTAGGAAATTGGGACGTGATCTGATTCTATATGTAGTTTGTTTGATGTTTTGATAGTCAAGATCACTTGAAATTTTATAACATGATTAACAAAGTATGAATCATAATTCGTACCTTATTTTGAAGTTTGATCCATTTTCTTGTCACTGTCCTCGTGCCATTTTTTAAATCAACTTATCCAACCACCATAATCATACAAGAGTCCAATCTCTAATGACATCCATAATATGTGTTAAAAGAACTCTATAACTGTTGTAAAGAGGGTTAGACAAAAAATGCTAGCTCTCTTGGAGCCTAAACCTTTATAATACATTTTAGATAATTTATTAATTTAATTGAAATAAACCTTTCAATAACAATTTAATTATAATAACAATTAATTTGAATCAAATACCAATTGGGTCCAAATAAGATCCAATATCTTACATTGATTCTTATTTATTAAATTTTATATTTAATCATAAAATTTCTCAAACTTTATAATCAAGTTCAACTTGATTAAAACACTTTTTCTCTCTTTTATTCGTTCTTTATGTGTGACTCATTATGTTCCTAATTATGTTAGTAATGGATATAAATTATAGCACTAAATCATGTTTAAGATTAGATAAATTAAATTTTTTAAAATTATCTTTAATTATTTAATTAAATAATTTATTTCCATAGATCAAGATTGACATTTAGCAAGGCCACCCGAATATTTAGGAATGTCAAAGTAATTTTGAATAACTTTTTCATGTATAATTTTTTTGTATAATTCAATACTTTTGTCATACAATGTTTCGATTAAATATAGATTATGTAATTAATGTCTGCTATATTTGAGTCCAATCATATTAGCTCTCTACCATTAATATTTGATTCTATTATTGACATTTGAAAACTATTTTCAAAATATCCTTTCATGTTAATCAAGGATTGTTCGAATTAATACTAATCGAGAAAAACATAATATTCTCCCTAATTATTTTAGGGTGAAGAATCTTATAATGATCATTCAACTATTTCCATATAGTTCATAAGATATCTAATGACTATCGACTAAGCTACCATTGACTATAATAGGTCACAAGTATTATCAAAATATAGCCTATATGAGATATTTTGTGATCTCAAATCAAAGAATTACTTTTACAATTATCATGATGAGAATTTTCATAGAAATACAAGTTATTTTTTTAAAAAAATTATCATATGAGGTAAGTTCAGTGAACTTGCTCTGAAACAAACATATATACATTTATTTAAGTATCTATATACTTTAGTCTATAAGATCAACTACTTCTTTCATAAGGAAGAAACATAATGTGTATTATTCTTTTTACACTCTTTTAATATCCAATTTTAATAAAACGACAACTAGGAACAATTTAAGGATAATTTATAAATGTAATATAAATCTCATAATTATAATCTCATCATAATTTAATTTGCGATATAAATATATATATATATATATAAGATAAAAATTCCTTTAAATAAATATATCACTAAACTACAACCAATTGATTGGTTGTAGGGCATAAATCAATAATCTCCTATTGGTGTTAAGCCACTTGTTTAAACATCTTATATAATATCTCCATATGATAATCTTGCTACTTCTGGAAATATGGTGAAAGAATTCTAAAAGATTTTTCATAGTTAGTACTTGTTTAAATCTTTCAGTTTTTATCTCAACTATCATTGTAATTTAGAGAAACTGCATAAATACATATTTAGACCTTTGATGAGACCTTAGCTCCTTTTGCATGCCTAATAGATCTCCTGTTCAACAACACATTACTAACTTGAAGAATAGTAGGAACTATATCAAATTCTTTAAAGAACACATCATCCAAATATTCATTCCCATTAAATGAAAAGTGTGTTTGAGCTTAATTAGCAATTAATATTATATTGGAACCTTTCTAGTCTCAAAAAAAATTTTCTAAGTAAAATATTACTTAATAAGGATTTACTTCAAAAGTTAATATCCACATTACTTTGAACTCAAATATCAACTTATACATATAATAATAAGTATTTTTAATATTTCACAAGTATCAAATATGTCAAGTACTAAGCTTCTTTAGTACATTATCTATGTACTTAAATTAAAATAGGTAAACAACTTATGTATCTATCTCTATAGATCTAATTACCAAAATTAAGTTGTTACTTTTTCATATCTAATATGAACTGTGCTTGGACAATTATATTTTTAACTATTGAAAATATAAATTATTTTTCTCTTTATAAGAAGTATGTCTCTGCATGCTCCTACTAAAAAGGATAATATACTCCTACTAACTTTCTTAAAGACATGATAAATTCACAATCAACTTTACAACGAATTCATTGAATTCATTAGAAAAGTGAATGTTTCAATGTCTTATAGCATTTCCATTATACATCAAATGGGTTAATAAATGCAATAGTTCCTATTAGATGTGTTATTATTAGAATTTAACCTTCCAAAATTTATCTTACTCTCACTACTTATCTTAAGAACCATCCTCTTATAGGTTTTCATTTAATCAAAATATGTGTTCAACAGAGTCTGTGATATTATATCCAACCTTTCGGATATCCTATAATCTTCTATTATCCAATTTAGTTACTTATTGGATAATAAATGCTTCAACTAAGCATCACATCATAAAATCACTAACTTTAACTCTTTTAAAGTCTTACCATTTCATATCTAATATGAAATTTTATTAATTGATTTAATTAAAACTTTCAAAGGCAAGTTGTATTACTAGCTATAGCTATAGAAGAAATAAATATTACTTCATACCATATGTCATATTGTAATTTCTTCCTTACACAATTTCATACTCTTACAGATTTTAGTTGTGGAGATATTTACTAAAGAATCTCATTCTATTACTACAACAAACTGGGCTATAGGATATGAATAAAAATGTAGCCAATTTATCCAAAAGTATCACGCAGGAAAATTCCACGTTTCAAAATAATTTAGGTGACATTATTTCAAATTATACACAGTAAAATTATTAGCTACACATTATTATCTTACCAAAATTACCATAAATGCATAGCGACATGTTAAGCAAAAGTCAATGTTTGTGAAAAATGTAGCAAATATTATTTGGCAACATTTTGTGCCATTGTATTTATAGATTATTTGCCATGTTTCTATAATTTTGTAAGTATGTATTTTTAACTACAAGCATGTGAAAATATAACTAAAAATGGCCAAATTTTGTTTGCAACATTTTAATTAAACCTTTATAATTTTCTACGAAAAGTTTATTCTATTTTGATTTTTCTTATTATATTATTTGCATTGTGATTTGGATAAATAATTTTTGGATGGTCACCATTGATGTTGTTTAATTTCACTAATAAGTTAAGTGCCAATAAAGAAAATAAATATTAAGTTATAGAAAACATTATTGATTCAAATGTTAACACATCCAATTTATGGTAAATTCATCAAATTGTATCAACAAAATTAGTGAAAAAAATAAAACAAATAGATGATACTTTGTTCTTACGCAAAATATTAATAAAAATATAAGTATTTCTTATATTTTGTAAACAAAAAATACAAAAAAGTCATAAATTAAAATGTGTCTGAATATAATGTCAAATATTGTAACAAAAAGTCTTGTCAAATATTCTATGATAGTATTAAAAGTGGCATATGTGACAAATGCCACTTGGCACATACTCAGGTAAAATAACTACTAACTTCTGGATTATATTATCTGATAAGGTTAAGAGTTACTAATGATTTTAGCAAAAAAATAGTTGCATGATGTAGAGTACACCCATCATATTTCAAAGCAACTCCTTTAGCGCTCTTTACCTCACAAATGACATTTCTACCTTGTCTACAAGAATTCCATCACATGCTCGAGTTTATAGCATCATGGAAAACAACTTTTAGTATTTCCAAGGTAGAGGATTTGAAAGGCTACAAATCTGCTACCAAACTGTCAACTTGATTCTTCTACTACAGACAAGCATATTTGGAATTTAAGTTCCAATGGGGTTTTCTCAAATTTCTCCTGCATTAAAGATCTTAAACCTCCTACCCCAGATATATCATGGTTTAATGTAGTATAGAAAGCATCCTTGAAGTCTAAATTCTTTGTCACAACTTGGCTAGTAGCTAGAGGAAGACTAAAGACAAAAGATAAGATTCATGGCTCTATTAACACTCTTTATGAATTCTATAATAATGAAGAATATTCTTTAAATGTGAATTCACAGCATCCATTTGGGCTAGCATTTAACACACCCTAAACCAATATTGTTTTGAATCTGATTGCAACAAGATTCTTAAATGGGCTGAAGTAAAAGATCTTTCTATGGGAAATGACAGAATATGATTAATTTTTAGCCTCAATTATACAGTTCATGTTATTTAAAGGGAAAGAAATAAAAAAAATCATCAATAGAAGAGAATTAACAAGTACAATCTTATTCATAATTTGCATTGTTGGATTAAGGAAACTTTGGTAGCTCATCAAGTAACTGATTAACTAAGCCTCATATCAGAAGAAGGTGAAACCTCTAGTATTAACTTTTCCCTGAAATCAACTATGTTGTTGTATCTTATTTTGTTTAACTCTTACTGTATCATCCCTTTTTGATGCCTTTTATGGCTACTAATAAATATAATCTTTTTGAAATCAAAAGCACAAATCTTTACACCCTCGCCAAGTTTTCACTCAATGCACACAAGTGTTTAGGGTGAAAAGTGTAAGAACTCTCAAATTAATACATAGTAGAACTCTTAACCATAAGCTTGCAATATTATCGCATCTCCACTACTTATAAGTAAATTAAAAACAAAAGTCAAAAGGTCTTGATAGAAGGATTTAAAGGGCCTTAAGTAAGGTGTGATTGGAATAATAAATGGGTAATAAATTTTTGAAGGAAATTTACAAAACAATAGTACAAGAAACTTATTTCTTCATATTATATTGGTCCTTCATACTATAAATCCATGGGCACTATAACCTTACACACTATTTTTTTAAAATCTATAATCATATACCAACAATTAAAGAAACATTAGACCTTTTCAAATTTTAAGTTTCAAACAATCAAGTAATGTAAAAACCTTTAGGGTTCAAATTAATAAAAGGGCTTTAAGAAAGATAAGGTAAAAGCTAACAATGGGGTTATAATTAATGAAAAAGGCTATGGCTCAAAATTGGTTACTCTTAAGGGATAAAATATGGTAGGGTAATTCAAGAAAATAGACTAACAAATATTGAATCTAAGTTCCTTTATGTAGCACCCCACTCCCGCAATGACCCGAACCCGACATCGATGGTGATATCCGAGTTCGTGCCCCGCGAGGGTGGC
>JAOSBK010000006.1:24532768-24552571 GCA_027568895.1 Erythroxylum shatona | reverse complement strand
TCACATTCAGAGATAGGATCCAACATTAAGGTAATAAGTTTGTTTTGATGTTTGATTGTCATGGGCACGCCACTCTTGTGGGATGATGCCTAATGAGGGTTTTTGGAAATAACCCTATAGGATCATACGCTCAAGTATTATGATATTCGCAAAAAGTTAGGTTCCCGAAAGGGCGCCCAACAGTTGGGTTCCAACCATAACATATAAGTTAGGAAAACAACTCAACAAGTTATGATTAGACAAGATTTTATATAGTTTTTCCTTATAAGAGTTTTAACTTTTTTGTTTATTTCTCCAAGTAAATAGGTTGCTAGCATATTTCAAATCTATGACTTCTAGCCTAGTGGTTACCCATTCCAACTCTCTACCCAAATTGGAGTGTTTAACCCTATCACCTTGAGCCTTAGAGGGATAAAGAATACAATTAAAGTCACCTACTATGATCTAAGGATTTGTCATTGTCTTACTGATTTTTGCAAGAGCTTCCTAATGTTTAACCTTTGGAATTCATAATTGGCAACATAGACAATGGAAGCATCAAATTAAGAGTTTAAATTAATAATACTGCATCTGAGATGAACAAGCTGATCATAATTAAAGTGCAAGGGTCACATTAATCTTCTCCTTAATGTATGCATATTATCTGAACATTGTAGTGATTCACATAGTTAGCGACAAATTACTACTTTTACAAATGGTCATGGAGTTTTGAAGTTTACTAGCTTTTTTTAGTCTCTAAAAGTCCTGAAAGTATAGGATGTTTTTCCAAAATAAGGTCTTTAATAGCCAACCTTTGAAGTACTCATTCATGCCCCTAATATTCCAAAAGATCATATAATACTAAGGAAATTCACCATCTTCCCCTCTTGGGTTTCTCCCTCTTCCTACTTGATTTCCTTACAGTATTACTAGAAGAATCAATCTGTTTTATTTTAGTTCCAAGATTTGACAAAGGGATTTCCTCCTCATTGGTTTTATTGTTAGTAATTGGGTTTGGTTTAGAGTTCTCAACTTCCTTTAAAACGATTGGATTCTCTTCCTAACTTGGAACATATTCTTGCTCCTTTGTCTGAACATCCTGACTGCCATTGTTTTCCTACTTCACATCATGCTCTTTAAGTTATACTCCTTTGTATCTAGATTTTAATCTTGCATAGTTCCCATCAACTCTATATAACTCACTCTATCAAACTTCTTTCCTGTTGTTCTCCACTCTTTTTTTTAATTATGGTCTCCAATTATAAGAAAGTTGAGCATAATCATATGCAATGGGTCTTCCCACTTAACTTGCAAGGAAGGTCAAATCATCTAAAGTCCTCTAATTGAGTGGAACATTGTGGAAATTAATCCACAAAGAAATAGGTTCAATTTTTTATCTATCAAGTTCAAAATTAGGCACCCGCTTTTCCATAAACATAGGTTGCCCCTTAATGTGTCATGATCTTGCCTCTATTACCATGCTAAGAGAGTCACTATCAGTAAATTGAAAAAGGAAGGTGTCATCCTCTGTGAGCAATCCTTTACTTAACCCTTTACTTCCCCATCTAAATTGTCATTCAAAGCATGTATCTTGTTAAAGAAGTACCATACCAACATATTTCCCTAGTATTTTGCTTCTTCTTGCAATAGCTCAAGAGGAGGAGTGATTATGCCTTGATTAGTAGCTATTGAAAAATGCTTCGAGATGTCCTTGGAATGGCTAACAACCACTACATTTCTCCAAATTGTGATGGGTTTCACACTTCTAGCTTCTTGAGGAGTTGGAAACAAACTAGCTTCCCTGCTTAAGGAGGGAGAAGAACTCACAAAGGAGCTTCTAGTAGAGGCCTCTATCGACTTCTCAAAAATAGATGCTTACATGAATTCTCAACTACTACTTTCCCAAAAAGAAGTAACAATCTTAACTATAAAAATCTTCAAATCCCTTCAATCACCTCTTCCTTTAGTTACCAATCTCCCTCTTCCCTGCAGATCTTCTTAGGAAAGATAATATATCATGACTAGTAAATGTATAAACACTCTATACACTTTGTTAGTCAAGGAATAAGTAAGAAAATTTCCTTCATCCACTTAAGAGTCTAACTTCCCTAAATTATCTTTAGTATTCAAAATTTAGCACTTATAACTAAAAACTTTAAATTTACTAATCTTGGCTTCTTACTATGCCAAAATGCATAAGGTATCTTATATAAAGTTGGCTTTATATAGACTCTATTAGAAATGTGACAAGTCGTAACTATAGCTTTTTCCTAAAAGTGCTTAGGAAGGTCATATTAATTTATCATAATCAAGATCATATTAATTTATCATAATCTAAGTCATTTCTTGCAACGTCCTATTTTTCCTCCAACAACTTTATTTTTAGGGGTTTTTAGAGTAAAAAATATGAAAAATGTCATTATCTTTACAAAAGGCTTCACGTCTTTCATTTTTGAACTCCCTATCATGATCACTCCTAATTCATGCAGTAGAGAGTTTCTTTTCATTTTATACTCTCTTTATAAATTTGATAATTCTTTAAAGTATTCACCTTTGCTTGCTAAGGATAAATATATGTAAATTCACTAAAATCATAAACTATAATAGAGGCACAGAATTTATCACCTAGACTAGCAACTGTAGTTAGCCTAAATAAAACCATATGAAGTAATTGTAAAAGTTTAGTAGAAGTTATTAAATTCTTGCTCTTAATTGAGGTCTTGGATTGTTTCCAATTCGGCAAGCTTCAAAAATCTTATCTTTCTCAAAAATTTTCCCTTAGAAGTTTATTGATAAGTTGTTTAGAATTGATATTGGAGATAAGGTTTATGCTTATATGTCTAAGAATTCTATGACAAATATATGCATGTTCAGTAATAGATATTAAGTACTTCGCATTTTGATTAAAGAAATCATCAAGATCAATTTTATATATATTCTCTTATCTATTTACCAAAAATATAATGTTATTTTAAACTATAGATATGATATATGATTTTCCCTCTACATATACTTTATAGTCCTTATCATATAGTTGGCTCATACTTAACAAGTTATACTTTAATCCATCAACTAAAATCACATTATCAATAATAGTGTGATCTTCCTTACTAGCTTTTCCAATTCCAATTATATTACCCTTAACATTATCTCCAAATATGAAAAATCCTCCAATTTTTGCTCTAAAAGTTGAAAACTAGGATACATCACTAGTTATGTGCCTTAATTATTTACTATCCACATACAATTTGTTCCTCTTTTTCTTCAAGATAAAACAAAACAAACAAAATATTTTAGGTACCTAAATAAGCTTGGATCCTTGATTGTTAGTCTCTTTGTTCTTTTCAACTTACTTCTTTAAAGGTTCACTTATTATGCTTTGTTTTATAAAAGAAAATTTGAAAATATACCTCTATTTACCACAAAAGTGACATATAATATTAAATGAATTACATGAGTTTATGCTACGATAATGAACCTTATGAGTTTGGTGCATAAATATATTCTTTACTTTTCTATGTGTATATGAATGATGATGACCCCTCTTTTAGGTATTAAAGGAGTTGAATGCGCTTTTTGGGTAGTAAAAAGACCTAGCATAATTATATTTAGTAGGCATATTTCTTTGGTTGTATTGATGCTTATAAGGACTGTAAACATGTTTCATGACATTATGCATAGTACGACATATATTATAAGTAGAGGTTTGTACTTCTAAAGTAATGTTGAGGCCTAAAAAGTAATTGTATGCTGTTATGTATTTTTGGTATAAATTATGCCTATTCTTTCCTTAAGACTGTTAAGTTCTAGGGATAAATTGAGAGCAATACATGAAAGCATCACGTTTGCTCTTAGACTAAGCCCTAGTGGATATACCATGTGCATATGACTTATATTTATGCTTAGACATAGATGTTTCACACTCATTGGATATCTTAGGCAATAGTTTTTCACTATGAAAATGTCTTTCCTTGACAAATGTAGCTTTCATAATGAATACACTCCTATAGTTATATCTAATCCCTTATATATTATTTGAACTCTTTTGAGCTCCTAACAAGCTTTTAAGTTTCTAACTTTATTTTGTAAATTTTGTAAAATAAATCCTTAAGGGCATTGACCTCCTTTTTAAATTCTTCATTCTCATGCTTTAATGAATCTGGTTTATGATTATCAATAACAGACACACTCTTAAATACTTTGATGCTATACAAGTCACTTTTTTTTTTTTTCTATTTTCACTCATGCATACAACTTGATGCTTTTGAGCCTCTTCAAGTTTGGCAAATAGCTTCTTCCTTTTCATACTCATATTTCAAAGCTTTTAACTAGTTCATTATACAACAATTCAATATCACTTTCATTATTATAAGATTTAGGTTGGAGACTATCTCTCATCATCTTTAGCCATGAAGCATATATGAGCTTCTTCTTCTTCCAGATGTTCACTTTAAAAATTACTTGTGTCATCCCAAGTAGAGATTTTTCTTCTTTTATCCCTCTTCTCCTTTTTATCATTTCTCTCATGTTTATCATTTTCCTTGAAGAGAAGGTATTGGGAGTTCATATGTTTGGGTTTCATACATTCAAAACAGATAATTTTATTTAATTTACATTTTGAATCTATCTTACCACCCTTGAATTCCTTTCTTTTTGAGAATTTCTTTCTCATAAAAACTTCTTGAATTTTTTAGTGATAAGGAAATATCTTCTTTATCGCTTTTCATTAGTTGATGTATATTCTTCTTTGCTTAAATCCTCCTTAGAAGGGTTAAAAGCTAAGTTCTTCTTCTTTAGAGCCATTGTCTCTTCTTATTGGGTCTCTTTAAGCCTCATTTTTATAGGTGAGTAGTGATGCAATAAGTTCCTTCAATGGTAGCACATTTAGGTATTTTGCTTCTTGGATTGACATTACCTTGACTTCCCAATACTTTGGAAGAGAAATAAGCAATTTTTCCACATTTCGGCGTTATTATGTTTCTTACCTAGGCCTTTGAGAGCATTGATACTATCAATAAATCTAGTTTATGTGTTATATATGCTCTTATCATACTAACATTTGAAATAGTTCATATTGATGTATTAACATAAACTTACTTTGTTCTCCCTTTACTTAATTTGTTCTCTCATATAAAACTTTTAAAATATGACAAATTTTATGAGTCCTCTCATATATGGAGACTCTATTGAATTTGTTTCTTCCTAATATACAAAATAAGATGTGAATAATCTTACTATTTAAGAAAATTAGTCTATTATCTTAAAGGTCACGTTCTTTTTTTTGTTTAAGAACTTTTCTATCATTTATGAAGTTAGTGGGAATGAATGGACCACTTGAGATAGTTTTTTCTCAAGTCAAGGCCTATTAAGGAAATTTTTATCCTTACTTTCTAATAAACATGGTCATTTCCATTTTTAAAGAAAGGAACCTGTATTAATATTTTGGGCCTCTTAGCTAGATGAAGATATGCCTAGATATTCTTTGATGATCATTTTTAAATTTTTTTTAAAATTACAATGAAATAAACCTACTTTAACACTATTTGTTGGTCTTTAATAACACCTAAGAAAGGTGTAAATTAGGCATTTATAAAATTAATTTTGTATTTTTAACTAATGGATGCAATTTGAAAAGAATTAGTATATGATAAAATTATCAATATAAATCAATAGCACAATTAAGCAATAGTTTAAAGAATATGGAGCAAAAGAAAGACAAACTGATTTATAATGGTATATAAACAATCTTTACCTACGGCTATTGTATAAAACACTTAATAGAATCTATACTAAATCTTTTTTTTTCAAATAAAAAGCTCTTGTTTTGCCTTTGGCTTTTGTTTAAACTAACTAGTTTAATGGAATGACAAAGATTTGAAGGGGAGAGTGCCTTAGAGAATAGGTTACAAGTTGAAAGTTAGGATGTAAATAATTGTGATTTCCATCAGGAAAAGATAAGAGGTACCTGAAAAAAGTTGGATGATGTATAAATAAATATTATTGTTGTCTGTTCATTTAAAGATCATTGAAGTAATTTGAATTATATTTATAAATGTTCTATTACAACTTTTTTAATTTAAAAAAAACATTAGATATTATCTATTTTATTTGAAAAAGTGACTCTAAATCATGATTAAATTAAATATGAGTTTTTAGAAGACATATAGTGTTTTACAAATTTAATATCAATTAATAGGCTGCACATTTAAACATGTTTAAATGAGATGATAATTTTATAAGAATTTTACTACGAGTAATAATATTATTAATTTACTAATTTTGGACACTCTTCAGTTTTGTCAAAGTTTGACTATTGTCACTATATGTAATAAGGTGTATAATTTAAGAATCTATACTTATTTAATTAAATTTGATTAGGGTGTAAAAGAATTTTTTAGTGATTTGCAACTTCGCGGTTGCAATTTTATTTAAGGAGATAGTCAATAAAAAGTAATGATAGATAAGGGGAAATAAATAGATACAAGTTCGTCCTATCCTCTCATCCAACATTCTAATGATTTTATTCAGCCGCATCTTAGTTCTACATTCATCCCTCACTTCATTAATCACCAACTTCTACGTTCACCTCCTCTTCACTGCCCTCCCTCCGTCCCTTGAAGTGAATCAGATAGGGGCATCTAGGTCCTTTTATCCCCCTCTGCTGCACTCCTGCGTTTGACTTGTTGCTTTTTATGGTAACAACTTTTTATAATTTCTTCACAGCTCTGACCAAACTTTTCAGACCTAATTTTGACCATTATACAAAGCTCCGACCTTTTATGGAGAATCACTAGTTGAATTTCCCTTCGTACCCTCCTAAAACCTTGCTCTTGACTTTAACTCCAAGCTGGCTAAGAAAGGCTCTTCTCTTCTTCTTCCTCTAAAGCTTAAAAAAGCTGGAATCAGGTGATTGTCGTGGATGAGGACTCAACATTCCATTACTCCTCTCACAATGAAGAAGCGGTTAGAGTCGTTGTTTCTCTTAGATTGAAAATTCTCTAAGAAGGAGCAAGAACTTGGGAAGCTTCACTGGTGGGCTTCTTCTTGGAGAGGAGATCTCCATTTCCAATGCTAAAAAAATGGGCAAACAATGTTCGGAAGAAACAAAGGTTTAGTGGAATATTGGACTATTAAAAGATTGAGTATAATTGCAAACTATTTTACAATCTTTATATATGGATAAAACATGTTGTAATTAATATTAATAAAAATAAATAAATTGTTGTTATTTTAAATTTTTATTATTATGATTTTTTTAAATAATATAATATAATAATAGATTATTTTATAATTTAAAAAATATTTTATAAATTTAAAAAATTAGCGTTTCTGTGAACTCCATTCGAAGACAGAATCGTGAAAGGGCACCTCCCACAAGTTTCTTTTGGGGTTGTCATCTTGTCTGTTGCCTTGGTTTTTTTTGGGTGTTGTGGTGTAATATCAGTTGGTTTCTCATAAAATGATCCCGTAAGATTCGTCTCAGGTGCGCTGTTTAAACTGACAGCTTATTTCATTCTTTGCTTATGTTTGTGACTTACGAAAATTCTTTTGGGTTGATAAAAAATTCAAAGCTTACGGCGATTTACTTCCCATTTGAGTCTGATGCTTGGTTTTGTGATTATTTAAGTTTCTGGAGATGTTTTCTTGGTGAATTCGGTTGTCAGGTTTTGGAAATTTTGGGCTTGGTTTTTCTTTGAGAGGTTTCTGACATTGGGATTGCCTGTTGCGTGATTGAGCTATGAGGGGATAGCGATTGAATTTTAATTAAGCGTATGCCTTTTGAATTCTGAACTACTTAAGTAGTTTCTCCTCTAGGAATTTGCTTGTATTATCATTTTGAATGAAGGGATTTTAATTGGCTTCACTTTGAAATTTGTAGTTAGTTGACACTAGAGATGGCTACTGCTAGCAAGACTAGAAATATGCTCGAGAAACTAGTAAGAGAAGGATCATTTAAGTGGTTACTTAGCAAGAGAAGTTACTTTGGCAAAGACTTTGAGGAGATGAGAATGTCTTCATCTACTCGCAAGAGTTGGATATCCGAGCTTTCTCCATTTGCTAATATGGTTGTTCGTAGATGCTCAAAGTAAGTTACACTACTTATCTTATATGTTCCTTTGTTGTATTTGTCATTGCTGTAGCTAGAATTTTTATTTTAGGGCTTTTCTGAGAACTTTTTAGCGCATTTATCAGCCATTTTCCCTCTTTTCCATAGCATTTGACAACATCATCGATAAGCATGTGAACTCCTCCTATTTCCCCAAATTTTGTCTCCTTATGCACTATAAGGAAAAATGTGCAGAATCCTTGATATTCCTACATGTGAGCTTCAAAAATGCTTCAATGAAGAGGCTTTTGACTCCATTAAGCATCAATCTCGGTATGCAAGGACCTTTCTAGAATATTGCTGCTTCAAAGCGCTTGCCCTCTGTGTTCAACAAATGTATCATCTCACAGACAAGAAGTTTCGACGCTTGACATATGATATGATGTTGGCTTGGGAAACCCCAGCAGCAGCTAGCCAACCTCTACTGAATGCAAGTTCACTTATTTGGTTATCTTGATCATCTTGTTCGTTACATTGTTGAATGAGATGCTAAAACTTCATCCATCTTGACATTTGTTGAAAATTTTTCTTTGATGCACATTACATATTTCAAAGAATATCTTTATGCACAGTTATATTGCATCCAAGCCCAATGTATGTACGTGCTTTAGGGATATGCATCTTCGCTAAATGCAAGTTCACTCATTTGGTTATTGTGTCTTGTTCATTGTTACATTGTTGAATGACATGCTAAAACTTCATCTATCTTGACATTTGTTGAAAACTGTTCTTTGATGCAAATTACGTATTTCAAAGAAGTATCTTTATGTACATTTTTATTTCATCTAATCCCAGTATATGTTCATGTTTCATGGATGTGCATCTTTGCATAAACATATTGTAATATGGCTAAGTAGAAAGACGAGGATTGGAATATACACACGGTTCTTAGACATAAAGTATAGTTGTAATATATTCTATTTGTTTATATATATGTCAACTTTAAAAGGCCCTCTTTAACTGTTTGATGATTCAGGCTCAAAACTACTAGCAAATAGTTGTATCGTCATAGCCTAGTTATTCATATTTTAGAAATTCATCATTTTGAAACTCACTCAATATATCTCTTGTAATTATCTTCTAGATTTTTCGAGTTTTTTACCACTTTCAATGCTAGTTATATTGGGTAGTGTTAGTTTCTCAATTATAAAAACCATATCATTAACTCACTTTGCTTTTATGGCACATGTGTATGTGCATTCCTGAGAGATGGAGAGAAAGAGAAGTGCCCAAACAAGTTTATAGTAAACAATTTGTTTTACCACTCTTTGAAAGTGGGCGCTGTCGAATTCAAATGTCTGTGCACTTCTTTGCACATCTTCATTGTGTGAAGGTTATTGTAATTTTTGTTATCTTATAGGTAGATGATGAATTGACTGTTGGGATTGAAGCATTCTCTCGAATAGCTCCAGCAGTTCCAGTCATTGCTAATGTGGTTATCAGTGAAAATCTTTTTGAGGTGCTTACTAAGTCCACTGGTAGCAGGCTTCAATTCTCCATATATGACAAGTACCTAGGTGGATTAGAAAGGTGACTTTTGTTATTATATGAATTATTGTTTGCCTAAATTAAAATTGGTTTCTTCTCTTTTGTTATGTAAATCTTAATTCACTTCGTTTGAATGTCCTTGTATCTTTCATTGAGGCTTGGTAGCAAGTTATTGTTCCTTGTTATATGAACAACTATCAAGTGTCGAAAGAATCATTTGGGAAACATGCTGCAGATTAATCCATGCAATAAGCTTGAAGTTTTTAAGGCATTTTCTGCTAGGTGCTTAATAGTTGGACTGTCCAGGATAAATTTCCTATCCCAATTGGGGACTAGTTGTTGGATGAACTTCATGGTGCCCAATATTTCATAAAATTAGGTTTAAGGTCGGGATACTTTTAGGTTAGAATGACTTTCGAAGATGTTGAGAAGACTGCCTTTTGAACCCATCATTTTCACTTTGAATTTTTGGTCATGTCATTTGATCTCACAAATGCACTTTCCACATTTCAATTTTTAATGAATGAGGTATTTTAGTTCCATCTTTGCAAATTCATTTTAGTATTCTTTAATGACATTTTGGTTTATAGTAAAACTTGGGTCGAATACATGCATCATCTAAGGATTGTCTTTGAGCTACAATGCCAAGACAAGCTCTTCGTCAAACGGTCTAAGTGCTTCTTTGGAGAGGATTAGCTCACATACTTGGGCATTAACGATAAGGGAGTATCAGTGGACAACTCCAAAAGCCAAACAATCAAGGAAAGGTCAACTCTTAAATTAGCCATGGCGCTACAAGACTTCCTCGGTTTGATAGGGTATTACCGCAAAGTTGAACAGAAACAATTATGGCATGATGGTTGCTCCATTAACCAATTTATTGAGGAAGAATGCCTTTTATTGGGACAATGAAGCCAAAATGACTTTGGATAACTTAAAGAATGCCTCCTCTCCACTATTCCAGTCTTACAATTACCGAACGTTGATCTTGAGTTTAAAGTAGAATGTGATGCATCTAGAATGGAGATTGGTGTTATTTTAAAAAAACAAGGATACCTGATTGTTTTCTTTAGTCGAAAACTAACTGATCGACATTTGAAATTGAACGAGAATTGTTCAAGTTACCTAGAACTTTTGGGGAAGATCATTTGTTATCAAAACTATTATTTGTTATCAAAACTGATCATTATATCCTTAAACACTTGTTGGAGTAGCGGCTTGTTACTTTTCCCCAACAACATTAGGCTAGTAAGCTACTAGGGTTTGATTTTAGGGTGGATTACAAGGCTGGATCTTTGAATCATGCGGCAAATGCATTGTTTAGGTGTGATGAGGACACTGCTCGTTTGTGGTATTTCAAGTCTACGAGCCGCCTTGTTAGATAACGATAGGTAAGAGGTAACAAACTCAATAGAGTTGCAAGCATTTGGTTAAAAAATTCAGTCAAGAACACAAACTCTAATTAGATTTTCATAAATGGACTAGTGATGTATAAGGGTTGGGTATATCTTCTAACTGGTTCCTCTTTGATTCCCTCCGTGATCTCTACTATTCACAACTCCACATATGAAGGTATTTAGAGGACACTCTATCACATCCAAGATGATTTCCACTTGTAAGGAATCAAAGCCTCTTTTAGGGAATTTATCCAAAGCTACTCTATTTGTCAACAAAACAAATGGGACAATCTACATCTGACTGGTCTCTTATAGCCCCTTTCAATTTCAACACAGATATGAGCTAATATTTTCATGGATTTTGTAAATGAGCTACCTTAGGTTGGAGGAAAATCGGTCCTTTTTGTAGCGGTGGATTGCTTCTCTAAGTACGCTCATGTCATCCCTCTCTCTCATCTGTACAAGTACTTTTGTTGCTCATGTCTTCTTCACTCAAATTTTTTGTTTGTATGGGTTATTGGAAACTATTGTTAGGGACCTAATCTTTATTAATACATTTTGGAAAGAATTGTTTTGATTAAGTGGTACCACTTTAGCCTTTTCCTCTACTTGTCATCCTTAATTAGATGGTCAAACTGAAGTGGTGAACCGCACTATTGAGATATATCTATGTTACTTTATCGGGGATAAATCTATGTTACTTTATCGGGGATAAACTAAGAAAATGGGTTGATTAGCTTCCTTGGGCCGGTATTGTTATAACACTGCCTATAATTCTTCGTTTGGTGTGATATCCTTTTAGGTTATTTATGGTTGCAATCCTCCTCTCTTGTCCTATGAACCTAGTTATAGCCGTTTGGAGGAGGTTGATCATTCCTTGCAAAAGAGAGATTTTGTTTTGGCTTAAATACATCTTCATTTACAGCAGGCTTAACTCCAAATGAAACAAGCTGATGACCACCATCATTGAGAATTATCGTTTCAACTTGGGCAATTGTTTGGTTGAAACTGCAACCTTTAAATCAACGGTCTTTTAGGAAAAGTGTTCTTCATAAACTAACTCCTAAGTTTTATGGCCCATTCAAAGTTTTGCAGCAAATTGGCAAGTTTGCCTATAAGTTGGAAATTCCAGAGCAAGTAAGATTCATGATTTTTTCCACCTTTTATTATGGTTTTTAGGTTTTCCTCCTACTAATGTGCTTCCTTTGCACCTTTGAAGGATGGCAAAATTATTCCCAAACCTTAATCCAATTATTTGTTCTCGAGTTAATCGAGGTGTTGTTTAAGTTCTAGTAGAATGGGGAAGCTTATCATTGGATGAAGCTATTTAGGTTTACTTGATCGAGTTTCGGAAGTCTTTTCCTGAATTCAAGCTTGAGGACAAGTTTTTAGTCGAGGAGAGGAGTAATTTTGTGGATGCATTTATTGGAAAGAAATACAACCACAAATAGTACTAGTATTGGGGGCCATAGTCAAACGATTTCAACTTTCCTATATCTTAGTTAAACTTCAGGGTTTCTATTTTAATGTTTTTCTATTAATTAGGAAGTATTTCCTATTTACAAATAACTCTTTTTCTGGGTAGTTTTCTTAAATAAGTATTCTTACCCTTTTGTGGCGGACCATATTCAATAAAGATCATCAATATTTTTAGTCAAGGAACATATAGAGGGGAGTTAGTGATCTC
Source organism: Erythroxylum shatona (assembly GCA_027568895.1). Classification (NCBI taxonomy): domain Eukaryota; kingdom Viridiplantae; phylum Streptophyta; class Magnoliopsida; order Malpighiales; family Erythroxylaceae; genus Erythroxylum; species Erythroxylum shatona. Next base: position 24,539,913 of record JAOSBK010000006.1, on the reverse strand, counting down.
TTACAAATCACCGCTAAAGCTTCAGAATAGGTATCTCGAAGAACGGAAAAAGTAAGGAAAATCAAGAGGACTATCCCGCTAACCAACCTGTGATGAGATCCTATTTGTGGGCTCATAAAAATTATTTGTTTTCTTAGATATGTCTTGTGAAGCTGAGGGCCTAATATTAGGACCTCAATTTGTTTTTCTTCTTGTTCTAATGTTCTCTGTTTGCTGGTTATCACTTACTTCCCTGCACATCTTTTATTTACGCTCAGTATGTATCTAGAGAAATTATTGTTTTTGTTTTGAATATGCTTCTTTACAGCGCAATAAGAAGGATGACAACCCAATCAGACTCATCACTTATTTCTGCAATTCGGTCTTCTAGAAGAGAGAAGATTCTAGAAGTGGATGGAACGGTCACCACTCAGCCAGTTCTTGAACATTTAGGAATATCTACTTGGCCAGGTAAATTAATTCAAATTTATTCAGTTTGCGTCAACTTTTCCAAGTATTGTTTTCACTCTGAAGCACTAATGCAAAGAAATAGATCCAGAAGAGCTTTTAGTACAAAATCTTGTTAATTTCAGTTTGCAGAATTTTCCACTATATCAAGGTTTTCTAACATAAAATTATACCCTCAGGTCGTCTGACTCTCACTGATCATGCACTATACTTTGAAGCTCTCCGTGTTGTATCGTTTGACAAGCCTAAAATGTATGACTTGTCGGATGAATTAAAGCAGGTTGTCAAGCCTGAACTAACTGGACCATTGGGAGCTCGACTTTTTGACAAGGCGGTGTACTATAAATCTATTTCCTTGTAAGGCATGACTCAGATTTCCTGTATATGCGCTATGAACTATATATGTTTATATAGGATATATATTAGAATTTTGATCTCACTTCTGTAGAATTCTGAACAACTGAAAGGTGCATCTTAGAACTTTAATAGTTTTTAACCTTTTAGGTTTATTTCATAGATCAGAACCAGTTGTCATGGAGTTCCCTGAGCTTAAAGGGCATGCACGTCGTGATTACTGGTTAGCGATTATCCGGGAAGTTTTATATGCCCACAGATACGTAAATAAATTTCACATCACTGGAGTTGCACGGGATGAAGCTCTTCTAAAGGCTGTACTTGGCATTTTGCGACTACAAGCCATTCAAGACATTAGCTCGTTGAATTCTGCTTGCTACGAAACTCTTCTCATGTTTAATCTATGTGATCAACTTCCTGGTGGAGATTTGATACTAGAAACACTTGCAAACATGTCCTGTACGAGGGAATTAGACAGTACTAACAACTATACTGCTGTGAATGGAATGTCTTCGGTGTCAGCCTCGACCATGGTCTCTAATTTAGGACTTGTGTTTGGAACGAGTTCGAGTGCTCCATACGGGACCAGTTTTGCAGTGGGTGAGATAGCTGTGGGAGAAATTAGCGTGCTGGAAAGAGCAGTTAAAGAATCTAGAAATGATTACAAGAAGGTGGTTCTTGCGCGAGAGACAGTAGATAGAGTTAAAGTAGATGGTGTTGACACCAATGTAGCTGTAATGAAGGTAATGCTAGTAATTACAGCACTTGGATGGGGTTAAATTTAGGGAGGAAATAGTTGAAGGACTAAAGTGAAGAGAAAGAGTGTGCGAAGAGATTGTTGTTCTCAATTTTCATGTTGGGTATGTTATACAATTTGGTGGAATGAAAAAAAGGTGGGAGTAAAAATTCTCATACATGTTAAGTTATAGTTGTGGTCTTAGAGTCAAGAAAGGATGAGGATGTGAGGTTAAGTCAGCATTCCATGTTTTGCTTTATCTTTCTATCTCGTTCCTATTATTTGGGATCTAAAAGTTTGTGGACTGGGAGGAAAAGTTTCATTGGACTTTCTTTTCATTTTACCTCTAGTATCCAAACAAAGAAAACAAACAAACATTGGACATGGGGAACATTTTGTATGTAAATGACCCCTCAACCCCTATCCCTCTTATATGCTTGGTTGCTTGAATTGTATTATTCTGCATATTTGCTTGAAAAATGAAGTTTTCATCCGCAGTTACAGTAGCACTTGTTTTTTCCTATAATGTAGACAAATCCAGTGTAGTATAGTTGGAATGTAAAAGTTATCCTCAAATCCAGTATAGACAAATCATTCGTATTGCTATTTGTGCTTTGTAGTACATAACCCCCAGTATGTTCCTAACTGTCTGCTGTTTCTACAGGGATTGCTTTTCCCAGTTCTGGAGGCTGTGAAGTTGCTTCTTTCCTTAGTGTATTGGAATGATTCTATGAAGTCTTTGTGGTTCTGTTTGGTTTTCGGTTATGTAATTTGGAGGTGAGACTCGTATCTCGTATTATAAGGATTGGTGGTCGCCTGATGCAGAAAATAGCAAATACATATTTATATCATATTCTAATGCTTGAATTAAGAGATGAAAGTCTCAAATAAAGTCCTTTCTGTTTATATAGATAGATAGATAGATAGATAAACTGATAATTTTCCATTCCAAGGACTCATGGGATGTGCTTTTTAGGGGATGGCTGGGTTATGCTTTTGGAATAGCTGTCCTATTTTTGGCAATCTTTATGATGATTAGTCGATGGCGTAACCAAGGAAGACCTATTGATGCACTTAAGGTGACGGCACCCCCACCCATGAACACAATGGAGCGACTCTTGGCTGTGCAAAATGCAGTATCCCAACTTGAGCAGCTCATAAAGGACGGAAATATTTTCCTACTCAAGTTACGTGCCTTGTTGCTGTCTATTTTTCCTCAGGTTTCGTTCTGTCTTTCTCCTTTAACACTTGTAAATGTGTGTGTGTGTGAATGTACATACATGTAATATTCCTTCTTAGTGGACATGGTACATCAAAAGCATGTTGACTATCCTGCTATGCTCTAATTAAATAGTAAATCAATGAAATGCCTGATGTTATTTGACTTTGAGATGACCAGGCAACTGAGAAATTGGCGATTACCCTTACATTAATGGCTTTGGTCCTGGCTTTCATACCTATCAAGAACATAATACTGCTCACTTTCTTGGAGACATTTACGAGATATTCGCCCATAAGGAGAGCAAGTGCGGGGAGATGGGGAAGGAGATTAAGAGATTGGTGGCATAGCATTCCTGCGGCTCCTGTGCTTCTCCAAAGACAAAAGGAAGTGAAAAAGAAGTAACTGCGTCCATTTTCTCACCAACATCACCATGTAAAAAGAAATTAAGTGTGCCCTTCACAAAATGACAAGTCACATCCTGGCATTTCCGTTTCTTTTTTATTTTGTGCAGGATTGAAGATTAGCAAACATAGTGAAACGCATAGCATGTAATAGAAAATTTGCTTGTTTATAAGCAAGCAAAAGAAACATTATTGCCTTCCGGAGCAAAACATAAACTGTTGTCTTCTCTACGATAGCACGATTCAATCCAAATTCGTACTCAATCTCAACCAAGAAGAGCGCAAGATATCAAAAACAACCTTCCTGACCTTTTCGCTTTCCATTTTTCGCTCTCCTTTCCTCCGTCTCTTTTTTTTTCCCCCCTGTATAAGACGAATTAACCACACGAAGGAACTCAATTTTATTGGTGGAGATCTATTTCTGAAAACAGAAAGAGATCAAAGAATAGCTACGGCGACACCTATTGGACACTCCAAAAAGGAAAATATGCCAAAAAATGTAATCGAAACCCAAAAGCCACTCTTAGAAAAAAATTGGAGAAGGATTACTCATTCATTCCCTCCACAGTAGAAGATGATGAAATGGAGGCTCTGATATTAGGTGCAGAACTGAAAAACAAGGGATCGGTATAGTTGTAAAATGGCTGGTGGGGGCAGAAAAAATCTGTTGAAGTTGGTGTAAACGCCGGGATATTAGTCATATAACGATTAGGGGGCTCAAAAATTGGAGGAACGAAGCAAGAATTCACTTGTCCGTCACCTATGCTCCCACTATTCTCATCGGTGATCACCGACGATGACTCATTATCATCATTCCTGGCAATCCTCCTGTTCTTATTGATTTCCTCGTCATTACCCTTTTCTAGTTTCCCCCTTTCCGTCACAGATTCATCGTCGCCGGACCGAGAAAACCCTGTCAGCTTCTGCACCAATGCCATAAAATCTTTAGGGTGTGTGTGGATGATCTTTGGAGAATGTGTGTATATGATCACGGGGTGACGTTGCAACGTCTTGCTGGAGCCAGTGACGCCAAGGGAAGAGGTGACGGAGGAGGAAGACGACGACGTCAGGGAGGAAGATGGGGACGACGATGATTTCTTATTGATCATGTACGAGCCTTTGTTCACCTTCAGTGTAGGTGTGCTAAGGCCACCGTTGGTGTTTGCATGGCTGTCATGAAAATGCGTGGGACTCATGTTGGTGATGTTTTTGGTACTCTCTGTGTTTGGAGAAAACACACAAGATTGGTGTTTCTTTAAGAAAGAGGCCGTAAGATCACACAAGAAACAGGAAACATCAACATGGGCAAGTCTGAACAAGGTAAAAATTTGGAAATTCTGGTAAAAGATAGCAAATTTTGGGACCTTAAATTGAGGATGATGATGGTGGTGATGGAAGGAAGAGAAAAATGGAGATTGGGGTGTGTGTATATATGTATTAAGGCCGTAGCATGGGAGGGGGTTATGAGGGAAGTCCACAAGGACTGAAACAGTTTTGCCCACTTGGATTATGCCACGTGGAATTTACAAGTTATAGGACTTTTCATTTGGGAAACACAAAATTTTCTATTTTGATATTTGAAATTGGTGGCGCTGCCAGGTATGGTGGCCGTTGCAAGTGAAACGATGACGTGGGAAGAGGAGAGGGGCTGTCGGGAAACAGTTGGGCATGTGGTGTTGTGGGCGGAGATATCGGTTGGGCAATGGCGGCGCTTTTGGCGGGAAATTAAGTTTGTTTTTTCTTTATCGTTTACGTGTAAAGTAAAAATATGGGTACGAGGCCCAAGGTTTTTTAGCTTATATAATTTTTATTTTCTTCTCTTTTTATGCACGTGACTTGCACGGTCATCCATTCCCGCATCTTCCTGTTTCTGTTTGCTTCAATTAATGTTTACTGTAAACTGGTTCTTTAAGTTTTAAAAGTTTGATTAATATTAAACCTATATAAAATTAGTATATAATAAATAAAAAGTAAAAATTATAAAAATAAACAATACATATTGATATATAATAAATCTAATAATTTAGATTAAGATTAAATATAATATAAATTTTTAAATAATAATAATAATAATAATTTTATTCTATATTATCATTTATTTAATGACTCATCAAAGTTTAAGTATATTTAAAAAAAAGTCAACAGAAAACAATCTAACTTTTTTCAATGTCCTTTAAACTTATCTTTTTATAGTTTAAATATTATTTGTAACATATTCTTAAATTATCTTTAAAAAATTATTTATATGCACTAATTAATAATTTAATTTAATTTAATAAACAAATTCAAGATGAAAATTACTTTTAAAAATAATAATTTAAAATTTTTCAATTAAAATATAAAGAGATAAATAAAGAGCCTAAATTTTAACAAATATAATTTATTAGTAAGATTAAATAAATTTAGTATTTTTAAAGATAAATATAGTAATTTATTTTTAACAACAATAATTTAAAAAATTTAAATAAAAATATAAAGAGATAAATAAAGAATATAAATTTTGAAACATATAATTTACTAAAAACCCAAAATATTTATGAAATATACCCGTTAAATCTCAACTTTCCAACAACCAAAACTCAAAAACTGTGCAAGAGCTGGTTTCAGACGAAAACATATCATCTGTTTTAATAAATCAGTTTCTACTTTGTTTCATTAAATCTTTTCTATATATATATATATATATTTATGTAAGACCTATATAAATGTATAGACAAAATCTCACGAAATAAGGTGAGAAACAAACCATTTGAAACAGATGATCTAAAAATCAAATCCTCTGTATCTATAATTATATGCCAACCATATTTTATACGATCCTATCCATATAAATATATGGGACTTAGAAAAATATACGAGTAAAATTGTATAGAATAAAGTTAATACCTTTATTCAGAATTATGAATACAGAAAGTCTTATATTCTGTTCACATTTCAAATAAGGAAGAAATTCATGGTAGGTCGAACGTGCATGGCAAGTCCCGCATGTTCATATAGTCACTAGGTAGTTAAAGCAAGAAAGAAATGTATGGTGGGTCTCACTAGGGGTGTTTATGATAGGTTAATCTGACCCGTTTATAAATAACCTGAACCTGAACCTTAATGTCAGATTCAGTAATTTCACGAACCTGAACCTGAACCTGAACTTAAAGAACCTATAGGATCGGTTAACCTATTTTTAGATTCGGTTATCAGGATAACCAAAACCTATTCATATCAATATATATGACAAAAAATTATAAAAATAATTGGTGAAAATTAACACAAATTATTCATAAAAATATGCATATAAAATCCATCAAAGATTAATCCAATATGTTAAACTCAAGCAAAGTAAAAATAAGTCAAACAATATCTTATAAAAGATCCATACTAGAAAAAAAAGGAGATAAATTATTAAACAATTATTCTTCGAATAGGATGGTAGGATGGTAGTTTGAGAGATGAGAGGATGAGAAATGACTATAGGATGAAAGATTGAATGTAATTTTTTTCTTTTTTGATCGAATAGAATGACCTTTAATTTTCTTTTGTTTTCATCGAAGGAAAAACTTTTCAACTTCAATAACTGATATTTGATAAAAGATTAATTGTGATTCAAGCGATCGTAGTCATAAATTTACATGGTTTGTTTTAAGACCGTTGGATTGAATTACCTTTTTTCAGAAGAACTGAATTTACAAGTGATCTTAGTAATTTTATCAATTATTCATATAAGAACAATGTATATTGCTATTCTCAATTTAAATATTAAAATGATTGCTAGTCATTATATTAACAAAAATTGAATATAAAACCTTACGTAAGGTTTTTATGGTAATATCTCGTTTCTTAGTAAACTTTCAATAAAACTCTCTATTACTTTCTAATCAGAAGTGCTTAGATAAATAAAACTATTTTTGTATTTTTACAAGACAATATTATTATATGTTTATTATTTATTAGCAACTATATTATATATTTTTAAGAATCAGTATTACTTGCT
>JAOSBK010000006.1:24499638-24527921 GCA_027568895.1 Erythroxylum shatona | reverse complement strand
AACTAACTCAACTGACTCTTCTTGATTTCTTTAAAACGATTCTTTATGTCTTTGCATGGCTTGCATGTACGTCCTTTGCGTCTGGATTTTTGAAACATCTTCTACAACAATTACAGAGTACGGGTTACACATATTGGCACGATGTATTTCAATAATTCTTTAAAACTCCTTAATGTTTTATATGTACCTGAATTTACTTTTAATCTTTTGTCTATCAGTAAATTCGTTCATGATCTTTCTTGTTGTGTTCTTGTTTCATCTTCTAATTGTATCATTCAGAACATTCAGCTATGGAGGGTGATTGGTGTTGCTGAGCATTTCAACGGATTATACAAGCTCACTCGTAATGCTCCTTTATCTACTTCAACTGATGTTTTTGCCAAATCTGTTACATGTAATATTGATGTTTTTGCAAATTTTGCTGCATGTAACAGTGATATTTCATTACTTTGGCATAATAGGCTAGGCCATCTTTCTTTTCCTCGTTTAAAACAAATTGATCCTTCTGTTTTTGATATCAAACTTTGTGAGATTTGTCATATGTCTAAGCAAAAACAAGTTCCTTTTCCTCTAAGTACTTCTGCTAGTTCTGTTGTTTTTGATCTCCTTCATGTTCATATTTGGGGAGACAATTATGCTCCTACCTTTAAAGGGCATAGGTATTTTCTGACTATTGTCGACGACTTTAGTAGATTCACTTGGGTTTTTTTTAATGAAAGCTAAATCTGAAGCAAGACCTTTTCTAATAAATTTTGTTTCTTATATATTTACACAATTTGGTTGTACTGTGAAATGTATTCGATCCGATAATGGTCAGGAGTTTAATATTCCAACTTTCTATGATTCGCATGGTATAATTCATCAAACATCTTGTGTTAAAACTCCTCAGCAAAACAGTATTGTTGAGAGAAAACATCAACACATTTTGAATATGGCAAGAGCATTGAGATTCCAAGCGAACTTACCTATACGGTTTTGGGGTGAGTGTGTGCTGCATAGTGTATATTTGATCAATCGTATTCCTACTTCTATTCTTCATAATTTTTTGCCTTTTGAGGTTTTAAATTCTAAGCCACCTTCTTTTGATAATTTAAAGGTTTTTGGTTGTCTTGCTTTTGCTTCAAATCATTTTAATATTCACAACAAATTTGATTCCAGAAGTATAAAATCTATTTTCCTTGGTTTCTCTCTAGGTATTAAGGGTTTTAAACTATTTGATCTTCATGCTCAATGAATTTTTCATTCTAGAGATGTCTCCTTTTATGAACATATCTTTCCATTTTCTACACGAACTTCTGATCTGCAGCATTCTCATTCGCCCATCATTGATCAAGTCATTCTTCCTTCATCAGTTCAGTCGTTAGTAGACGATTTTCCATGTGTTCCTATTATTTCATCATCTTCTGATTTACCAAACAATGTTTCCACATCGCCTGATGATATTTCATCCACGATGCCTTCTTCATCTGTGCCTCAACTCCCTGCTCTTGCTCCTTCTTCGCAGCCTCCTCCTCCGACCCTACAAAGGAGTATTCGACCAAAGTTCAAACCATCATATCTTGGTGACTACAATTGCATGGCTACACAGTGATCTAGTCCTCACCAACTTTGCAATGTTTGTTCTTATTCTCACGTATCTTCTCATCATTATGCTTTTATAGCTACAATTGATCAAGATCTTGAACCTCATACATATGAACAAGCTGTTGTGTATGAGTCCTAGCGCCATGTTATAGCCGCGAAACTCGACGTTCTCTAACAAAATCATACTTGGGAGCTGGTCGATCTACCTCCTGGTAAGAGTGCAATTGGTTATAAGTGGGTCTTCAAAATCAAGCGCAAGGCAGATGGCTCTGTAGAACGTTACGAAGCTCGGCTCTTTGCTAAGGGATATACACAACAAGAAGGGGTGGACTTTCTTGACACTTTCAGTCCAGTGCCCAAAATGACAACAGTGCGTCTTCTTCTGGCCTTGGCAGCCATCAAAGGATGGCACTTGCATCAACTCGATATTAACAATGCATTTCTTCACGATGATCTTGCTAAAGAAGTCTACATGCAACTTCTTAAGGGTTATGTCGCACAGAGCACCAAGGTTTGTCGATTGCTTAAGTCTCTTTATGGTTTAAAACAGGCTAGTCGGCAATGGAATGCTAAGCTCACTTCTGCCTTACTTCAGCATGGCTTTATGTAAGCTACTTCCGATCAATCTTTGTTTCTCAAGACAGGGAGTACACATTTCATGGCCCTATTAGTTTATGTTGATGATGTTATTGTTGCTAGTGATGACTTACAGGCTATTTGTCACATCAAATAGTATTTACATTAGGCATTTACCATTAAGGATCTTGGTGAGCTGAAGTTCTTTCTAGGTCTTAAAGTCGCCCGAACGAAGATAGGTATTAATCTTTGCCAGAAAAAATATACGCTGGATTTGCTTCGAGACACTCAATTTTTGGAGCCCAAACTTATCTCTACTTCCATTTTACCTGACGCAAAACTATCGAAGGACTCTGGTATTATTTTGGAGGATGTTACTCACTATCGGAAGCTTGTTGGCAAACTTCAGTACTTGACCACTACTCGACCCGACATTTCATTTGTTGTTCAGCAATTGGCGCAGTTTCTTGATTGTCCTACTTCTGTTCATTTGACTACTGCTCATCGTGTTTTACAGTATTTGAAGGGCACCATTGGTCAGGGTCTCCTATTTTTCTCTAATAGTGATATTCATCTTACAGCTTATTCAGATTCAGATTGGGGTATTTGTCAGGACACAAGGCGATCTATTACTGGTTTTTATGTTTTTCTTGGTTCTTCCTTGTTTTCCTGGAAAACTAAGAAGCAATCCACCATCAGCCGTAGCTCTTCCGAAGTTGAATACTATGCCTTGGCAACCACATCTTGTGAAGTGCAATGGCTTCATTATTTACTCGACGAATTTCTCTTGGCTCCTATAGTTCCTACACCTTTGTTTTGCGATAATCAATCTGCTATTTATTTAGCTCAGAATCCGGTTTTTCACGAACGGACTAAACACATTGACATCGATTGTCACGTGGTTTGTGAGAAATTACAGAGTAGTGTTATTGTGTTACTTCCGTTTTCTTTTGCGAACTAGTTAGTTGATTGTTTCACTAAAGCTCTTTCCTAACCCATGTTTCGGGATTCTTTTCATAAACTGGGAGTACATAACATCTATTCACCAGTTTGAGGGGGGTATTAGAGTTATAACTGACAGTTATGGAACCGATTGTATAAATACTTCTCTCCATGATTATAATGAATAAGTTTTTACCCTCTGTATTTCGGTTATTCTGATACTTTGTGTTGTCAAAGCCTTGGTTTCTCCTTTCAGATCTTGTGTTCGTTTCGTGTATTTGTTTAATTGGATAGCTTTTCTGGATACAAGCTTGTTATGTGCATCGAGGTTCTCTAAAAAAAATGGGAGAAAGTGATTTTTACTAGATTTTCAAAGGATTCTTGGTTATTCTTTAATTGATTTCTTTTGTTTATGGATGTATCTGGACTTACATGGGCTTATATTTTGTAGTTTTTGGCTCATTTGACCTTGGACATGGAAATGAGATCAAATGCTGGGTTGGGTTGGGAAATGGAAATGTCGTATCTCAAGCTTCGTGATTGCAAAGCTTTAATTTAGTGGCACTTGTAATGATTTTCCCTTAATTGAATGTAACCATTAGGTGATACATATGAATTTGTGTTTCTGGCATTTTACTCAAATATGAGTATTGGTTGTTTATTTATAGTATAGCCACCCTCCTTTTTTGTTCCAATTTATCTAGTAAAGGGTAATGCTTGTGCTTTATCAAACTTTATATATTCACATTAGATATCTGCAATTGTGCTTTTTCCTTTGACTTTCCTATTTTTGTGGAAAGAAAGAAAATTTTCTCTTTTGGGTACTCTTGGAGGTGGCTTTTGGTTAGAATCTGAAGCTTTGAAAGGCATCTCTTCTGGGAGGGTTTTTCTCTACCATAAAGGTTACTGGGTGTGAAATGACAAACTCCTTTAAACGATCCAAGGTTATTTTTTCACAATGAACTTTGGAAGGACTTCGGTGCTTGGATTGTTGTTTAGCTCTAGTACCTTTTCAATATCTACAACAAACATGTTAGTTTTTCTTTTCCTCTTTGGGTGAAAAATAATAATAAAGAAATTTGAAAACTTTCTTTATGGTCGTTGATTATAAAATGGTAGATCGCAAAGTGACGGTTGGTTGCAGTTTTTTTTATTTTGTTATTAATATTAGTATTCAACACGTAAATTTCTTTGTGCTACTCTCTCTCTTTCTTGGTGCTCTCACTCACTCTTCCTTCTCTGCAACCTCCTCATTTCGGGTATGGTTCTTGATTAATCAATCTCTTCTACTTTGGTATTTTCTAGGTTTGTTGGGTTTTTTGAAATTTATGTTATTTATGTGTTTTTGCGTTGTTGATATTAGCTTCTTTGTTTGATCTAGTGTTTAATACTTTCTGGGTTATATTATACTGATCTCTTTGCTTTTGATATTGTTGAGTTTATGTCAAGATTGAATTTTTATACTTAATGATCTTATGATTTCAGACGTTTTGTGTTTCTACATTTTTCGTGTTTTGTATGATTCAAAGTCGAGTTCTTTGATACTTTATTGCTCTCTTATCATCTGGGTATTGGTGCTTTTCTAAAGATAAAAAGATGATATATTTCGTTATATTTTAGTTTTAAAATATTTTTTGAAAGTCAAGTTATATTTTATTTTTTATTTAATTATGTATTTATTGTGATTTTATTTACTTAATGATGTAGCATGCTAGCTTTATTTATTTACTCTTTAATCTGTATCACTCTTTTATTGTTACATCTAAATGTAGATCTACCGAAAACAGCCTCTCTATTATGTAGGGATAAGGCTGCGTACTATCAGACCTCCCTAGACCCTATTTTGTTGTGGGAATTCGGACTGAGTGTGATGATGACAATGATATTTAGGTGGGATGGATCACATGATTTATGTGTCAAATTAATCTTTAGGTTTAATGAAATTCTAGTTTGTTTAGATTTATTCATGTTTTTATAATTGATTGAATTAAAGGAGTGAAAGTATAAGATTTGATTATTTGATTCATGCATCTGGATTCAAAAGCTGAGATGTATGGTTAGATCATAGCATAGAGAAAGAGGGTAACATTAGTTATAGAGAAAGTTGCAAGATGTTCCTAAGTTAGGGCAAAATCTATTAAGAAAATTTATAAAATGAATTAATACATTCTTAGGTTGTCTTGATTTAAAAAGGATTTCAATTACTTAATCTAAGAATGTGGGCTGTATGTGTCGAGAAAGAATATAACGTTAGGAATTCTTACTAGTCTAGAAAACTATATTCATTCATTAAGTTAGAATGAAACTAAAAATAGTAAAGTCCTAAAAGAAACCTCACCTAAATCTATTTTATTTATAGGTTGTTGTTTAGATTTTCTATTTATTTAATTTTATTATTCAATCGTAAATTTTGGTCTAACATATTAAGTTTGTGAATACTTAGTAATTGACTTATAGTCTTTGGCTCGTACTTGCCTGTGCTAACTATAGTTATACCGTACACTTGTAGTAAAAAAATACAAATAAAATTTTGGCACCATTGCTAGAGATTAGGCATTGATGTTGATAGATTCGCAAACATATTAGACTAAGGCTTTTGTTTTGTCTTGTCTTAGTTTTATTATTATTTAATGATTTTTTTGTATGAATAGGTCTACTTTAATTGAAAGGAGTTAATCGCAAACATAGAGATAGATTAACATAAAATCTTTAGATTAGAGCCAAACTTAATAATGTAATTGACAAATCGATAAAACAATCTTAGTACCTTTAACCTGAATAATATTGATTAATAATTCTAAGATTAGTTATTAGTAGTTTCAAATGAGTTATTAGCATACGATAGGAATTTTTAGGGTCTAATAGTTAACAAAATAATTGTATAATAAAATGTTAATTATTTAAAAGTTTTAAGGAGATTCATAACTTGGATACTAATTCTTGATAAAGGTAATTACTAGTAATCACTGTCTTTGTAGGATTGACTCGTATCTACAATTATACTATGCGCTTGTGATTAATCCAAAATTGACAATTAAAATAATTCAATCACTTGAATTCTTAGTTTTTGTATACAGATCTAACCATGCTTTTCAAAGATATAAGTTCAAGGAACAACCGAAAAGAATTTACTCCTAGACTCGATCCCATTGGATTTGTTAAGGGATTTCAATAGTACTTTATATGAATTTGGCAGCTTAATTAAACTTTTAATGAAAATTTTGATTTTAAATCATTTAAACTGATTAATCTATTATTAACTATTAACGAAATATGATACACTAATATATAAATTCTTAGTAAAATAAATTGATATTACATTTTAAAAATATTTTATATTTGCATATAAATAATGAGATGTAAATATGATAAATTATTAAAATAATAAAAATTTGTAATTTTATTATTTAGTATGAAAAATAAATCACTAAATATAAATTATAAATTAAATTAAATTAATCATCTTGTTTAATATTATTACATAATAAATAAATTTTTATGAAAAAATTAATTTACTCCTTATTAAATCATAATATATTAATAACTAATAAATACACTATTTTTAAAAGTTTAATAAAATTAATTTATATTACGAATTAAATATTATTATTATTTCAATATAAGTAGCACTATGTAAATATGATTAATAATAAATTAATATGTTTAAAACATAGCATCACTGTCGTTTACTTTCTCAATAACCTCCATGCGATATACTTATATCCACGTGGAGTATCATATTGTGCAAAACTTCTAGGTCAACGAAAGTTGAAGATAAAATTTAATGAAATGATTGATTTAAGATTTTTACAAAATATAATCTTTTTTACAAAAATTTTTAATGTATAAATAATTTAGAAAAATTAATAAAACTATATATTATTTTAGCTTTTTTTTAATATCAGTAATGAACTTTTAGTAGTTATGTTATATAAAATTTTTTGTAGGGGTACAACTGAGTATTGACATTTTTGTTTTGAGCAAAGTACAAGAACCATATTTTATGTTTGATTAAAGTATTTAGCTATGAACTTACAGCCGCCATGTTATATAAATTTTTTACAAGAGTCCAACTGAGGATTGTTTGAGCAAAGTATAAGAAATTTTGTATATGAACTTGAAATATTGCAGTTAATTTGCAGAAAATAGACATCTTATTGGAAAGATATTAATATGTGGAGACTTATGCTATAAATAAGACAAATGGTATCAAAATCTAAAAGCCAAAATAGTTAAGGATGACAATCTTGCCCTACTAGGCCTGAGTTTGACCCGGTTGGGCAGGTCACCAGCTAAGACTCTTTGGCCCAACCGGGCTACGGGCCAAGTTCAAGCCGGGATTGAAATGTGCAAAGTGACGTTGTTTTGTCAAAGCTTTTTTAAAATAGTGTAAAATATAACTTAAGGTTGATTTTCTTAAATTAATGCAGTCAACAAAATTTGAATCGAAGTACCCAACTACTTCTATATTTTCAATTTGCCTGTACATAAGCATATAATCCTTTGAGCTATATCTTGGAGAAGTGTAAAGTAGACCTTGACTGCTACTTCTACTGTGGAAATTGAGTTCGTATGGTGCTTTGAAGCCACCTCGCATGGTGTATGGTTAAGGCTTAAGTTATGGACTCTATTTCTAAGCTGTTAAAGTTATATTGTGACAACTCCGCGATGATTTTTGTGCCTAAAAACAACAAGAATGGAAGTTGAAGTAAGCATATCGACATTAAGTATTTAACCATAAGAGAACGTGTTAAGGAAAAGAAAGTAGTTATTGAACACATTAGCACTGAGTTGATGATTGTGGATCCTTTGACTAAAGGCATGCCATCTAAGTAGTTTAAGGATCACATAGTACAAATGGAACTAGGTTATGTAAAATAATGTCATTAAATGTACATTGTTTTCAATAAAACTCTTATTCAATGAGATATTTCTCATATGGTTTGTGCACCTACAGATATTCATTTTGTTATATTGAGAATCTTCATTAAGTTTGAATCTAGAATAAACATATGGTTTGTTCATTAAATTGAACGAGTGTGTATAGAGATGTAATATAATGTAATACATGAAAAATATTACTCGTTATAAGAGGACTTATCGTCATGATTCATATATTTTGTTTCTCTATAAAGTCAATGCTGAATTATATAGACTAAGTGAGAGAATGTTGGAATACTCTCGGGTATATATGGTCTATATGGTTGTGAGGCCATCACAATCATATAGACCATATATACTCAAGAGTATTCCAACATTGTGAGAGTATTCCGAAATGTTGTGAGGGTCTGTTGCTGTCTGTTGTCATTGTAATGGGCAGAGCAATAAATGGATAATTATGGGTTATTTTTGGGTCTCTAACTTTCTAATTTCATTTTTAAAAAAGTTTACACCATTAACATGAGAGTTTGAGAGGTTAGAAGATTTAGAAACACTTCAATTGACAGTGAGATTTAATCAGTGATAAAGTTTTTCCTTAATGCAATAGTTGAAGGTATAGTTTGTTTCGATTATGCTTCCGTCTATGCTCGCGCGCGCGATATCTATATCTATATATATATATATATATATATAAATGAATGAATTAATCTCACCTATTAATCTTATTTACGAATTTAAACATGTATCAATTATTATTACTAGCATCTTATTGAAATATTTAATTATTATTATCAGCAATGATGTTTTTACTAAATAAATATTTTATTTTAAAAGTTAGTTCATAAAATAAATCTTATGTAAATTTTTAAAATAATAAACATAAAAAGAAAATGAACACCAGGATCTTGGATTTAAATTTTTACTTAATCCTTACAATTTTGATATTCAAGTTAGTGAAAACTTAAAATTTAATAATTTTAGTCATGAGAATTTAATTAATATATCTCTACTTATTTTTCTTGAATTATAATTATGACCCTCAATAGGGTTAATTAAACTTTTATTAGATAGTCGAGTTGATTTTTGATTAAAATTTTTATTTTTTATATGGATGAATTCTATTTTGATTAAATTAGAAACAATTTCTCTAATAGTTACGAGTAAAGCTACAAATTTCTAAATATTAATTTTATCATAATTTTTAGTGGAATGTTGTTATTGTTGTTGTTATTTAACTCTATTATTTTTTAAAAAATAATTTAACTTCTTATGGACTTAAAAAATATTAAATCATGTTAAAAAAATTAAATCTACTTTGAACACTTATTAAAGGTAAATTGGATTACAACCTAAAATACCAAGAAATAGTACTTAACTAAAAAGATAAAAGTTAAAATTCCAGAGAGCCCTGACTAAATTTGGATTAAGTGTCTTAATCTAATTGGTTTATTCTACCAATTAAAGAAACATATTCATGCACTGAGCCGTTCTTGTAAAACTTGCTTCAAATTGAGCCCACGCCTAAAAAAAGGGGGTATTTATTTTAATTCGTAAAAACACCTAGCTCGGGGTTGTTACTTGTTACTTGTTGGTGGGATGAATGCCAAAGCAAACCAAGCCATGGGCTGCTCTTCTGGTATTCATTTGCAGAAATGGATGGCTCTGCTTTTTAATTCTGTTTATATGCCATATCCTCACGGAAGTAAAAGCCAAAGCCATCAACAACATGCTCCCCATTCCCCTTTCAACTTTCAAGTATTTGGGAAAATCTAAAAAAGCTGCCTTCAAGTACAATTATTGCATCATCATAATATTCAATTCGATGTGGTTCTAGAAAGTCAAAAATCAAATGTAAAGTCTTGTTTAAAACAAACTTCTTAGCAACACGCACCACGGAAGGAGAATAATACAAAAGGTTCATTAACATATTGATAAGTAAACTTTTGCTTTTGAAGATTCTTTCATGGACGCATGGAATGGAACAATGGTTTGGCTGTTCCCATCAACATATAATTACAGCTAGTAAGTTGGAATTCAGACATTCATTAGTCAACTAAGACATGCCGTTTGGATTAAGGTCATCGTTCATTTTTGTCTAAAATAAAAAGGAGTAATAATTTTTTTAAATCATTACTCTAAATTAGTTATGCGCAATTAATCGAGCTTGCTGACTCCAACGACTTTTCGTCTCCCATGGGAGACCTGGTGGCGGTCTCTCCAACCTTTTCAAGTCCTCCTCCAACAATAAACATCCTATCTTCCCACCATCTTTTCACTTGGGCAGTTCCCATTTTTGCCTGTACCTCCTCTCTGGAGAGTTTGACAAGGATCGTGAATTCTTTTTTAACGATTTTAATGGTGTACATGGGTAAGGGAAGCAAAAGGTGATTCTTTTCTTTGGCTTAGAAAAATGTTGGCGATAAGAAGGAAAGCTCTTCTTAAAGTTGAAGAGGCTTTGGAATTCTCTAATCAACTCCTTGCTGAAAAGCCTTTTCTTCCTTTCTTAATCCCTTTGGTTTTCGTCGTTTGGTGCATCGAGAGATGGCTTTTCACTTTCTCCAACTGGGTTCCTCTTGTTGTTGCTGTTTGGGCCACTGTTCAGGCAAGTTACAAAATCCTCTATGTTTCTCTCTCTGCTTTTGATAGTCTTTGTTCGAATGGATCTTGGAATGATTGCTGCAGTTCGGCTGAATTTTGTTTGGTTGCTCCAAATCATACTGCGTTGATCTTTTGTGTCTAGGTTGTTTAATACTTTCTCATTGAGAGGGAAATTCGGCGAGTTTGATTGTTGTTCGGTATCATTTTTTTTTTATCCATACCTGTCTTTGTTTTGTTACGTGGAGGCGGCATGAAATCTTTAAAATTCTTACTGTTTGCTTCATAAAGCTCGTGCGTGGATTTTTGTTTTCTTTCTTCTTCTCGTATCAGTGAATTGTTTGTTTACTATATGCCAGAACCGTGCTTCTTTGAGCTGCATGTGTTGTGGTTGTGTGGTTTGATTAGGGACTTTTGAGGATTTAAATGATGGTGGATGGAAATCTTACCAAACCGGACTTTACTTTGCAGTATTACAGTTATCAACGTCAGATACTTGTCGAAGACTTGAACAAAAAATGGAAGCGAGTAGTGTTGAGCACCTCGGTACCTATTGTTTCTTCTTATTTCCTGCGTACTGCTTCAATTTCTGCTGTATAATGTGGAACTCTTTTGATCATTTCGCGCCATTGTACAGCCAATAACGCCAGTGGAACATTGCGAGTGGCTGAACAAGCTATTTATGGAAGTTTGGCTCAACTATTTTAACCCAAAATTTTCAACAAGGTTCTCGTCAATGGTTGAGGTTAGATTCAGGCCATGTTGATTAACTTGTGGTATATAATTGCAGAACCAATATCTATCTTCTGCTCATTGCTTGTGTGTTCTCCTTATGTGATCGAATTGTTTTCTGCAATCTTCATATTTTTTTCCTTAGTTTTTTGCAACTTATTGTTGACAAAGAGGCCATGCTAGCACGTAAAGTAATAGAATATTCAGCTGACGGCACTTTTTTCTTCTTCGTTTCTTTTTTCTTGGGTGAAGTTGTATTCAAATTCTCATTAACCACTTACCATAACCCTCTGTAGTCTTATTTATCCTGCAATTTTGCTTTAGTATTTGAAAGTGGGATAAGAAGTATGACAATTCTAGAAAAAAAATGGTTACAGCAACATAAAATCTTGGGAGTGGTCATATTTTGTTGATATCAAACTGGCTCTTTGCATGTGCTTACTATTGCACAATAAAGTGATTAACAGTCACAACTCTCTCTCATAAGTCAGAACAATCCTCACTGCATATTCTGCTGTTTAATTGCTTATGAGTTTAAACTTCTACTGCAGAAACGTTTGAGGCAGAACAAGTCAAAGCTTATAGTAAGTGATTCACTTCTTGTTTTTAATAGATTGAGTGACAAAAATTGTTGTGATGTTCAGCAATAACGTTATTGTTTACTGAGGAAATTTTGCACTTTTTAGGAAAAAGTTGAACTGCTGGAGTTTTCACTAGGTTCTTGCCCACCTAGCCTGGGCTTACAAGGGACTAGCTGGTCAACTTTAGGTGATCAGGTATGGTTTCCAGCCTCACTGTTCCAAATTTTGCAAGTGAACTTTTAGCTTCTTATGCAATAGTTTCTGTATGCATCCATTAGGATTGCTTTGCATTAATTTTCTATTTAACAATCTGAAACCAATTATTCTGCAGTTTTCAATTCACTCTTTTATTGTTTTAGCGTGAAATAATTCCACAGTTGCTCAAAGGTTGGCCCTTAATGGATAAAAAGTTGCACATAAACATCACTTAAAGTTATAAGTTATGGTATCATTTTCTATCATTCTACTCCAGTATTTACATATCAAGTAATTTGATGAAGCATTCTTATTTGTTTGGCAGCAAATTATGCGTCTGGGTTTTGATTGGGACACAAGTGACATGAGCATTATGTTGCTGGCTAAGCTAGCCAAGCCATTTAAGGGAACTGCTCGTATAGTAATCAACAGCCTCCACATCAAGGGTGATGTATGTTAATTACTATTTTTCTGGAAGTGAATTAGGGGCTGGCTGTGCCTATTTGATTGTTGTTGTTTTGATGTATGTTTATGTTCATGTGCACCTTGTAGTTGTGTTGTGTGTGAGTGTGATAGAACACTAGCAATCTTTATTTATATGTGTTCTGTTGTGTAGTATTCCAAACACCCAGTACACCCAGTGCTTAGTAAGTAAATGACAGTGTGTTCTTTAGACTCTAGATCAAGCAACAGAAAGAAAAGAAGTATAGCAGTAATGTATGCTCACAAGACTGCTCCTGGACCTTCTCCTCCAAGAACTCCCTGAGCAGACAGCACCTTTTCCTTCCTTTTGGTTAGCTTTCGAGAGGCCAACCACTCTCCCAACTTCACTCTATTTTTTCCTTGCCCATTTCTTACCTCATGTTCTGCAAAAATACCTCCTTCTCTCTCCTGCCTAGTGGGCCCTACTACTGTCAAGTTAGTTAGGATTGTCCTCCCCTTTCCCCCCCTGCAGCAGCCCATCTCTCTGTCTTCTAGAATATACCTTCAACCCCACGTGCCCCTTCTTCCCCTTCTTCCTTTTATTAACTTTCTCAATTAAGGGTCTATCAGAGTGGCCTAAATTATCAGTATTACTTGGAAGTGAATGATTTGTTTAGTTCAGCATCAGACTTACAAATTGGCGCAAACTATTAATTGGAAGTCGAGTGTTTTCATCTACAGACAACTATGTCGGTAACCATGCCATTTTATTTTCAACCACAAAATCTGATTATTTTTATCATGTTGTGTTTGCATTTTTTTTGAGATTTACAAGTTAGATTTTTCCTATTTAATTTTAAATCAAGGACAAGATCCTACCACTTACACCAGAGATTTGGTAGGTAATACTATTCAACAAAATGGACAATAAACGGAATAATATGCAAAGCATGAAATTCAATGAAAATTCTTGCACACAAACTGACAAAAATGACAGAATTTAAAGGAGAATTTTTTTTCATAAGTAACTAATAGACATACAATAGCTTTATATACACTAACCCTAGTACAAGGTAGGAAATAAATTTGTACAGATTTGTTAGATCCCATGATTTATGGGATACCCTTTCCTAATTTTATGGACATAATTAGGACCACATAATCCCCACAAAATCTGGACATAATTACACAGATTACATTGTCCCACACAAACCATAGGTGAATCTTGAAGAATACAATTCAAATGTAAAATTTTAGAAATTATATTGATTGTTAATTGTTTTATCTTGCTATTTGACTGGTTGTCAACATTTTACAGCTTCTCTTGATGCCAGCTCTGGAAGGGAGAGCAATATTGTACTCATTTGTATCGACCCCTGAAGTGCGCATAGGAATTGCTTTTGGAAGTGGTGGAAGCCAGTCACTTCCAGCGACAGAGCTTCCTGGTGTTTCTTCTTGGCTGGTATTTCTCTTCGCTAGTTGTTTTACTCTGCTTCACTTTGGTGGAGTGTGTTTCTTTGATTATAAACAGAACATGTATAAAGTGGTCAGCCACAATTGTGCTTGCATGTACCGTGCTCTTTCAATTTTATCTTGCTTTAGTTTTCTCTCTTGGCTGTGTTCATCAAAATGATTTAATATCGGCAGAACTGTTAGCTGTATGCTTCTTCTCTTGGATCTGATAACTGTTTAGATCTCTACAGAATTCTAGTTGTTTTATGATAACTAGCTATATATGAAATTGGGTTCCTTAAATATATTCTCTTTACCTTTTGGACAAAGGAAATGCTTATACATGGATGTTCCTTTTTCTAATTTGCTTTGTCCATCAGGTCAAAATTGCTACTGAAACCTTAGTGAAGACTATGGTTGAACCTCGCCGTCGATGCTTCAGTTTACCAGCAGTGGATTTAGGGAAGAAGGCTGTTGGGGGAATCATACATGTTTCAGTCATTTCAGCTAGTAAGCTTTCTGGGAATAGTTTCAAAGGGAGCCCATCAAAAAAATTATATTACAGGAATGGTAGTTTAGAAGAAAAGTTTGGTAACAAAGATCTGCATACATTTGTGGAGGTTGAACTTGGGCAATTGACAAGGAGAACAGATGCAATACCAGGGTTAAATCCTAGATATGATTCAACATTCAACATGGTTTTGCATGAAGATACAGGAATTCTACGATTCCAGCTTTACGTTTTCACCCCAGGCAGTGTGAAGTATGATTTTGTAGGAAGTTGTGAGATAAAGGTAAAGTTACTGTCCAAACTCTTAGGTAATTAAGAACCTTAACTTGTGACTTCGTTTAGGTCTGCTTTCGATATGTATGTATTTTCAGGTTTATAACACCGGCATGAATTTTATGCATAGATAGTAAATCTCTGTTATGTTGCATATGCGTCCTATGAGTTTTCAGTTCCAATCTATTCTTAGGATACTCAAAAAGAGGAACTATGGGTACGTTGGTTTGTTAAACATGTGTAAAGGTCCTATGACTACCTCATATCGTCCTTGTTTTCTGAATTAAGAAGTTAATTTTTGTTTCTCAAAGCAACGCTGTGTAGAAAAAGAATTAGGAGCTAATTATTGAAAGCTTTTTTTTGTTTTTTATTTATAACAAAGTAGATGCATTGACTGGGTTGTGGCCTGTTAAACATAATGATAAGGCTACATGACTTTTGTTTTTATGGTAGCTGAGTGGAATTAAACCATTCAATGAAGGAAGTGTGTTAGATATCCTGAAAATGAGGATTATGCTTCAGCTATAACTCTCAAGCAAATATAGGAACTTTCAATGAACAAATATTTTCAAAATGCATCTAGTTCAAGAAAAAATATAAAATTTTTAATAGATGGATGTAAGAATATTATGTTGCTGGGTAAAATTAAGAATATTATGTTGCTGGGTAAAATTAGCTTAAAGCGACATGTATCTTTAATTGAGAGCAAAATATTTCACGTATGATTTGAGTTTATTTTGTACCGTCATCCTTAATTTTTTTTCCCACTCAGTTCTTTTGACCTTTTGAATAGATCAAGTACGTTGCAGATGATTCATCTATGTTTTGGGCAATAGGACCTGACTTTGGTGTAATAGCCGCACGTGCTGAGTTTTGTGGAAAAGAAGTTGAAATGGTTGTTCCATTGGAGGGAGTTGATTCAGGGGAGGTACATAAAAGAATCTAAAGTTACATTTAAAACAGTTATTTTAACTTTTCTGATCACCTGCTTCTGGTGCTAACAATTTTTGATGCTTGTTTAATATCTGTTGCTTTTTGACTCCCCCACTTCATATTCATCTATTCTTATGATTCATTTTTCATATACTGTGACTGTTAAAATGACTGCACTGGCAATCAGGAAATTATACATTTGTGGTACTTGATATATCTGCCATAGAGGCCATGTTTCTTGGCTTGGCCTAACCTCTAACCTGTTTGCCATTGTGCAATGTCAGAACATGGATAAGCATTATGTAATCTATACACTAATGCATAAGTTATAAGGTAATTGTCCTAAAAAGCTATGTTTTGATTGTCGAAGAATTTGATTTTGGAAGTTTAAAACTGTTGATAACTTTGGTTGCATGTGAACTTATCAAGGTTCCTCATTACTTTGCTCAGTGGTCCCAACAGGGTCTTGAATTAATTTTCTTATAACAATCTCAGCTAATCTTTTCTTTTTAAGGTTGTTATATATCCTTTATGTCTCAGAAAGATAGATAGCAGCTAAGGTATTTCTGTTACTTCAATTCATGTTGCAGTTAAGAGTCAAACTTGTCTTGAAAGAATGGCAATTTTCTGATGGTACAATAAGTGTGAACAAGTTTCATGGCAGCTCTCAACAACCAGCATATGGACCTTCAAATCATCTGCTGAAGACGGGAAGGAAAATTAATTTAGTTGTTGTCGAGGGAAGGGACCTCACTACCAAAGAAAGAACTGGGAAGTGTGATCCATATGTTAAGTGGCAATACGGAAAGGTAAGTTCTTTCTTAATGGATTTGGTGGTTTCTATAGTAAAATTGAAGATCTTGAAAATGTAGACAGGTTATCCCAATTATATATTTTTCAAACTTCAATCTGTGTTCAGGTTCTTCAGAGAACAAAAACTGCACATTCTTCTAATCCTGCCTGGAACCAGAAGTTTGAATTTGATGAGGTAGGAGGTGGTGAATGCCTCATGATTAAGTGCTACAATGAAGAAATCTTTGGAGATGATAACATTGGAAGTGCACGAGTGAACATGCAAGGGCTGGTGGATAGTATAACCAGGGACATATGGGTTCCCCTCGAAAAAGCGAATTCAGGAGAAGTGAGGCTGCAAATTGAAGCAGTCAGGATTGGTAACTCTGAAGGAACCAAGGTACCATTTATCTTTAAATGTACAATGCCTACAGAGCATGAATGGCACAGGAATAGATTAATCATTACCCTTTTTCTGGACAATACTTAGTCGGGCATACATGTTACACTCTTTTGCTTGCTTTCTTTTTCCCCTTGGGTTAGTTCGTGATTGTACATACAGTCCTGGTATCTGTTAAAACTTGCAATATGCTGTCTTAGTGGATTGTGATGCTTTAGCTTGATGTTCCTACTCTAATGTTCTTTTTCTTTCCCCACAATCCTGGTATATGTTAAAACTTAAAATGTTGTCTCAGTGGGTTATTATGCTTTAGCTTGATGTTCCTACTTTAATATGTTTTTCATTTCCACACCTTTACCGTCTCCTGAACATCTCAGGGTTCAGGTGCAGATTCAAACAATGGTTGGATTGAACTTGTTATAATTGAAGCAAAAGACCTTATAGCTGCTGATATCAGAGGGACCAGTGATCCATATGTAAAGGTGCAGTATGGAAACTTAAAGAAGAGAACTAAGGTTTGAACTCCCCATTCATAAATAACACTTATTCAGTTACAATTTATATGCTTTTCTTTCTTCAGTGGCCAACTTATAGATCAGAGTTTGAATTGATGCTGTAAGTCTCCTTAATGAAGGAAAATCCGGGTGCTTGACATCTTTTATCTCTTTGTGGTCATTCATAGGTCTCACTTTCATTGTTCTTTTTTCTTCTGTTTCCACATCCAGTCTGAAGTATGCCAGTTCTTCTGCACCTTAAGTCTCTTCTTCCTGTAGTTTCCATCGCTATGTTTTCACTGTTAAGCATTAGCCTAGGATTGATTGGTCGGGATAATGTGCTCTGTAGTAGATGCTTGACCTGGAGATGTTTATGAGTAATGTCATTTCATTATGCCAAATTCTTTTAGATTTGTTATAGAAAACTATTTTTACACTATTACAATCGTTGCTCTGCTTTGGTTTGGTTTGGTTTTCAGGTTGTCTATAAGACCTTGAATCCTCAATGGAATCAGACCTTAGAGTTCCCTGATGATGGAAGTCCATTGGAGTTGCATGTGAAAGACCATAATGCTTTGCTACCGGCAGCAAGTATAGGTGACTGTGCAGTTGAATATCAGAGATTGCCTCCAAACCAGATGTTTGACAAGTGGATACCCCTGGGAGGGGTTACGGGAGGAGAGATCCATATCCAAATAACTAGGAAAGTTCCTGAACGGGAGAAAAGAACGAGCTTGGACTCTGAAGCATCTTTAACTAAATCACACCAACTATCGAGCCAGGTGGGGGTTTATTCCTGTGTTATAGTTCTCTACTTTTTCATATTCTCATCTAATGTAAATTTGCTCCGGATTGTGCACTACACTGGTAAAGTAGGTATGATTTATACAGACCTAGGGTTGAATTTTTGGTTACACCTAGTAATTTTAGTTGAGGGAGAGAGAGCAATACCTGCTCCTGTTGAGGGCTTAAGTAAAGTTGACCTGGTTTTTATCTCAAAATATTAGCAATATCTCTTTTTAGGAGCCATTAAATGGAAGTTTTCTGAATGTCCCCGGCTCTCTTTGATGACAGCCTGAGATTATCCGGCATATTGACAATTGCTCCTGAGCCTCGGTTCCTGAAAGTTTCCTAAGCTCTTGATCAGCATTTAATGATACCATTTGGATATTTTGTGTTGCATAAGATTTTCATTTTGCGTGGTGATTTGCATGTGAAAGTTCTCTGAAAAATTCCATCTATATCAGCTTTAAGTTATAACTGGTTCTTTATATACTTGATTAGATAAAGGAGATGATAAACAATCTTCAATCTCTAGCGGATGATAGCGACGAGGAAGAACTCTCAGCATCTTTAAGTGAGTTGGAGAGCCTTCAGGACATGCAAGAAGACTACATGATACAGCTTGAGACTGAGCAAAAGCTTCTATTAAAAAAGATAAAGGAGCTTGGTCAGGAAATTATGAACTCAACTCCAAACCGGAGTAGAAGGTCATATTCTGGAATGTGAGCCGTGATCTGAAATATAACCTTGTATGTTTTGCATTTTTTGCCTTGTTTTCACTTTCGTAGTTACACAGGTATACAAGTTTGATTCTTACAGACCTTGCCACCTTCCATTATAGCAGCACATGCTTGTAACTCCAGTTATCTGTAGATTATGACATTGTTCTGGTCGCTTCTTTTCCTGATACGGAGCTACTTTGTGTTGTCAAACTCAAGCCACGCTCTTAACGATTAAAGAAATAAGAGAATAATGAGGCAGTGCCTGTTTTTTAGTTGGTCTTAGTCTTCCTTTTCCTAGAAAGGATATGTCACTTCTACCTCTGCTAGAGAGCGACGCAAATTTTGTAAAGCAACATCATCTCGTCTAAATTTGACATTCTCAACAAGTTATGTAAGATATAGCTAAGATGTTCCATAAAATTACTTGGTGCTTAAAAGGATTTTCCTGAGAATACACTGCTTCAGTAGAACACTTCCCCTCCTATCAAAACAAATTAATCATACTTCAGAATTCAACCAATATATCCTGCTAATCGTTAGTATACTGTTTTCCCTTGCTCATCTTTTGTCTTTGTGGTTGCTCTCTTTTTAAAGATTATATTGGCGAGCATCCTATCAAGTCTCACTATTCTACATTTCCCACATGTTTCCCTTATCGAGTGCTCAGACAGGATGAGGGAGGTGTTAAAACTCATTCGTGCTCTTTATTGTATTTTAAACATTGAAAAATAAAATAAAAGAGAATTTATATTTGTATTTTATATTTATTATCCAGAGATGAGTTCTTATGGGGTGATTTTATATTTACTCTAGAATATATTTATTTTATATTTAATCTAGAATATTCTCCAAACATCTACCCTTGAATTAAAAAAAGATGAATGATCGATAAACTAGAGTTTGAAGATAAAGAGTATGATATCGATCATAAAGTATCATGACAATTTCATTTTTAGGGGGAACAAAGATATGTCATATTGTCCCTTGTGTACTATAATATCTTACAAATTGACAATCATTCCTATCGTGTTTAATATGTTTATGGAAAATATCATTACGAGCAAGTTGCATAATGCTATAATTATTACAATAAAAGATAATAGTTGATAAGTATATAATGCACATATCTTTGAGCAACCAAC
The DNA here is from genome assembly GCA_027568895.1 of Erythroxylum shatona. Classification (NCBI taxonomy): domain Eukaryota; kingdom Viridiplantae; phylum Streptophyta; class Magnoliopsida; order Malpighiales; family Erythroxylaceae; genus Erythroxylum; species Erythroxylum shatona. The sequence continues at coordinate 24,507,910 of JAOSBK010000006.1, read as the reverse complement.
ATAACTAAATAAACTCAGAGATGGTATCAATCATCGCTCGATATTCAACTTCAGTATTAGAGTAAGATACAACAATTTACTTCTTATTATGTTAAAAGATTAATGAATCTTCAAGAAAAAATAGAAATTAGTTATAGAGTAGTGATAAGTAGGATTATCAAGTCAATTAACATTAAAATAAGCTTTTAGAATAAGTGATGAATGTTTAGAAAAATGAAGGCATGAAGTAACATCCCTTTGAGATGACAAATGATATATATGATAGCAACAAAATGAGTGGTGTGTAGAGTACAAATAAACTAACTAACAAAGTGGACTACATGGGTAATGTTAGGTTGAGTGACTATGAGATAAATAAGGCTAGCAACCAATTACCCATAATATTTCTATCATTGAGAAAAGTATTATTACTAGTAAAATACTAGGCATTAGCCTCAATAGTAGTATGTAAAATTTTAGATTAATGAGATCTATACTATAAATAAGCTCATTAATATACTCAAATTGATTTAACTAATATCCATATTAGTCGGATGAGACTTCAAGGCTAAGGAAGAAACCAAAGATTCTTAAATCGTTCATGCCAAATTGTCGATGGAAAAATATTTTAAGATCAACAGGACCTTTTGTGACAAGTAGGGCTATATATTTTTCATTGGAACCATCTTTATAAGTCTTATAATTTATAACTAATCACTGATTTGTTAGAGGTTAAGTCAATAAAATCCCATTCACATTGATCAATTAGTGGTTGAAACTATTATGTCAATGCTTTCTACCATAAAGGATTATAACTAGCTTTGTGGTATAATTGAGGCTTATGAGGTGTAGTATTAAAACAATAATAATTGTGTATAAGAATTAAGGTTTAACTTACACAGATAGACCGATAAAGTGTATATGGAACTAAAGCAGATGGAATAGGAGAAATTGGAATCCATTTTTAGTAGGTTCCACAATTGAGAAATTTTTTTAAGAGAGGTAGAAGGTTGGTTTGCTATGAAAAAACTATAATCTATAGAAAATTTATAAGGAAAAAGAGAAATATGAGGATTAGAGAGACGTGATGCAATAAGCGTGTATCCTAGAAAGTAAAAAAGTTGTGCTTTTGGATCTAATTTAGTATAATCACGAGGTTGAAAAAAAGAGGAAAATATAGCCAAATACTTTAAACATATGATATTTTAGAGGATGGTAATACAAGCACTCATATATAGAACTATTTCCAATAACTAGATAAAGAGAGCGATTGTTTATGTATATAATAGTAAAAGCAATTTCTCCTTAAAAATTTTAGGATATGGTGAAGAGATAAAAAATTTCTAATTATATTTAAGACGTGTCTATATTTTCTTTCTGTATGTTTATTTTTTTGGTAACATTCCATATCAAGATCTTTGAACTATTCTCCCATTTTTAAGATAAGAAGAATGAAAATGGTTTCTTTCTATTCCATAAATTATTAGTGTGAAGGGATTTGATTTTACAAGAAACCTAAGTAACACCCACATTTTGAAATCATAGGTATACGAAAGGCAATTTAGACTTGCTTCAATTGAGATAAATGTATGTAAATCTAGAATAATCATTGATAAAATTTACAAAATACTATGTAAGAAAGAGAAGTAGGAATTAAATACTAAAATGAAGCAAGTTCAAATGGAGTAAAAGAAATTTTAAAAGTTAACATAAAACAAAATCAACATTTTGTACTGTAACATGACCCAAGCAACCACTAAAAATTAACACGTTCAATTTAGATTACCTAAATGAGCATGTCAGATGTGAGAAGTAACAAAAGTATCAATTTTGATAGAAGGAAAATAAAGAGAGGTAAGCTCAAATAGGTAATTGACTTTACATTCAATTATGATAATCTCCCTTGTATATTGTCTAACAAAAAGGTAACTTTGGGAACATGTAGAACATTATAAATGAGAAAAAATTAGTGTATGGGTTGTTCTTATATCTTGAAAATTCATGGTTAAATTATCTTTAATAACAAACATAGGTGCAATAATGGAAGTCTTTTAGATTCCCAAGATAAAAAATTTAAAATTCATATGATGATAATAGGCAAAGTCAAAGAACCATAAGGAAGAGTAAACTATTGTGACAAATAGAGCTTGGAAGGTGGATTTATCAATATATTGTTATAAATTTTGAAGAAGATTATGAATGTATTTTATAGAAAACTTAGGAGAAGTATTATCAAAAGTCTCTTTAGTAGTAGCAGGAACAATATAAGGATGTTGAAATATAATACCTTGCTTAGAAGTTTTCCTATATTGTAATTGTTGAAAACTAACAATAACATGTCTAATAATATAAGTATTTCAAGATGATTGAGTTGATAATCCTTTAAAGTGTCAAATTGATAAAACTCCAATTTGATAATATTAATATAAGTATTGCAGAACCAAGCCAAGGATCATGATTCTTCCATCTTATAAGTCAACAAACTTTTCTTCATCTTTGTTATCTTTGTTAATGGATCTTGGAACCTCACCAGTCACAACATGTCATAAAATTCTACATTTTACGAAGCTATATCTCCTAATCCTATAAATCATAAATTGATATATAAAAACAATTAATTGGCCTAAGAATAAGTATAATAGAATCCTTGAAAAAAATCATACGGCACATTGAGACAAAGATACCTATAAAAAGTAGAGACGTAGACGTGACAACTATTAAAATAGAGAAATGTGTCAAGAATGATTGGAAAATGTGCCAAATGATGATTGGGACATCTACCAAATGATGATTAAGAAACATATCACTCTTTGATTGGTTGATTTGGCACTTCTATTAGACTATGTATCAAGTTGGTATTACGACATATGTTGAGTTATGATGCTATTGATGAATGGAGCATCTAGAAAAATTTTTGAAGACATGTGAGGGTGTGTGGTGCTTCTTAATGAATTGCTTTACATCCTTTTTTCATTCTCTTGAACACATGATGGTGTGATAAAATCAATTATTTATGCTATTTTTATACTTCAATAGAGGAAACATAGGTAATTAATGGTAGAAAATAATGATGGACGATAAAGAAAGGTAGTAGATTGTAGTGGATAATATTGTAGAAGTAGTAGTGAACATTAAAAGATTCATAGGAGCTATGATACCAAGTTGAAGAAGATAAAAAAAGAATTATGGAAATATAAGATCTTATTTATATATAAGAACCTATACTCAGATAAGGAAATGAAATCAAAGTGAGCAAATAAAGGTGCATAATTGGAAAAACAAATATTAGGTGATATTTTTACAGATCAATTAGATTTGTACTAGTTAATATGGAATATTCTCAAAAATATCTTTAAGAAGGATAACGTTGCAAACTGAAGTAATTGCTTGTAAAGTGATAATTAATGATGCGAGTATAACTATCCAAGCTTTAAAGGATCCATTATTTAAGTCTATAGGACCAATCACAAAAGGTAGGAGTAAGAGGATTAAAGGGGTGGGAGTAAGAGAATTAAAGAGGCTTTGGATAGGTTGATTTAAAACATACATAACGATCAAGATTTAAAAGATACTTTGAGAACTATTTTAGAAGGCTTGTTATACTTATAAGTAGATCAATAATTGGTTAACTTGATTTAAGATAACTTTGGAGAAGAATTGGAAATGGATACGACCTCTGAAGCAACTATATTATAACTCATGTAACTCTTAACATGGCCTAACATATGACCATACCTACCATGTGTCCATTTTTATAAAATTATAGAAAGATTTACAAGTTCAAACATTGGCATGCCAGAGTCCGTTTCCATCTTTATAAAAGTTATAAAATGATCCACTACTATAGATATAGTCATGTACTAGCTTATGTAACTTTCTTGAAAAATAAGTAGTGAAGACACATCCATCAACATAATCATGTCCAAGAATTTTTCTACTAGTTTTTGAATTTCTATAACAAAGATAACTTAGAATATGGCCATGTCCTAGGCCATGTCTACCTTTAAAACCCTAATTCTGTTTTGTATTTAAAGAATGTTTATGTTCAGTTTGAGTTAATTTTTCACATCTTTGTTTATTAAAAGTTGTGAGTGCTTCTTTTCCTTATTCTTCTTTGAAAATTGAACTTGTCAAATGATATTTCTTTATAACATTAAATTGCTTAATGAACTTGGTTCTTAATTTTTTATAAGAAATAGCTAAATTTTCTTTACATATGTTTGATTTAATTTTTTTAATCTGGTTCAAAATTTGTTTGTGGATTCTCTCTAGAGTTTATTCCTAAGTGAGTTCACATCAACTAGCATTAGAGCTAGGATTTAAATGAGTGTGATTATCATTTCATTCTTTATATCATTTTATTCCAATCTAATTATTTATATAAAATTTAGTTCTCTTTGTTACTTATTCTTTGTTATTTTGAATCTTCTTTTATCTTTAAAGCTATAATAAAAAATTAAATTCCTTGTCTCATTTAGGGTTTGCCTATCTCCACTTATTATACTAGGGATTCTCTTTGTTTAATTCTTTATTTTTTATGCCTTTCATAACTAGTTATTTCAAAACTTATTATTTGTATCAAAAGGAAAGAAAAAAAACAAAAAAAGAGTCATATAAGAATGGTATCATTAAGAAAATTGTTATTACTTTCTATATTTTATTTAAATTTATTACCTCTTATTTATAATGTGTTATTTGTTTTTTCGATCATTAGTTCATTAGGATTTTTAGGCTTTACTACGATGAAGTTTTTATTTGAGTTTATTTAGTTCTTTGAAGAAATTATGAAGGAAGCAAAGAATGTAAAAATGAATGAGGATATAAGATTAGCATTGAGAAAAGTAAAATAAAGAGAAAACATGAGTGGTTTGTCATATTTGAGAGTAAATGCAAGAGGAAGAGAGTGAGGAAAAATTTTTCAATAATATTTTTTCTTGTAGCGTTTAAATATGTCTTCTAAAGGTGTTTCAACATTAAAGGAGTAGAGGAAAAATTTTATTCAAGCTATGTGACAATAGTTTGATACGATCAATATGATGTTTGGTGTATGTTGTAGTCAAGGACATATCAAAGAAGCAACCATAATAAATTGTTAATTTGCAATGGTGGTGACAATCTCGAGTTCCTATAAGTGAGATACAATCTCAAGTTCTTAATAAAGGGAGGCATCATATATGTAATCCTACAACTTCAGTGGAGGTTAATGAGACAAATGATGAACTAAGTGATGACGACATTGAATTACATGTGAGGCTGAAGGGGATATGCTTAAGACTTAAAAAGGAGTTAGGTGTGATTGGGAGCATATAAGGAAGCCTAAAACTCAAAAAGGGGTATATGGGAATCTTGACAGCATCAAAATGATCTATCTTCTTTTACAGGTAGGAATAATATTAAAGCTTAGTCATAGACAAAAGTATAATTTATCTTTTCCTGCCACAATTGCTCTAAAATGAAGAAGAAAAAGCTAGAGTTAGTTAATAACTGGAAAAAGAATCAAAATCAACCTATAGACTCTTGGACTAAATTGAATGGTCTTTTTACTTAGACTAAATTGTATGCTCTTTTTAGAAAGAGATTCATGCAATTTGTTATTATAAATATTTGTTAAAAGGATATAAAATCTTACTTAAAGAGTAAAAGAGTGTGGAAAACTATTATAAAGTGATAGAAATAGTCATGATTTGAGCCAACTTAGGGAGGATATGAAAGTGACTATGACAAGGATCTTGAATGAGTTTAATAGCAATATAGTTAATGTAGAGGATTTACAATGCTATGTAAAGTTAGAGGAGATTTGGCATATGGTGATGAAAGTGGGGAGCCAATTCAAATGTAAAGGAGTGTCAATGTACCCACTTGTATTAGTAAATATTAGAGTATTTGGCAGTAGTATGTTGTAACACTACACAAAATAAACTAGGCCTACTACTATGGCGGCGGTAAGTCTAGTTCGATTTCACAGAGAGTGTATGTAAAGCTTTTGAAATAAAATTAAATGAATTTTAGGTCATTAGGGGGGGGGTGTTAGTTTATCAAACAAGAAAATAAAATGAAATTAAACTAGTAAAGAAAAATTAAAGAAAATATGCAAAAAATGATGAATGTTAGGGATCAATTCTTTGCTTCAATCTAGGCCTACACCCTAATTAAACATATTTGAATGATTTGTTGTTCTCAAACCTCTCTTAGAAACTATTAGTCGTAGGCTAATCTATTAACCCAAGTTTTCCCTTAGATATTGTTTAATTAAGATACGTTCATTAATTAAATCTAATTACTGAATAAACTAGGATACAATTTGGAGATTCAATTGGGTAGTAGTATTACGAATTAGGAAAATCGATTAATTAAGGTAACAACCACATACAAGGCGTCATTTAACCTAGGTTATGTTATCCTTAATGATTACGAACCATTAGTCGCTACAAATGAATTTCAACATAACAATTATGGATTACATTGAATATTCCAGCAATGGGTTTATAATAAAATGATCCAATGATCAAATTAAAATAATCTTTCACAATACCCAAATCTATACACATCAGACAACATAATCAATTTCTAAAGAGAGAAAGCAAACAACAAATACAAGGAGAAATACATTTAACCAAGCTATCAGCATCGATGTCACTTCCATACTGGCATTATGAAAGCTACCCCTCCGTAGGTCTCTCCATATGTGAGAGCTTCGTCGCCCTCTCTTCTTCAGTCTCCCAAGAGCTCTTCTCCTTTTTTCCTAGTTGAAAACGCCTATTCTTTCATATCTCTTGCCATCACATATCCCTCTATATACATTGAAAATTTAGGGTTAAATGGGGCGAGCTGTCAATAGCTTATAGTGATGCATGGAGTTGTCATAGGCATGACTGTGTTTCACACCCGTGACTTAACATTGCATGGGCGTGAGAGTGACTCAAACCCATGCATTTATATGCACAACCGTGAGTTAAAACTCACATCTATGCAATAATTTGGCATGGTTTGAATTAATGCTTATGTCCATATGCCAAATTTGTTAGGACCCGTTACCGGAACCCAACCTCTTGCGAGTAATATAAGACTTGAGCGTATCTTTACTACATCATTCTCTTTAATACATTACGTATAAATAATTTTCATCATTCACATTTCAATACCCTTAAAACAAAAGGGTTTTACAGAGCTATAATGGCATTTCAAGCCACCTTACAATATAATTCGAAATCTAAAAATACAAAAGTTACATAAATTACAAATTCTTGAAACGCGACTAAAGCCTTGTGTTTTTCAAACTAACTCATATACAACATAAGCAAATTTGGAGTGATGCCTTGGCTTTCTTTCACTCCATCTCTTACTCATCACCTGGAGGTGAGGACAGGAGGGGGTGAGCTTGAAAGCTCATGGGTAACATCTTATAATAAAAGATAAGCAAAAAATATTAAAAATGTTCACTTGTCATAAAAAATTTTCATATGGTTTATAAAACACATGTTTCTTAGGCTTTCAGCCAAAATTCACAATTGCAAAACATGAATGCATCACTCTTGTCAAGAACACATAAGCATATCAAAATGGTTCGGGTGGATCCAAAATAGAACGCACTATGCATTTCCACATAATGGTCTTGCGTAGTCGTGAACTTATGGGAGTCCATGAAGGAGCTCCATGCCACTAGCAGGCAGGCGGGAGAAGCCTTTAACTTGATCAACGTGCACGTGAATTAACTTAGGGGAGCACTACAAACTCACATAACACATATTTCATAACTTGTAAACTTGTGTTGACCAAAATGGCACTTCTTAAAAACTTGAGTTTCATATACTTGATATATATCTTGAAAACCATTCTTGAAAACATGACTTCAAGTACATGCGATCTTTTCAAAATAAATCACTTTTATAAATCATCACACAACTCATGTAACAAGCACATAACAAATTTCATAGATCATTCAAGGACAATGAATGCAGTACTTATGATGCAATTGGAAATCAGAAAACTTCTTTGATTTAAGAAAACAATAGTGGCTTATTTACTCTATTATAAACATGTACCCACCTAGTTTTCTTGCTTATAGGCTTGCTCAGAATGTCTCTTCTCTTTGTAAACAACCTGAGGTCTCTAAGACTCTTTCCTGTTGTATCTTTAATATGTGGTCCGTGAGCTGATCTAACTGGAATAGGTCTCTTCGATCCCTTGGGTTCTTCACCAAATGAAGAGATCCTTTCCTCAAATGGAAGCTCTTCTTTTCCTCTACCTTTTTCTCTTCTTGAACAACCTCAAAATCTCTCCTATAGGCTAAGGA
>JAOSBK010000006.1:24457759-24468737 GCA_027568895.1 Erythroxylum shatona | reverse complement strand
AATAATAATAATAATAATAATAATAATAATAATAATAATAATAATAATAATAATAATAATAATAATAATAGTAATAAAAATAAAAATAAAAATAAAATAAAATAGTAGTAGTAGTAGTAGTAGTAGTCGTAATAATAATAATAATAATAATAATAATAATAATTGCTTATGTGGGGGGGGGGCAGTATTTCTGGAAGTTGTTTATGTGTTTTATTTCTATTACAGAGACAAGAAATCTTGTCCCTCAGTTTTGAAAGGAACAAAAAATTTATATTTCTGTGACCTGGAGTCAGAATAAAAATAAGTTGGGTCAGCAACCAAGCACTATGAGGCACAGAATTTTTGAGTTTTGTTATCTGTCTCCACCAATGGAGACAGTAACCATACACTGCGCTAGTGTACAACATGAAGTGTCACCGCCTCCTCCTCCTATGCCTTAGGTAAACCCCATGGATCCACATTTCTTTTAAGCCTTTGCTCAGGCTTTCACATATGCTATAGGCTAAGTGTCATAAGTTCCAGTGCAAGCTTCAGTGGAGAGGAGCGGATAGTATGATAAGCTCTGCAAGTATAGGGTTGTGACTTTAATGGGACTATGAATCCTGAAGAGGCTGAAGCATGGTTGAGAAGGATGGAGAGAATCCTGTTTTAGATGAAGTGCTCTGATGAGGAGAAATTGGATTGTGTAGTTAACTTGCTACAAGGGGACGCACTCCATTGGTAGGAATCAGTGCCCCATAGTCAGGTCATACTGCTGGTATTGTCCTAAAAACTTTTTTTAGAAGTTTTCAAGAGGAAATACTTCTCAAAAGTCTATGTCCAAGAGAAGGCTAGAGAATTCCTAAATCTCCCACAGAGAGATAAGTGTGAGTGAATACGAGTTAAAGTTCACCCAGCTCTCACGATATGTGGCCAATATTGTTACAAATGAGGAGGATAAGTGCTGTAAGTTTGAGAGAGGACTCCATTTGGGGATCAAGGAGAAAGTATTGATCCATAACTTTTGTGACTACCAGCTGTTGGTAGATACTGTACTCTAAGCTGAGAAACTGGAGAACATAAAGTATGAAGTAAATAGGAAGAGGAAAAACCGGGAACAATCTTCCAAGAAGGGAATGAGTGCCCCAATGCTTGAGAAGAGTATGGGGAATTTCTACACACAAAGTGAAGTTGGAAGTAGTAGCTCTACTAAGAATAAGTAAACAAAGGCAGCTTTAAGCTCACCCCCATTCTTCCCCATCTCTAGGTGATAAGCAAGTTTTGGAGAGTAAAGGCATCACTCCAAATCTGCATATTTTGTATTTTAAGTTAGTTTTTGTAAAACACAAGGCTTTAGCCGCATTTGAAGTATTACTTGTTTATGTAAATTTTGTATGTTTGGATTATGATGTATTGTGGCTTGAAATGCATATTAAAGCTTTGTAAAACTCTTCTTTTGATGTTAATGAAATGTATTTGCGTTTGCTCATGATTTTCCAACGATATAGAGTGTGAAATTTTAGATATTGGGGTTGAGAGATTCTTTTTTTAGTAATGAGATTAAGGGTGGAAGAAATTCCCTTTTGTTCATAATAATCTTCTTGTATGTGTAAAGTTGGGGTTTTGAAATTGTATTTGTATTTATCATTGTTTGATGTTAGGGGTCTGGGTTGAGGCTCCAGGGGTTTCGTCGTGGCAAAGCCACAAGTTGGTTGTGGCAAACCTTTCCCGAGAGCTACTTTCGCTAAATCTTGGAACTTTGCCGTGGCAGAGGAATGTCTTTCGTTGTAGCATATTTTTCCCAAGAGGTGCTAGTCTCCACGGCGAAGGAATGAATTTCACCGCGACGTACTTCACCCAAAGGGTGTGTTGCTCGACCTTGGGACTTCTCCGCGGTGAAGCCAGAAGTTGGCTGTAGTGAACTTTTCCCGAAGGGTCCTTGCAAATGCTCCAATGTTTCGCATGCCCAACATAAATAACCATGTTCAAATTTAAACTAATTCCATTCAATTCTTGTCGTTCAAACATTCTCATAATGAACACATCAAAATGCAAGAAAATGTTTTTAAAATGCCAACCTAGTAAAAAATATGTATAATTGAAAATTTCACACACAATTGATGTATTCAAATGCAAAATTCATGCACATATGATCACTACAGCAAAAAGTGCTTTATGCAATGACATACTTGCAAGAGTTTAAAAATATGTTGCTAAAAATTAATATAAGGCAACAATTTTTAAAGTGTTGCCTTTAATAATATTAAAAGGCAACGACAATATTAATTTGTTGCTATATATCAAAAAAGTCAACACAATTTTAAAAAGGTTGCAATAAAGTCTTATATATGCAACATTTGAAATTGTTTCTATAGTTCCGATCATCTATTTACTAAAGGGCATTTACCAATGTTACATATTTATTTATATAGTTACTTGTGTATATTTAACATATAAAATTTCTCTATTTACTAATTAATATTTGGAATATGTATAAGAAAATTAAAATATTTATCAATTTTTATATAGTAAAATGATACAATTGCTCTAAAATACACAAAAATACTGTAATATATATAAATAACTCTAAATTGTCCATTTATTTATTTTTTAAAAAATAAAAAATTGATTGACTGATAATAGTAAAATGGCAGAACAAAGTGTTTGGAGAGAAATTATCTCGTAGATCAAATAAGAACCAAAAGAAGCACAATGACATTAAAACATACAAGAAAAAACAACTACCTAAAGAACAAAGGAACGACAACATTTTAAGGGAGTGAAAAAACATAGATACGACAATGGTTTAGTTAAAGGTGATGAAAAGCTTCCCTAATAGACATGTCTTCCTTATTTACCAAACAAGGGTTGGGCATTTAGAGAGGTTTCAAGACGATCGTCCCCTTCACACGGTAATATTTAATTAGCAATTTCAATCTTTCTTCAGTGACAATTGGCTTCTGCTAGGGTTCTAGGTGCATCACAACGTTGATTTACATATTGGACATAGACAGGCAACCATAAGTTTGATTTTGCTCTCAACTGGGTTTTAACTTCTCTTTATCTAAAGTCAAAATAGTACAGAGTTTGCATCTTTTATGGTGTAATGGATTAGGGTTTCCTCACAAAGTCTAGGATAAGTGGGCTTCCATCAATATTGGTTCTTCATGTCAGATCTCCTTTTGTCATTATATCTTTCTCTCAATTAGACAAGTTTTGTAAATTTTCATTATCTGTAGTGAACTTTAGGTTTTTGGGATTTTCATATATTGAATCCTTTGTCTTGTAAGCATTGGTAGTGTTTCTTTTGTGTTTCTATTGTTTATTATCTCTTTATTTTATCATTAATGTTAGATTTAAGTTTCCATTCTATCGAATGATTTTCTATTGCAGTAGTTCAATTATGCTTTCATGCTTATTACTGGGATGATAACGATTCATTTTTCCATGTTGTTAGATATTACTAGTTAAGGATGCCTCAATGATATTTTGGGGCTCTTTCTTTATTGTATTTCTTTATTTCCAATTGTGTAGATTAATTTACCCTTATCATTGCTTATTTGTCACATTCTGGCTGTTATAATTGATTTGTGATGATCTCTTATGGTGTCCTTTGAAAGTTTTTGATCATTTCTGGTGGAGTTGATTTTGATTGCTTAATTTTCATTGGAGCATTCTGAGATGAATTCAATGGATAAATGAAAATAACTTCTGTGATTGCTAGTTTCATTAGTTTCCTATTTCTTTATTTGAATTATTTTTCAACATTTCGTGGATGTGATATCGATATGTTGACAAAAGATTGACGGAGTCAATAAAATTATTGCCACCTCCATATTTTCATTCCAACGTTGAAACCACTTTATATATTTGAACGAACGAGTTTAGAAACTCAACATTGTATTATTGTAGGATACTTATGATTATAGTTATTACCTTTGGAATTGACTACGAAATTGTAAAGCATGTGTTTGCTTAAAATAATTAAAAATATCAATAAATGTTAACATGATCATTTAGATCAAATAGAGTTATTGTTGAGCCTTCAATTCATACTTATTGTTAAGACCAGTAAGATCTATACTTGATTTTTAATGTCCATTGTTACTTATCTTGTTTAATGAAGTGCTCATCTTTGCTATTGTAAGTGCTTCATGTTATGCTATTGCATTCACATTAATGCATTTGTATGATAGCAAACTTGATTATATATATTTTTAGAGTTCTCACAAAATTTTCAATCATTATACTTTTATGTGGATATCTTAGACCATAAAACATTCATATTCTTGTTTTCACTATTGATGATTGGTTTTAATTTTAATTGTTTGTATTATTATTTTCCCTTGTAGTTCCATTTATTTTATTTTAATTAGGTGCTACATGGACTTTAAGTAGTTTAGATAGTTGATTTGAGCCAGGAGCATAATGTGCCCTATAATCCTATTATTCATGCAAATGCGATAATAACATTGAACAAATTGCAGTAAAAAGTAGTATCATAGACATACATGAAGTTACCATAACCATGGACTAATTTGATGTAATTCTTTTTTACTAGGTGTTGATGTTAAGGCAGGGTAAGGTGAAATTTGATTTCCTGATCTAGTTGTGAGTTTATACAATTTCCTGAACTAATTGTGAGTTGATCCCTATTAGTTTCACATTTTCCTCGGTTACTTCAATACCTTTTCTTCATTTCTTTGACTCCACCCTATTTCATTTCTTTAGTACCAATTATTTCCTTTATTCTTATTATTAGCTGCTTTTTTCCCTCTATTTTATGCATTAGTATGAATTGAGAGCCAAATTGCAAGTAGCTTGCTGATTAATTAGTTATATTTGTTAATCAGTTTGACATGATGTAAGGTAAACATTTCCCATCCATTTAACAATAATAGGATCGATGACATGCTTTTGTTATATGTATTTCAACTATTTCTTATATTTTAATAGTTTTTATATTGAAGTAAATCACTTGTTAATATCAATTAAGGGAGCAGATAGATTTTCATCATCAGAATCGTCTCTTCTATCTGAATGAAAATCATCATCAAACTTAACATGCATAGATTCTTCAACATATTTAGAAATAAGATTATGAACTCTATAAGCATTAGAAGATATTGAATATCCTAGAAAAATTCCTAAATTGATCTTAGAATCAAATTTATCCAATTTTTCTTTTGTATTCAATATAGTACATTTGCAACCAAAAGGATGGAAGTAAGAAATATTTGACTTTCTTCCTTTCCATAACTCATATGGAGTTTTGTTTAAAATAGGTCACAGAAATACTCTATTTTGAATATAACAAGCTATATTCACAGCTTCTGCCTAGAAATACTTATAAAGATTCATTTCACATAGCATAGTCCTTTCCATTTCCTGGATCGTCCTGTTCTTTCTTTCTACAACTCCATTCTGTTGTGGAGTTTTAGGAGCAGAGAAATTATGAAAATTTTCATTCTCTTCACATAACATTCTGAATTTTTCATTTTCAAATTTTCCACCATTATCACTCCTAATTCTAGCAATAGAAATTCCTTTTTCATTTTGTAACTTTTTGGATAGAACTTTAAAGCACTTAATGTAACAGCCCATCACCAATGGGAAGGGTAAAATAGTAATTTGGGACGGGTTATGAGTGTGTAAATTACCGATGATTGTTTATGTTAATTGTTTTCCGCATTGTGTATGTTTGTGTTTCAAAAAAAAATTTATACTGAGTTTTTGACTGAGTGATGTAGCACGCCATCCTCGCAGGGCACGGACTCGGATATCACCATCGATGTCGGGTCCGGGTCATGCGGAAGTGGGGTGTTACAATTTCCATATCTCAATTCATCATCAACATTCATACACCAAAACATGTAGTAATTTCACAAATCATTCAAAGCAATAAAAGCAACACTTACGAGGTAATTGAATTCATTTTATTCTCTTGCTTTAAAAGGAAACATTCATGGCTCATTACTCAATTATAAATATGAAACCCACCTTGAATTTCCTTGTTTAATAGTTGCTCAAAGAAACCTCTCCCCTTGGTCCTCTTTCCTTCCTTCATTTCCTTTAACATAAGCCAAAAGTTCTATTCAATAGAAATTCCAATTGAGAACCCACAAAACACATTCACAAAATCGATTCTAGAATATTAAAACCCAAACATTTCTTAAACTTCATGAACTAAAACTCTTCCAAAATCCAAAAGATTAAAATTAAAGTTACCTTGAATCTTCATCAAATAGTGAGATTGTTGGCTCAAATAGAAGCTCTTATCTTCCTCAACCTTTTTCCCTTCTTGAACAACCTTAAATTCCTTCTTGGAAGCCAAGCAAGGATGAAACCTAGCTTTTTCTTCTTTCTTTCCTTCCAAAACCGAAACTCTCTCCCTTTTCTCTCTTCTCTTCATTTATTCTCTCTCAATTTTCTTTTTTGCTTCTTCCTTCAAAGCCTTAAGACTTTCCAACTTAAGTGATCTTCCAAAAATTCCCTCATACAATCTTACCACCTTAAAACTTTAATTCAATTAACCTATGTCATAAAATCTTACTCACATTAACATAATAATTACTCCAAAAATAATTAATCTATTAAGACCTCAAAATTCATTTAAGTCATACCTAACTCCTTCCAAAAATCCAGACCCTTTATGATCAGGTAGTTGGAAGAATTTGATAACACTTCTTTCTAGAAAAATGTTCCTCATTGTCTTAATTTTTTAATGATACCAAAATCATTCAATTTAGTTTGAAAATCTGAAAGTTATACTCCAAATATTTTTGGACTGTTCTTATGCTAAAACAATATTCTATACTTAATTCTATCCAAAAATTGACTTTCTTAGAGACTGAATTAAAACTTGATTTCATCAAACAATTTGTAATTCTATGTCTCTAGTTTACTAAAAAAAATCATCTCACTTGGATAATTAGAGAAAAAGTTATGGCTAAAACATTGAAGCATACTCAGCGAACATGTTTCAACTACATTTTCCAGCTTTTAACTTCCAACGTTTCATATACAATAGTTCTAACTTCCAAGAAATATTTCGAGTCCAACAACTACACTAAATAACGAGACCTAAAACCATAGCTAGTGATAAGTCTAGGTCGATCCCATAAGGAGTGTTTGGTTAGCTTTTGTTATGAAAATAAAAAGTGTTTAGGTTATGGAGGGTTTTGGTTTTCAAATAAGAAAATAAAATAATACTAAACTAACAAAAACAAATTAAATCAAACAACAAAAATGAAAACAGTGATGAATACACTAAGGATCAGGTCATCAGCTCAACATCGACCTATACACAATTAAAGATACTTCATAAAATTGTTATTCTCATCATACCTCTCCTAGCAACTATTAATCGTAGGTTAACGGTAAGCTTTATTAATGCTGGCTTTACCTTAGGTTATAAGTTTATTAATTAAACCTAGCTATAGAAAAACCCATGATAAGCTATTTATATTTAACTGAACAACTACATTACGAGTTAGGAAAACAGATTAATCAAGGTAACAAACATAAATGATCAAGTCATTTAACCAAGGATACGTTATCCCTAATGATTCAACACCAGTAAGAAACACAACAATTATGGATTGTATCCCTAATGATTCAATATCATTAGTCGCCACAAACAAATTTTAACATAACAATTACAAATTATATTGAAGATTCTACCAATAGGTTTGTAATAAAACAATCCAATGAATGTATTAAGATTATCTTTAAACAATACCTAAACAATAAATATAGGATAACATAATCAATTCCTAAGAGAGAAAGAATACAATACTTATGAAGAGATGCCTAAAATGTGTCTTCAACTTTAACATCCCCTATATACCGAAGCAAGGAGGATTAGCCCTCCATGGCCTCTATGGGTCTCCTAAAATGCAAGCTTCTGTCACCTATCTTGTTTCCCAAACAATTCATCTAACCTTTTATAAGTTTCTATAGTCGCAACATGTCTACTTATATTAAAAACTAAGGTTCAAGTCCATGGATGTGACTATATTGTTTATAGCTATGAATGCCTTAAATGAGGCTCACATCTATAAGTATCCTTTGTATTGGCAAGACAACAAGTGTCATACTTTGTTTCAGTATGTCTCACAGTCGCGAGATGAGTGTCACACCCATGAGACATTTGTCATGGCTCTCACGGCTATGACAATTTCATGCATGATTATAAGCTGTTATACATTATTTATATAGCTCATATTTTTTCATTTTCTTGTCCTTTCTTGATCTAATCCTTCTCCTTCTTGATCCATAAAGATAAGGGAGTGTGAATCTCAAGGACACAGGCTCAAATATTGTGGTTTGACCTCACTTTAGCTCTTTCGCTTCCAAATTGTACCTAAAACCAAATATGAACTAAAGTGAATTCTTAAGCATTTCATAACATTAATCACTAAGTATTATGAAATAAATGTATAATAAATTAAGCACTTCAATTTCCCCCACACTTAGCATTTGACCATCCTTGGGCAAAATATCAAAATCAAAGTCACAAACCTAAAATACTTACTCATTTTCCATATTTACCAAGAACAGATAATGATAAGAAAAAAGGAATAACTTTCAAAAATCATAGAAAAAATTCAACATTCAATGCTTCTACTCATGATCAATCAATAATCATCACCTTTAGAAACTGAACAATCTAGAGGTAGAATTGAAAAAATGTGTTTAAATAAAATGGATCCATAGGTATACTCAAATACCATTCATAATCATGACATTCCACAACTTTGTATATCATTTCATTTCTCCACCACTAAGATTCACATGTATAATTTGAATCAAAAGACTTTTCAAGGTTGTAATGTGGGAAAAGGTAAAGGTGAGATGTAATTGGATAATGTAGCATGAAAACTTTTAAAGATAGTGAAATGAGAAAAACACTCAATATACCATCAAGCGTAAAAACTAAAACTCACTTACAATTATGTACATCAACTATAATGAATGCAAAAACTATATTTCATATCTCAAATTCAAGCTCTCACACTACAAAAAACATAAAGCATAATTAATTAGAAGGCATCACTCATAAAGATCGATGATAAACAATACATTGAAACTATAAAGAGTGAACCTTCTAAAACAACATCTAGCTCATATGTAACATACTCAAATCACCCATTCAATACAACTTTAAGAGGAGAAACTAATCATGAATAACTTTTCAAAATAGTTGCATTTCCTTCTAGATACTTTTATTTAAACATGTTTTTCTTTTTTATTTAAAAATTGAAAGAAGTTACAACAAACTTAAAATCCATTAACAAGACATAAAATGACATTTTAACGATTATAACCACCCCGCATATATGCACACCCCCACATTTATACTCTTGTACATCCATAATCATCAACAATAAAAAAATTCTTCGTTAGGTTTAAGGCTTGGGTAGGACATTTGGTTAGGGTTGAAGCATGTAACATGGTTAGAATAAATGAAAAGGCAATTAAAGCTCAAGGGGACTTAACAAAGGAAAAATCAAATCAATAGGTAGGCTATTTGGCTAATATAGCTTATGAAATAACGAATGCCTATATCATTTCTATATTAATGCGTGTGATAAATATGTGGTCTTTAATAGAAAATCAAAGAAAATTTAGGATGTACGTATCATGAAAGTCACATATAAACAAAAGACAGTGAGACTAGTATGGATGGGTTAGTCTATAAAGGCTTAAAATTGACTCGTGTCTACCACTAGTCACTACTCTTTAAAAGATAATGAATATTGACCATTCACAAGAATAAAAGTATATGTTAAAGTTTCCATGGATTCTTCCAGTTAATTCACTTTCTAATTATTACCATATAATCCTAGAAGAAATAGAGAAAGAGAAATTGTTTGTATGTTTGTTTGTTTCTTTCTCTCTCTTTTTGTTTGAAAACTTAAAAAAATGTAAGAACAAACAAACTTAAAAATACACATGCATATAAGAAACAAATGTGAAAATGTAAAGGAAAGGAAATAAACTTCCCTTGGGTTGCCTTCTAAGCATTGCTTTTGTTTATTATCACTAGCTCGACTCCATACTTTTCTTCTCACATGACAAAATTATGATATTCAAGTGTCACATTTTGCACTTTCTCCACATAAGGCTTAAGTTGATGATCTCTCATATTCGACATCTTCCTTATCTTTAAATTCTTAATCTCTACTGAGTCCATGCACTCTAGAAATATCTCGAATATCTCTTCAGCCTTTTCTTCCTTGTTTAATTTCTCCAACTTGTTCGGAAAAGTTAAAGGTTTAGTCTTAAAAATAATTATAGACTCACTACTCACCGTCAAGTTGAATAATGTATCCTTATCTCCTTCAAGCTACTCCTCCTCAACTTCTTCTTAACAAGCAATTTCTTGAGTATTATTCTCAAGCTCCTCTTCACTCTGTAAGGTCTCTGTACTAATGTCCCTTAGGTTCACCTTGAGTTGAGATGGATGTGTCTCATCACTTTGTGATGCTAGGTGGTCAAGAGCTTTCGTCATCTAATCTACCCGGGTTGCCAAGTTATGGATTCTAAGAATTATATCGTACTAAAATTGCACAGTATTAATAGAAAGAGACATAACTAAATCTTCCAAAGATGTAGTTGAGTGTCGTTACCACTCTAAAGTTTGGACACTAAACTTTATATCATGCCAAAATTGCATTTCCTCTTATTGAAATTGCAAAGTGTTAGGAGCGACATCATTAACTAATTATTATAAAGATGGACTTGATTCATAATAAGAAGCTTTTGGTCTGTTCAAGAATTGTTGTGTGTCTTGCAAATTATCAAGGAATGAATTTTGTTGGTTATCCCTGTTGGAGTTATGTAAATATAGTGCTCTGAAAACCAAGTGTATTTACATGTAACTTTATCTTCTTCAGTTACAGTTTTGTAATGAAAACATTTATTATTAATAAAACAAAAGAGTTTGGTTTTATTTGTGTGAGCATTATATATCTAGTCAAAAAGGTACCAAGAT
>JAOSBK010000006.1:24392979-24405649 GCA_027568895.1 Erythroxylum shatona | reverse complement strand
TCACTACCGGTTGAACCTCTAAACCTTAAACCTTTCCTTCGACCGGTTCGATGTCCGGTCCGGTTTTTAAAACATTGGTTTAAACACATAAAAGAAGATTATGAAGAATTTAAATGACAAAAATTAAGGCAAAATCATTATACATTACCTAATAGTGAAATTTATAAATTGATTCATATAATTCTATGGGTGATTTCAATTAATCAACATAGAATTAGATATTAGAATAATTGAGAAATTTCTATTATCCAATGTATGAAATCATGATTGCATAAGAAGTTCTAAGAGGGACTCGAATTCTAGTTATCATTGTTTCATTGGTTATTTTTTAGTTTAACTGTCCTTCTATTTTATCAATTATATTTATTTATTTTGATTTATTATTTTAAATTTTGATTTTGTTCAATCACTAGTAATCATACTCTCTGTGGAATTGACACTTGTTACCCATACTATATAACAATATGAAAATGGTTATTATTAGTAGTTATAGAATGATTTTTGCTTGCATATTTTGGGCAATAACTGGAGTTGTTTTTGAACCACTCTCACCATCACAATAAGAGAATTGTAATGGCTTACTAACTTGTTCTTATCCAAATGTCTAATTTATTCATGTCTAGCTAAGTAATACATTTATCTTATTCCTTTTCTAGGTCCTTATTTTTTATATCTATTATTTATGCGGCCAACTTGATTTTTTAGAGAACATCTTTATGTAGTGACTTGATGCCCCTACATACTAGAATTTAGGAACCTTGGTTACTAATTGGAGACATAAATTATATTATACATTCTCAAAAGTCTGATGGTGATAGACTAGCTTAAAATTCTCTTACTAGTGAGCTTAATTTAGCTATTATTCAATTGGTTGTTCTGGACTTGAAGTTTATGGGATAACTTTTCACTTAGACTAATAAGCAACACAGTAAATGGCTTATTAAGAGAAAACTTAACAGAGCCTTAGTGAATAATTTATGGTTAAACAAAATTTTAACCATTTCTATTAAATTTGGTGGCCTTTTATGTTTAAATCACTCACTTATTAAGGTCTTTCAACTTGGTACTATTCCTACTATCAAAGCCCCATTTTGTTTTAATATTTACTTGGTTAAGGAGAATAAATTTAAGGAAGTTGTGAGATCTGGTATGCAAAAGGAAGTTAGAGGTTATAAATCATTTCAATTAATGGTAAAGCTAAAAGATGGTAAAGAGGAACTTAAGGCATTCCATAGATTATTTACCCTATGCAAGCATTTCTCCAATATGTCATTAAGAAACTAGGAACAATTTGCTTTTAGCAACTATTCTCATTTTCTAAGTATTCATAGCTCTTTGATGAAATAAAAGGTGATGATCAATTAGCTTAAGGAAGGAGACAACACTACCAAGTACTTTTACTCTCTTATCTCACAAGAATAGCAATATAATTAACTCTCTCTTTGATAAAGATAATGACCTATACAGAGACCTAGACTTGATCAAAGTAACAATTTATAATTACTTTAGAAAATCTTCTATTTAGGAGTTGATGCTTATTGTTGGATGTGGTGAGGAATACTAGACCCTTTTCCTTTTTGGATGTCAAGTATGCTCTATTTAGCCTAAATTCTAACAAATCTTTAGGTCATAAAAAATTAAATGCCTCTTTCTTTTTTTTAAAAATATGTTCATCTACGGTAATTTATTGGTGGAGGTTGTTTAGAAATTTTTGGAAGTAAAAACAATTTAAGGAGATAAATAAGACCTACATTTGCCCTGTTTTTAAGAAGAGAAATATAAATTCTCTGTATGATTATCAACTAATTTATACTATAATACCATTTATAAGGTGATTTCTACTTTGTTGGCATATAGACTAAAGATATCCTTGAAGTCATTTATTAGCTCTTATCATAATGCTTCTATACAAGGTGGAAGCATTAGAGATACTATTTTCCTAGCTCAAGAATTCTTTAAAATTACAATGTTAAAGCTTCTATTAAGAGTTGTTCATTAAAAATAAACTTTTACAAAGCTTTTGACCCTTTATTCTAGAGTTTCACTATCAATTGCCTCTAAGATTTTGGTTTTCTAGCTCTTTTTGTTAAATGGATTCAGACATGTATAACTTCTATTTCTTTTAGTATTTTAGTCAATGGGGAACCTACTTTATATTTCAAAGGAGCTAAAGCCATTAAGTAGGAAGACTTGATATCCCCTTTACTTGTTGACCCTAGCTAGAAGTTCTCACAAAAGTGTTAGCATGTGGAATTGAGGTTAGTGATTCCTTCAATTTTCATTTCGAATGTAAGCAACTTAGGATCTTTAATTTGATTTTTGTGGATGAATTGTTTCTTTTCTGTGGAGTTGATCATAATTTCCTTTAACTACTAATGAACTCCCTTAATAAATTCTCTAAGATATCATGAAATAAATCTAGAAAAAAAAAATATACTCTTCATTTTAGCTGGAGCGAGAAATACTTCAAGACTTAGTGTAATAATTGGGGTTCAAATTCAATAAGCTCCTTTTAGATACCTCAGGGTTCTAAATAACGACTAAAAAGCTAATGTTTAAGGATTGCCTTCCTCTCTTAGAAATTGTCTAGCGTTAAACTGTTAGTTGGCATAATCGATTCCTTTGTTATATAAGAAAATCAAAGCTAATCTCCTTATTTCTTTCAAACTTACATATTCATTAAGCTCCCATTTAATTCTTCCTAAGAGAATTATCAAAGAGGTTGAAAGATTGATAAAGAACTTATTATGGTCAGGTGGTGATATTAACTCTGCTAGTTCTAAAGTTAAATTGTCCAAGCTAAGCTATTCTAAACAAGAAGGGAGTTTAGGTATATTTTCTACCAAGGCAATGAACCAAATGTTGCTTGTTAAAACTTTTTTGGAGGTTTTTTAATGACAAGGAGATGGTTTGGGTCAAATAAGTGAGCATATACTATCTTTTTAATACTAGCTTTTAGGGTAAAAGGGTGAATAGAGAGTTTTTTTTTATCAATGGTGCAAATGTTGAGATAGAGGAATGTGCTTAATTTTTTCTTCAAAAAATTTAGTAAAAAATGTAGGGATCATAAGGGTCTTTTTACCCTTAAATAAACTTTAAAACCTTATGCCTTTTTATACCTAGAGTTAAATCCAACGACTAGCATTTTATTTTGCACGAATTTTCGAAGCATCAACTATTCACTTCTACAAGTAAACACTTTGATTAGATAATAGAATTACTATTTGACACTATTTCTTAATTGTCACATGGTGAAAAAGATTCATAGTTTTACGTAGCTTGAATAGAAAAGAAAATGAATATTAGCTTTCCAATTTCTATCCTTTATAAAAGTTGGAGGATATGAATTACTCATTTTATTTGAAAGTTGCATTTATGTTACAAAATTACCACTAATATCTTATAACACATTATAAAACTTTTTTTTGTTATTATTATCTAAGAATTTTTTCCCAAAAACAACTTAGGAAATGAGGGTAACCATAATATTATTTGAAAAATGAAGTTAATAATTACTAAAAAATCTCCACTACTTGACACCATAGCATAATTTTATGACTTTTATTTGAAACTTTTTAGTTTTTTTAAACATTATATAAGAATTTTTATTTTTTTATTTTTTTAATAATCTCGTTGAATGCATTGCAATATCATGTTATTCAATATTTATTTTCAACTTATTTATATTTACAAATTATATTTTTCTCGTGTAATTTGAAAATGGTCAAACGCCTCCGATGTATATCATTAAGTTTGAAAACTTTTTTGAAATAGCACTTTTTAGAGCACCATATGTTTATTATTCTTCATATTATGTGAATTTTTATTTTCATGAAAAGGATAGTATTTACAATAATTTAATTTATTATGTATGTAAATTTTACAAAATAAAAATAAAAATAAAATATTATTATTATTGAGTAATCTTCCACAAGGTGTTTATTTGAGTAAGAATTAGTTTATAATCAATTAACAAATGGTTCTATTTATTGAATCTTTTTGCACTACTTAGATTTTGGCTTCTGTTGTTTCATAAAATTCTTGATATACATGTGTTTAGACGGATATTGAACATAAAATGATGACCGATAGGAAACCTCTTAATCAAGGATCCAAGGCTCTAAGAGAGTAGCTTATTATCCAAAATTACAATCATTCACTATTACATTTTTGATCAACCTATCTAATCAATAAGCCACCATGACCATCAAACAAATCTAAGCTCCATACACTTTGGTTCCTTAATTAACTGCTCCATCGTAACGTGTTTTATAATGATAACAGTCCCAGATACCTCATATTTACTTAATAGAGGCCGTAAAAGTACATCTCCCTAGAAAGAAAACTTACCTAATTTGCTTTAGTTATATCGAAGAGATAAACTTATTTGATCTTGCAAGATGCAATTGACCTTTTTTTTTTAGCATATAACCTGTAAGTTTTACTATAATTTTTCGGTTTTAGCTTTCATTTCTTATGTTTACAAAAAATATTTAGTTAAGTTTATAAAAATTAGAAAAATCAATTTTTATTTTATTTTTGTCATAACTTGATTTATCTGTAACTAAATATATAATATTTAATTATTTAATATTAAATTACTAATAATAATTTTAAAATATAATATAATTTTTATAATTAATTTTGAATCCAACATTTAGAAAATAAATAAAATTTTAAAGTTTGTAATTATTTAACGTATACATTTTAAATTAAAATATCTTAAAATATATATTTCAATTTTCTAAGTAATAAAATTAAACTATATCAAAAATAAAAATAAAAATAAAAGTTTGTTCTTATTAATTATTTAATTTGTTAAATATTGTGTGAAGTATTAAGATAAAATTATTTAATTTATAGTATGAACATTTTTAATATTTTATTATTAGAAATATAATTAAATTAATATTAGCAATTGATAATTTTTAATTTTTATTAAAAATAAAAAGTCACAAAGCAAAAATAAAATAAAATGAAAATGAAATCAAACTCAACTTAATTAGTTTTAACAAAGCTTTCAGTCTAACTCAATTGTAACGAGTATCCAAGGTTGTGGTTTGCACTGGATTCTAAAATCTTGCTCTCCATCTTTTAATAATACAAATAAAAGAAATATCAAATCATTTGTGGAGAAGTAGGTTCGTTAGGTTGGATCTAAGCCATAAGTTTTAACCATTAATGTTTGTACTAAAACTTAATTTAGATTCTATTGTTTGAAATTATTTACAAATCATAACATTTAAATTAAATACTCAATTAATAGAATCTTTAATTATGATGAATTATATTAATTAATTCTTACATAAATATTTTTTTGATATTTTTTACCTTATATAATATTCACTAATGCCATATGAAGCTGTAAGGAACCCACTTGAAATTGGGGGCTCTACTTTCAAAATAAAGCTTTTTCTCCATTTTTTTCTTTTTCTTTTTCTTCTTCTTTATGAGACTTACAATTTTTTTTTGGTGTGAGTGGGTTCTAATGTTATTGACAACGGTGAGCAGCCACAATGCAACAAACACAACATGCCTAACTCTCATTAAATCAACTTTGAGTGAAGCATTATATCATAAAAAACTCTACATTAATATGCACTTCTTTGTTAATCCTCCAAATGTGTGTGGTCATGGCTTTTATCAAAATTATAGCTTTTGTCTTTAAAACTCTCTAACAACTATGTATTATTATAGAGATCCTAGTAAGTATTAGTGACTTCTTTTTTTTCAATCTCTGAAATTGTTAACAATTTGTTGTTAGAAGTAATGCAATATTGAAGTGCAAGAGAACAAACCATGAAACCTTTTCTCCTTCTTCTCTTTACCTTCTCTCTACTCCATCTACACCAAACCATGAAACCTTCACTCTTTGAACTTCTCCTTTCCTTTACCCTCTTTTTTCTCCAGCCAACCTTTTTTCTTCTTCTTCTCCATTTTCACTCTCTCTCTCGAACTACTTCTTTGTTTGGCTGAACCTAGTTTTTTCCTTTTTTGGTAGCCCATTCTTTTCATCGAGTATCGGGTTCTGATAGTTTACTGTTAATGGTAACATGGCACTTGGTGCCCAATCCTTGTCTCCATCTCCTTTAGTGGCAACAGAGGACTTCCCTCCTCTATCTGTCAACCTTACACCCTCCCCATCTTATAACCCACTGCATAAAGTAGAAAAGTCAACATGGAGTCGCATTATAGAAGATCTAGAAACTTTTGGAAGCTTGCAGTTTGTTTCAAGTGTTACAGAGGGACTTGTTTCTCCACCAGAAGATGTGTTGCAGTTGGGAGCTACCAAATGGTAGTTGTCCCTTGTACCCGAATGTCCAACATTAGGCATAACTCAACTGAAAAAAAGGGGTTTTTAAATCACTCTCATCTTAGAAGATGACCTGTTCATCTTTCAATTCTCTTCAGTTGATATGGTGACAAAGGTGATGGAGTTGGGGACTTAGCTCATACAAGGTAAACCTTTATATTTGAGAAAATGGGAATTGAGTTTTAAGCTAGATAGAGCAGAGATTAGAACATTACCTATATGGATTAACATGCAGAAGGTTCCTCTTAAGTATTGGTCTTCAGAAGGTTTATGATAATTTGCTAGCTACATTGACACATGTTTTACCATAGACAAGAACACAACAAAAATCAAAAGGGTGGGTTATGCCAGGGTATGTGTTGAAGTTGAATATAGAAAAGCATGCTAAAAAACATTCTTATAATAAGGTATGGTGAAGGTGGTAGATTGATTAAAGGAAAGATACAAGTGTCCTACTCATGGAAACCTCACATGAAGAACAAAGCTAAGGTCTAGATCCCTAAGAAAAATAAAACTAAAGAAGAATACAGACAACACACATCCCTTGTTAGTTACTAATGAAGTTATAAATAGTGATGATCAACACCAGTAAAGCAAACAACTTGAAGAGTACAGTAATTCAAAACAAAGAGACACTCCTAATGAAAAAAATAAGACCCATAATCTATATGAAACATCTAAGACAAGTGAGAAGAGTTGCACTAATTTCGATGGGAATGATTAGACCAAGGTGATAAAGGAGCTAGCATATTCATCTGATACAAATGTACTAAGTCCCCTTGTTAATCAATAGCTTGAAGTTACTTCTCCTATAAACTCACCTATTCAACATAATATATGTGAAAATGAAGAATCTCAAAATAGGTTAATCTTAATTGATATACAAAACCAAGATGATGGAGGAGAAAATGTGTCACCTACTAATAATGCAAAGATAACTAAGTCCAGAAGTGAAATAGAAGTCACTAAGTAGAAAATGGATCAATGGCTTGTAATGGGGTCAAGTAGTAGAAGATACAAGAGGAAAACCAAACCTCAACTCCCTTTAAGAATTATACAATATGGAATGTGAGAGGACTCAATTGTCTTAATAAACAATTGGCTCTAAAGGACTACCTAGGGACCAATAATTTGGTTTTTGTTGGTTTGGTGGAAAATAAACTAAAGGAAGAAGTATTTCAAGAGGTTTGAAGTTCATGGAAAGCTTTAAGCAATCATTCAAAGCATCCAAATGGTAGAATCATGGTAGCATTGGACCCTACTTATCTAATCCTGCTTATCTAACTCTCTCCAACTAGTTTTACACTGAACAACTCATCCATTGTTGAATTCATTATAAAAGTAGACAAGATGCCATTAGCAATTGCTGTTATATACACACACAACTGGGAGTCTAAGAGGGCTAGTCTGTGGAGGGACTTAAACATTATTGAATTGAACATTACAACTCCTTAGATGCTTGTGGGAGACTTTAGTTGTTTTCTTTCTCTAGCTGAATCTATTGGGAGAAGAATCATTACTCATGCAAACACAAAGGAGTTAACTAAACTTACCTCTCAGATGGGATTGGTTGATCTTAAGTTTCAAGGACCCATCTATACCTAGAGCAACCATCAACCATCAACCATCAACAGGGAGCATCTTTGATTCTAAAGAAACTAAACATATGTTTGGTGAATGATTGATGGCTCATCAAAATAACAGAGAGTATGTAGTATTTAGGGAGCCTTTTTTTAAGAACACATTATATTCAATGTCCACATCACCAAAAGCTAACTGATAACATTTAGGTTCTTCAATTCTTTGTTAAAATATCCATAACTAGATTCAATTACCGTAGATGCTCTTGCTAAAAGATTTTAGGGATCCAAAGCATATTAATGTTTGTAAATTCTGAAGTTCATCAAACCTGAATGTATCAAATTGATGAGGGGAGTCATTGATCCTACAAAGACAGATAAAGCCCAAGCCATGAAGGAGTTATCATTCACTCAAAAAAAAAGGGCAAATAACCCTACAGATGCCACACTCATTGAGAAAAAGAAAGCAGATGTTAAGAAATATCTACAATCTTTTAACACTTACATTTCATAACCGAATCAGAAGTCTAGAATTCATTGGATCTAGCAATGAGATAGAAATTCCAGGTATTTCTTTAGTTTGATTCAAGGAAAAAGGAATAGAAACTAGATTGTGTCTCTAGAAGACAATAATGGCACTGTGAGGTATAATCAAGAAAAGATGAAAGACACAACTAGAAGCTACTTTAAAGTTATAAATGGTGAAGCTGCCCATACTAGTAGCTTTTTAGAAGATCTACTCAGCTATATGCTTTATTCCATTGATCTATCTCATCATTTAAAACTCCTCAAGTAGGTTACTAATGAAGAGATAAGAAGGGTTTTGTTCTCATTTCATCCTGACAAGTCTCTAGGACTAGATGGATTTAATGTAAGATTCTTCAAGGAAAATGGAATATCTTACAAATGTCAGTGATCAATGGAATGTAGGAATTCTTCAGGAGTGGTAAGTTACTTATAAAGATAAACAAGACTTACCTAATCTTAGTTCCTAAAAGTCCTAATCCTATGGGCTTAAATGACTTCAGATCTATCGTTTATTGCAATATGGTGTACAAGATCATTGGAAAAAATCCTAGCTAACAGGTTAAAGGCTACTTTACCTAGCTTAATTCATCCAAGTGAAGGTGCTCCTGGTAGAAGTATGAGTGACAACATCATATTAGCCCAAGAATTGTTTAAAGATTAGAAGTACAAGAGGCATATTAAGAGTTATGACCTCAAGATAGAATTCAAAAAGGTATATAACACTATTGAATGGAGTTTCATTATCAACTCTCTGTATGCTTTTGGAAACCTTCTAAGTTTATCAAATGGATTCAGGCCTGTATCACATCTATGTCCTTTTTAATGATGATAAATGGAGAACCTACCTAAATTTACAAAGCTATCAGAGGAATTTGTCAAGATGACCCCCTTTCTCCCTATTTGTTTGCTATTGCTATGGAAGTTCGTCAAAGAATAACACAACTTTGTATACAGGAAAATATGAATTTTAGATTTCATAATCAATGTAGAGATCTTGGAATCATTAAACTTTATTTTTGCTAATGACTTGCTTATGCTTTGTGTCAATGATCCTGCTTATATGACAACACTCTTAACATCATTGCAGGCTTTCCAAGAAGTGTTAAGTCTCATATTCAATCCAAGCAAAACAGGTGCTTATCTAACTAGACATAGTTGTGATGATTCAATGAGAATGATAGAAGATGTGGGACTCACTATTCTTCAATTACCGCTCTCGTACTTAGGGGTTCCAATCTTTATTAATAAACTCAAGGAAGCTAAATGCAAGCCCCTTATTGACAAAGTGAACGGAAGAATCTCTAAATGGAGCAACAAATTCCTATCATATGGAGGTAGAGTGTAATTAGCTATCTCCATTTTTAACATTTTTCATCTTTATATGTTATCGCACTTAGTTATTCCCAAAGGAGTTATGAAGAACATTGATAAAATTATTAGAGACTTCATTTGGAATGGACAGAGTTCTAGTGTAGGGAGAAGTGCTAAAGTGAAATGCAGTGTTATATGTCTTCAAAAACAGAATGGGGGCTTGGGAATCAACTTAGCGAGTAAAATGAACAAGATTCTATTAGTTAAAAGATTGTAGAGCATTTTCTAGAAAAAGAGAACTTATGGATAAGGTAGGTTAGTATGTACCACATCAGACAAAAAACCATCAGTTCAATTACTCAGAAAGCTTATCAATCTTATACCTTTCAACAAATCTTCCACACTAAGTCCTTTATATGTCCTCACATCAAGCACTACATTTGTAATGGAGTAAGCATTGCATTTTAGTTTGATCATTGGCATGAATTGGGCCCTCTCTCTAATACTCAACTCTTTCCAACTTTAAGAGGTTCTATCCCAGAAGATACTAAAGTGTAAGTTCTAATTCAAAACAATAGTTGGCATTGGTCTTTTCATATAAGTAGATGAATTGGATTGATTGTAGAACATTAGCCTATATATAATCCAAACCAAGCCAAAGATGATGAAATCAAACGAGAACTTCACAAGTCTTATCCATTTACTACTCAGTCCTATGAGCAATTGTTCCTATAGTTAAGTTCCCTTTTCATACTCTTATATCGGGATTAGATATATCACCAACTCATTCTTTTATCTTATGGTTAGCTACACTATATAGATTAGGAACCAAAGATAGAATCAAATTTCAAATTCTTGATCCAAGTTGTCCTTTATGTTATAAAGAGAATGAAACATTAGATCGCATATTCTTCAAGTGCTTTCAAACTAAGTAGATATGGTGTGTATTTCTCAACCTCTTTAGACTATAAAATTGAAATCTTAACTGGATGAATTGGTTAATTTAGGTCAAATAGTTGATGTGAACTAACAAGAAAGATCAAAAGGTTTTCAAGATTGGATTTGCTATGGTGGTCGAAGAAGTATGCAAGTTCAAGGAATACGGGCAAATGCAGTTTTACCTCAAGTTAAGAATGACAATCATGATTATTGCTAATCAAAAACTCATTTTCCATCATATTAAAATGCTACTGAATTTATAGAAAATGCTATTATTAGATTTCCTAGTATTGTAGTCACTTGAATTTTGTATTAGCTCCTTTTTGTGGAGTAGTAACTTGAATTATTCTTTAGTTTTCACCTTTTATGAATGAATTAATCACTTACTTTTTTTAAAAAAGTAACTTAATATTGTTGGAAGAAATGAAAAATTCCTGCAAGTGGTATTCCCGAAAAAGAGCATGCCTGTTATTGACTCAATATTGTGCTCATGCTCTTCTTGTTTTTAATAGGTTTGGAGCTTATGTTAGGGAAAGAGGAGTCGGTCATGCAGCAGAAACAAAGTAACCAGAACCAATAAACCTTTCCCTATGTGAATAACACAACCAACACCAAAAGAAAAACAACAGCTAACAAACTCACAAGAATTAAAAACTAAACTGCAAGAAATAAAACACATAGGCAATTTTTACGTGGAAAACCTCCCTCAGTGTGAGAAAGGAAAAACCACAAGACCTAGTTCAGTAAAGAAAAACTCCACTATCATCAATCAATTTACAAAGAGTTTTTCACTTCTAGATATAATTAGAGTCATCACGCAACTCAAGAGACAACAAAAGTCATCAACAAGATGAAAGAATCAAAGATTTGAGAATAATATCGCCCTTAGAATCTGACGGCAACTTCGATTGAAGATTAAGGCACCTTGGAGACCTCTAAATCCAATCTGCACCGTTCAAAATGAAGAACAACGAGAGAGGAATCTCAGGTTAAAATTTTAGTCCGATTCTACAAGAAATTACCACGCGATCGAAGGTTATAAGAAGATTGTACAATGTTGGAAAGAATAACAAAAATTGTCACCTAAGTCTCTCTTTTCTCTTTTCCCTCTCTTTTCTCTTATGACTGAACCTCTTCAATTTTTCTTAACCTATTTAGGGTTAAAAGAACCCTTTAATACTTGGGTTTTGGGCTCTACTTAGAAGTGACCCAAGCCCAGCAAATCTCCCCCTCATGACTAAGTGGAGGATTTGGCCATACCGGCCATCAAACAACAAGTATTAAGCTTCTCCTTCAGCAATGCTTTAGTCATCATGTCAGCACCATTATCATCTATATGAACCTTCTCTAACTCTAGCAACTTGGAATTCACCACATCTCGTATCCAATGATACCTAACATCAATGTGCTTCGACCTTCCATGGAAACTAGCATCCTTATCAAGATGAATGGCACTTTGGTTGTCACAAAACAATACATACTGGTCCTGCTTGAAACCAAGCTCAGGAAGAAAGGTTTGCATCCACAACAACTCCTTGCAAGCCTCTGTAGCTGCAATAAATTCAGCCTCTGTAGTTGACAAAGCAACACGCTTCTGAAACCTTAACTGCCATACTATAGCTCCTCCTACAAACTTGATCATAAAACCTGATGTAGACTTTCGAGAATTAACATCTCCTTCTACGTATGCATCAGTAAAACCAATTAACAAAGACTTATCACTACCAAAACTAAGACTCAAGTCAGTTGTACCTCTGAGATACCTCATAATCCACTTCACCGTATTCCAATGCTCTTTACCTGGATTAGAGAGAAAACGACTCACTGTACCAACTGCATAAGCAATGTCTGGCCTGGTACACACCATAGCATACATCAAACTGCCAACTGCTGAGGCATATGGAACTTTCTTCATCTCTTCCTTCTCTTCATCTGTAGAAGGACATTGGTTGACACTCAACCTGAAATGAGGAGCAAGTGGGCTAGCAACAGGTTTAGC
>JAOSBK010000006.1:24381267-24392879 GCA_027568895.1 Erythroxylum shatona | reverse complement strand
ATCATAATAATAATAATAATAAGAACAATAACAACAACAACAACAACAACAACAACAACAACAACAACAACAATAAGGATTTTTTAATCTTTTTGTTATTTATTCCTTTCTTATTTCAAGTTTATATTTTCAAACTAGACACTAAAATAGAAATTCTTTATTTATTCCATTTCTTAAACCAAACAAAATAATACTTATTTTTTTCTATTACTCATCTTTTCTATTCCTAAGAATAACTATTCTATTCCTTGTTTATTCTATTCCAATGTACTAAACAGGCCGTTAGGGTTAAAAACTATCCTTTTATACTTGGGCTTTGAGGTTTCCTTAAAAGTGACCCAAACTCAACAGCTTGATAGTCGAGTATTATATCAAATGGGGAAGAAGGCCTTTAAATAGCCATAATCAAGATTTGTTATATGCATTGGCACCTCATATGTTATCAGTTAAATCATTAATAAAAGAGTTTCTCCAGGATCTTTCCTAATTCTTATGGGTGTCTCTTTTTCCATTAATACGCGAATACGTGCAGAGTTCAAGCTTTTAACCACTAATTTGGATAGTATGGCGATATTTGTCTTAATTTTTTATAGGATCTCATAGAGGAAAAAGACGACTAAAGAAGGAAAAAAAAAACTCTTATTTTGAAAGTGAGACCCACACCCACCAAGATGATGTAGCATTGGATATGTACAGCTTATAGTATTTGAATGACGAAATTTATAGAACGTGAACTCCTGAAGGGTTTACTGCGCTGAATGACTGGTGCGATCAAAATTTGCAGCCTTGAGAGTCACATGTGTAAGGACTTGAAACAGAAACTTGTAAAGAGGCGAGAAGCCTCAATGCGGCTTGTAACTAGAGCTAAATGAGGCTACAAAATGACAAAGCAAAAGGAAAGAATATAGAGTTACTAGAACTTCGCTCAAAAGATTTGATTATGGCAACCGTTTGGGAGGCTTCATTACGGATGAGTTGGCAGTAGCAGTAGTAGCAGCGACAATTTTTTTAACATCTGAAAGATACAGTTTTGAGAGTCAGTTGCATAAAGCAATATAAGAGAATAATTCATGAGCTAAACAATAAGTTAAGGATGTCCTAGTTTACACCCACTTGTCGGAGCTTTGGAGGAATCCCTTGATGCTGAGACAAATGCCGATTTGGCTTGTCCAAGTTTTTGTAGGCTTCGAATCTTTGATGCCAGTTTACTCCTGAAGAAATCAAAGATACAAGATTGAATGAAGATGCACATGTACAGGCCACAACATGACAACTGCAATAAGAGACCAAAATGTAGCTCAAGAGACGCCATCTCCTGTTCTTGCTTTCCACCGTACGTCACGTATGTGTTCTCTATATTGTTTCTGTTCTTTTTTTCTTTCTTTAATTTTCTCTCATTGTTTCCCAAATAATGATTCACAAGAGTCCGTGTATGCCTAGTGATACACATACAAAGCTTTAAAATGTTGCAGATTTAATTTCAGCATTTAGCGTTTACAAATCACAAGATCCCAATAAGCAGCCTGCTAGGCAAAACAAGGATTTCTCCCATGAAAAAGACAGGTGTGAAAAGAGAGAGTTGGAATCATTCACTAGGAACCTGCTTTTAATTAATGATGAGATTTTTATAATGATTAAGTGCAATTTATGGTGATTGAGTATTCAGAATGTAATAACAAGTAAACAAGTTTCAAATCTTCCTTTGTAACCATCACAGAATGATGGCAGAATATTATTGAGCGTGTTCATATCTTTGTTGATTAAAATTATTATCTTTTACTTTTCTTTCTTTCCTATTCTTCTTCTTTTACTTCTCATCAGCATAAAATTCAAATCCTTTGAAATGGTAACCAATGGCTTTTCATGAAACATCAAACTTACGAATAGTATGATAAAATGTATTCTTCCTTTGTGCTTGCAAGCGTTCCTATGTGTGTATATTGAAATGCAACTCAACTTTTATCAGGAAAACAAGATCATATACTACTTACTTCTCCAACTTGTCTGATAGTTTTGTGCTTTCGTCTGTGGAGCCATCAAGCTCATTCCCTGCAGGAGGAACACTGTCAGATATGTCACATAGTCTATCTTCATTATCCCCATCACCAGATTCAGAGATCTCAACATCTGGTGGTGCACTATCCTGAACAATCGCCTCTCCATAATGCTTGTCACTCTTCTCTGTGTTGTCCTCATCAGAAGCTGCGTTTTCTCCATGGAAATGTTTTGGATCTTTAAGTAATTGTAAGCGCTCAATTTGCTCATCCTTTTTGGATATTGTGTCTTTTAGAGATGCCACCTACATAGCCCAACAATGTTCTTACAACATAGTACATTTTGTCTTCAAATAAATTTTTAAGTTAAAGGAACTAATAGCCATACATCAATGCTAATGCAAAATTACTCCACTTCTCCAATCCATGTTTTAGGTGTGAAGTCAGGCTTGCTTCACTGGACATGTTAAGGTTTACATGAGCACTAGACAACTTGGTCTACTCGATTACACATCATTTCTAAAGAGGTCATATGCAGCTTTTCAATCCTGTACTTTATTTACTTGATTGCTAAAGTCCAACCTAAACCTCTGCTACTAAGGTTGATCTTGGCCTAGAAATGATGGTTAAAACTAAAAAGAGAAACGCCAATTATTTGGATTTTTGTTCAGAACTCAATCATCTAATCAAATCCTTACCTTACATTAAATCATGAACACAAACACTCACTGTAATCTTAGCTCATATATGCAAATAAACATCACTGCAGCTTGCCTGATTAACTTGACCAAACTCTAACTCGGTTAATTTAGACTCTTTTCTAAAAGAAACTTGGTCAGCATAACAGCTAGGAAATGTGAAAATGGCTAAGGTGCCGATTAATCTTATATATCCCAATAATAGCAAAGGCATAAGTCAGTCAAACGAGATATAATAATAGATACAGTGTGGTAAAACAGGAATTGTCCAGATCTCACAGGTCACTTGGTAATCAAGGTACATGATTTGAGGGGCAGATACACGAAAAGGCCAAACAAAATAGAACTACTTAATTTCTATTACCTTTATTTAATATGTAAGTTGGAACTATTTTAACGACAATCAAAAGTGAAGGGACCAAGGACATCGAGGAAGTTGGAATTAGATAATTAGAAAATTCTATTATCTAATTTCTTCTGAAAGATTATCAACAGTTAAACATGGGTTATAACTACAAGTATGGGTGGAAAAGAGTGCCAAAATCAGTGTCAGCAGAGCATACAAGAGAAAGATTAAAATTTAAACATTTTAATAGCCATTAAGATCCCATTCGCATGCCTAGGTGATGTTAACGTTGGTGGTCAGCAAAGCAGGTTAAAAGTAAAAAGACGACGGTGGACTCAAAAAGTAGCGAACCTGCTCCATCAACTCTCTGACATCTCTACCATCTTTACTGCTTCGTGCAGCACCGAGTTCAACACCAGAAACCCTCTCAGCAAACTTGAGAGTGCTCATTGTTTCAGAATATGAACTTGCATCAGGATTGAGTTGCACAAACATAAGTGTCTTTGCCTGACCTCCTGCAATATCAAACCCAGCATACGAGTTCACATTAAGCTTAATCGTAGAAAACAGTTGTGTCGAGATAAGATAGGAACCATGACATGATGAGAACACATGTCAAAACATTACCTAAAGAGCTTTGGAGGAGTTGAGTGAGCTTGCTGTTTCTGTATGGTACATGAGAACTCTTTTGTGCAAGAGCAAAAATGACATCTCCAAGGGCAGATAATGATTTGTTTATATGCTGTGCCTCCTTAAGTCGATCTCCAGTTACCTCCGAGCGATCAACCCTTTCACTTCCTGCTAGATCCACTAGATGAAGATTACCTTGCAATATACCACCTGTGTGCAAATCCTTTCCACGAACATTGATACTGACAACACTGTGTGCAGAGATCTGAATTAAAAAAACTTGATGGATTTCAAAGTGATGGATAACACAGACATATATGTGTTCCAAGGCTAAACAATAAGAACCTATGTGATCGACTGCTTCTTTCGTTCATGGCTGTAGCACTAACGGCTTTGTTTTTAATTCCAATATCCATCACTTCTAATACATCTGAAGTCGATGCAACAGGGAGTATGGTAGCATTAGGCACAGCTAACCCAGTAGTTTGTGAAGTAGACATGATCCCAAGTGTGTGCAAGTCAAGGAAACTAATTTGCACTCTCATTGGAAAAAGGAACAAATTCAAACTTCTATGAATACGCAAATAAATGTATGAACATAAAGATGTTCCACTAAATAGAAATGTAGCTTTGGAGCTAATGAAGGGTCAATGAATTCCTTTTTAGGGTTAATCAGATAATATAGTTGTTATGTTTAAAATACTTCCAAAAAAATAATCTGCAGAGGCTTCAAATAATCATAATCAGACTAAGAGGAAAGGATATTTTTTCTGGGAACCACCGGTTGCCAATAGATCACGCACTTGCTCATTGTAGATTTCAATCATTTGTACCCCAACCTCGAATGTAAAAGAAGCACTTCTGCTCCGTGATATAGCGAAAAGGTCATTAAGAGCTCGATAATTTACTCCCCAGTCCTCTTCAGTTGCTCCATCAGGGCCAGTCTGGAAAAGGACATCTTGATAAGCACGTCTGGAAGTCATTACTTCACAAGAAACAAGCATAATTATATATATAAAAAAAAAGTCCATACCATTGTGTAGGTCTTCCCAGAACCAGTTTGGCCATACGCAAATATACATACGTTATACCCATCTAATATACAGCGGATCAAAGTTTTGGTGTCTGAAAATACAGCCGCTGCAAATACTCAAAACTCACACAGTTAGTCATTGCTACAATCTCACATTGTATTCTCATTCTGAAAACAAAAAACTAGCAAGGAATATTTGCTGATCAAGAATGTAATGTAGAAGTTAAGAGATATTAAGATTAGAACCTTGAGTAGCATCTGGACCATAAACCTTATTAAACCTGAACATTCTTTGGCCATCCTTCCCTTGTTTAGAAGGATTTGCAACAATCAACTCTCCATCTTCACCAATATACTCTATTATTGATCCTTTTTTAGGCTGACCAGGAAGAAATGGCCTTATCCGACAATACACTCTTATGTTTCCTGCAGAATGAAATACAGATATTGTATTAGAAGCACATTGGTAAATCAAACGGTAAAACCAATACCTTTTAAATCTTGAAGCTCGTTAAACATCTTCCTATTTTCAGCCAGAACTAAATGATAGTTCTCATTTGCATCTACTAATGTTTTCAGCTTCAATCCTGTACAAAGCCAATGTTAGATCATTGCTAACTGCATGAAATTGACAAAAATTTAGAATAGAGATAACCAACCCAGGTGGTCAACTTCCTCTTGATAGCTCATCTGCACTTTTACAATGTCATGCCTCACAGTACCACAAGATGATCTCAATTCCTGAACATTTTCGACACTTAGTATCTGAAAACATGGAAGGCCTACAAGATAGATCACATTTTCACGCACCTGTATTGCACCGATTTGAAACTCCATAAAACTCCGGAAAATATCTTCTTTCTTATTCCAATTCTGGCTTTTTGATTTAGAAAGTGCCTCCAAAACTTTCATCCTGCTCCTTGAATCTTCTAAAAGGTGTTCAAGCTCTTTTACTTTTGCCTCAAGGCCAACTTTTGAACCCTTAGTTTCTGTCTCCATTTGTAAACAACGCATTTCATGTGTTTTCTTCACTATTTCTAGTTCTTGCTTCAGAGCTGAAAGTTCAAGACTCTTTTGCTCCTTCTCTCTTAGCAATCTGACGGTGTCCTCCTCCTTCTCTTTTAGCAATTTCACTGCCTCCTCCTCCTTCTCTTTTAGCAATCTGACTGCATCCGCCTCCTTTTCTTTTAACAATCTGACTGTGTCCCCCTGCAGCTTTGTACTTGCTTCCATTCTGGAATTCTGGATATGTAATCAGAAACAACAGCTCATATAATGTTTTTGGTGAAATATATCAAAAGCAGTGGGAAATGATCGGCTTTTTTGTGAAGGAAAATATACAAAAAACATAGGCTTGCCTATTAATTAGAAACAGATAGCAGGGAGATAAGACTCAACAGTCTAGATCCCAAGAACTTTGCTAAATCAATTTTGTTTTTTAATTGGCATTTGAGACAGTAATTTCGTCATGTTCGCAAGAGCCTTGGAGAGGACAATTCAAATACAATACCTTTGGTTGCTGAAGATGGTCCATGACAATCTGCATTAAATTTATTTATTTAAAAGAGTTACACAGACCAAAACATACATGTACAGGAAAGTTTAAACGAAGTATTTTCCATACCCCCGACTCCTCACTGGTCCCAGAAGCAAGGGTTTCAAGTACGCTTATCCTTGACAGATACTTCTCCTCACGAGCCTTAAATAGGTTGTTTTGCTGAAGACCACCAAAGAAGCATTGATACACAAGGCAAGGGAAGACAAATTGGGAGAAGAATGAAGTTAAAAAGAAAAAAGAGGGAGTTGTACAGTTCTCAAATGTTCAGCTTGGGTTGATATTCTCCGTTCAATCTCCTGCACAACTTTTCTCAGAAGACAAGCCCCACGCTGCTCAACAAGATGCACATATATCATCAGTGCAAGTACATAGATGATGGTATTGGCACACCAGCATTTCGCTACCATTTCATACCTGAGGTATTTCACCATTCTTCCTCTCAATGCTTTCATCCAGAATCCCATTCACAACACTCAAAAGTGACAGAGTTGGGGCATTCTGCATTGCAACGGTGTTTTATGTAGTCATCATATCATAATGGTAGATGTACAAAATTCCAAAAATCCATAAGAGTATGACAATTACATCCAAGCTATTTGATTTCATCATTTCTGACATCTTAGCATGACGTCCTTGTTTCAGTTGAAACACCTCTTGGAATTTATGCCCCACGTGATGCATCAATGCAGCTGATGGCTCTGTCCAATGGAAGAATACTATTGATGATGAGGGATTTGAATACCAAAAGGTTTATAAGCATCAAAGCAGATAGATGTCTGTTCTGTACCATACGAGAAATATTACATGGTGTTCTATAAAGCAGCATGAAAAACGAATTGCTATCTAGAAAAACTGTGAAAAGTTTCTAAACTTCTGTCAATTACTGCGTAAATGAGAGAGAACGGGTGAGAAAGATAGACGAGTTACCTGATTTTACATTACTGCGTAAAGTTTGTTGAAATTTAGAATCTGGCGAAGCTTTCCACTTTTCTTCTCTAGATGGTGGAGATACAAGGCCACTAGAAGACAAATCACTATTTGATCTACTACTTCTACTAATCGCAGAATAATTCTCTCCTCCATGCACGTACTTTGCACGAAGCATTAGAAGGCAATCTACAACTGCCTTCATAGACCCCTGGGATTATAAAACATTTTACATGGAGAAAATAAACCAGCTTGAGTACTGCTCTGGACTTCATTCATACAAACTATAGAGCTGTTTCTTCTTCAATAAAGGAGTGAGATATGCCGTCGTGCTGTCTTATGTTTAATATAACGAGGAATTCACCTTTTCTAGGTCTGCTATTTCGAACATTGGGATGCCCAACTCATCCATACAGGAACGAAACAACTTAAGTTTTTCTGTGCCTGAATCTGTGGATTGATCAAAACCTCGCACCTGAAACAAAAAAGTGCAAAACCATATCAAGAAAATGCAAATTAAGAGATATGATCATGAGCCACCCTAATAGGAACAGTGACTGGGAAACGTAACCTTGTTTAGATAGCCAGGCTTTAGCCTGTCCAGAATTTGAAGGAGAACAGTGCCATCAATCAAGCAGGATCTCAACTCTTCAGTAGAAGCATTTTGTGGCAAATCCACATGAGGAAGAACATTATTTATCCACTCTACCAATAATGTATGCTGCTTAACTGGAGACGATAAAGGAGGAGAAGTAAGTTCTAACAAATGGTTGCATAAAATCTAACTTCAAATAAGTGGGAACTAATTACAACTCCCACTTACCTTCCGATTTCTTGCTGTTGAGTCTCCCTAACTGTTTAATAAGCTGATCCGAAAACGAATTCATGATGAATCTAACAGCAGTGCAACCTGCTTCAAGATGAATTATTTGAATATAATAAACAACCGATCCCCTATGGTTTTCATAATCAGGTCCTGAAATCGGTCAAATGTCATCATTTGAGTCTGTCCAAAGCAAAATGATACAGATAACCTGCAATAATTCAACGCTTTGTGGAATTGACCATGATCATTCCTCTGCCTAGTACAAATTTGAACAACAAGCGATGAGCAATGTCAAAATTTTTGAAGGCAAGAAATGGCTGATCCACTGAAAGAGGAGTTGTTACACTTGAAAAGATATTCCTAGCTCAGATATTGTGCCAAGTTAATCACCTTCATAATGCACAATTTAATTTGAATGCTAAAACTTCGCACAGCTGCTTTTGCTTCTGTCTTAATAAATATAGAAACACAGACATAGAGATGCATCGACTTGCATAATGAGACAATGATGTGTGCCCACAATTCCTCTCTTTTATATCTATTCGCAAGCTATCGAAACATATATATTTTCGATTTCCTGTGTGCTGCAAAAGAACCTATATTCCACTGAACTAAAGATAACAATGTTGACGGTGAGATTATATCGAAACTCCGTGCACCATGCTCATATTGCAACTGCATAAAATATTTCAAACATCAATATTCTAAGCTATCTACGACAAGCAAAATGAGAAAGGACTGAGAGTGAGGCAAGCGTAAAATGCCAAATGCATTATTTATATTACTTCAAACCTGTAAGAAATTTTTGCTTTTCTAGTCAGTCACAAAAGCTAAGAACTCTATCACACACAAATGGAAAGATTATCTACACTACCAGTGAAGTGTTTAAATAGAACATATGCATGAAAAATGGTGGAAATGTTATATATTCTGGATACCAAACAAGCACATTAACAATGAAAAAGTGAAGAGAAGAATAATCAAATATCATATATCAGAGCAAGAGCCAAATGAAACAGTAATTGAGCTTAACCAGCCCATTACGAAACGAACCTGAGGGAACAAAAAGGAGTCACATTTGTTTTAGATAAGAGAAAATGAAGACGAAGCCAGCGTCATGTAAAGAAAGAAAGTCACTAGACTCTTTTTGCTTTTGTTCTATGTTTCCTTGCGATATCTTAGGTATTCCGTGCGGGCACCGTTGGTCTTCTGTGCATGTATGAAAAGAGGAAGAGGATTAAAGAGACTGTGCGTGAAAGTAGGAGCGCAACTCTCTGTAGGTACGGATCAGGTGGATGTTTGACACGTGTGCATAGACCGATTGTGACGGTGAGTCTTCTGTGCCATCTTTGGTTGGCAATGAATTGTGGAGACCGTAGTCATAACAATTTGGGGTGCTTAACAGTCTTCCATAAATAAATACTACACCTATGCCAATACTTTGTAATATAAAAATCGGTACATTTATATTTTAAACATAAAAACTTATTCAATGTTATAACATCTGTTAAAAGTATATAAAAATTTTAATCAAAAATAATATATTTATTATTGAAAATATGATTTTTCATTAATTTATTAATTTGGTTCGTTACATATGTTGAATTTATTTACATAAAAGAGTACGATAAATTTTCATAAATTAAACTATTAGATAACATAATTATTTTTATTAAAATAGTGATTAATTATTTTTAAATAATTTTTAATTGAAATATAATAACTAATTTAACTTATGCGATATGACAACAGTAAAATTAATGATAGGAATATATGAAAAAAAACTCCTAACTATATTTATAGTAAATTAAAAATTTTAAATATAATTTTAGATTCAAAATGTAATTTATCTTATAAAAATATCCTTTGTCTAGTTCTAGATTTATACATTAGAAAAACCTTAATATCATTGAATTCTCACACACACTAAATATCGAGTTGGCAATTCATATATTCATAATGTCTCCATTTACAGTTCAAATAAATATCTCCATATATGTTTTAATAATTAATTGCATAAGTCATTCGTTATCATTGTTTTAGAATGTTTTCAAGTAATTTTAATTTCATTAAGCTAGTTTAATTTAATTAATCATCAAACTATAATATATTTTAATACATTTAAATATTTTCTTAAAAAGACAATAGTGCTTAATAAAATAGGATGATTTAATTAAACTTATTCAAGTATTTATAGTTTCTTGATAAATTTATTCATCTTTATTATTTTTAGATAGAAAAGTTCTTGTTTCTCTCTACTTGCTTTATGCTTTCTCTAGTAATCAACTTTCCTTTTTGATTTTCATTGTCCTTCTTATTAGGTGAATTTTTACTTTAATTCAATTCCTCTCTATCTCCCCTTTATATAAGTTGCCTTATGATTGCTCAGTTAAACTCTCCAAATTGATCACTCCTTGTCAGACCTTCTGGTTTATTTGGGTCAAGGACATCTTTTTCCTTTTAATTGCATCAGTCTCTTTTACCTTTTCTCCTTACCATTTTGGAATGCTTTTCTAAAATTTGTTCGTTCTATCCTACCAGTTTCTCCAACTTTAGTAAAATGTCATCTTGTGAAGCAAAACCAGTCTAGTTCCCTCAATCTAGGCAACTTCCCTCCTTTGCCCTCTAGTCCTTCTCCTCTTCCCTTAGGCTTAACAATATGTCTTTAGCTTAAGCTCAAATCTCCCTCAAACTTAAATCTTTCAACTATAACATCTCCTTTACAGGCTGTTCTAAGTCCTCTACCACTTACATCTACTTCTCATAACCATTCCACTCTTTAGGAAAGCACTTTCCCTACCTTTACAATTATGAATTTTTGCCTTAGTTGGAAACTAGTGGTTAGTGAACTTTCTAATGTGTCTCTTCACTATTGTCCTCCTTTAATTTTAGAAGGATTCCTTATTTATTCTCCTCCCTTAGAGATACTAAAGGAAGAGGTAAGTAACTAGTCCTTTACATTGGTTGGGTTTTTCATGGGAAAACACCCAGTGTTCTCATTAATTAACTCATGGGCTTCTAAATATCATAAGCATATGGGATTAAAGGAAGTTCTTCTCAATTGAGATAACTTATTTCTTTTCACTTATAATTCATGAGTTATAAGTTATAAAGATGATTGAAGTAGGGACATGGCATTTCAATAGCTCACCTATTCTTTTACAACTTTGGAATCCAAACACTCCAATATAGAAGGTTAAGCAAAGACGAATCTCCATTTAGATGAACATCCACAATATTTCTCTAATATATTAGAAAATAATGGATTAAGCTCTTTAGCTAGCTTCATAGGAAAAATATTATGAATGTATAAGGCCACTGTTGAAAAAATGATATGCAAAGATATATGTGACTAAGGATATGTAGAAAGACTTGTGTAAAACTATGTTATTGCTTAGGTTTAGAGAAAGATACTTACTGATGATCGTAAACGCAAGTGCACGTTTCTATCGTCAAGTAGTAAAAATATCGATCCCACAGAGACCAAATTAGTTAAAAAGTAATACTCGTAATAACTTTTAACTTAAGCTAATAACATAAAAATTAAAGAAAAGATTGATTGATTGTGGTTTGAAAAATAAAATAAAAACGAGAATTAAA
>JAOSBK010000006.1:24370056-24381167 GCA_027568895.1 Erythroxylum shatona | reverse complement strand
TGTTTTGCTAGTTATCTTATTGCCAGCTAGTTTTTTGTTGAACGTTGAGGTTAGCATCCAATTACTTCAAATGTATTTATTCAGTGATGGAGCCAAGAATTTAAGATAGGAGGGTCCAAATATTTAATTTTTTAAATTTTGGGGGACTCAATGTACCAATAAGTTCCAAATAACTCCGTCTTTGTATATATATATATATATATTAAAAATAAAAAATATTTAATTTTTTTAAATATTAAGGGCCCAATGCACCATTTACCCTCACATAGCTACGTCCATGCTTTTATTGATTTGTACAGACAATATTAATAACCAAGATAAGGAAGAAAAGTTTCTACTCATTGCTTATGCATGAGTTTTCTGTTGTCGCGTGCAATTGTTTAATTTTGTGACGACTTATGTTCGGTTGTGCTAATTAATTAATATGATGAAGACACGTTGGAAAATTTCTATCATGCAGGCTTCGAAGGCTCCGTCCCTTTCCGTGAATTACTTACAGAAATTTAATTATTGTGATAGGTAATTACCGTCTCATTCATTCTTTTTATTTGCGAGTTTAATTTTCTTCTACTGGGCAATTGGGAGATGCGGCATTCTGCTTTCTCCATGTCCGTAAATTGCCTCCTTCTAAGCGATGACTCTTAATAAAATGCATGTCATTTTCAGAAAAAAAAAAAAAACTTAAAATGCAAATCATGTCGCTTTTTCTACTACGCCTTAGGTTTTAAGCTCAAGTTGCTGAAGTTGTGCAAAAGTAACTTTTAATTGATTGTCGTTTTAACTGAGATGATGTTGACAAGGCTTTAGAGGAAATTGATCTTTCAATCTTCCTCTTCGTATTCCCCCTTCTCATTTATTTTTTATTGCTATAGTTTGAAACAGTTATGGATGTGAAAACAAAATTTATGACAGATGAATATTATTTTTTAGAATTGAGATTTTTTATAATTAATTATAGAAATGATCAGGAAAATTTTGCCTAAATTGCGATTTAAGAATTATCAAGCGTCACATTTA
Source organism: Erythroxylum shatona (assembly GCA_027568895.1). Classification (NCBI taxonomy): domain Eukaryota; kingdom Viridiplantae; phylum Streptophyta; class Magnoliopsida; order Malpighiales; family Erythroxylaceae; genus Erythroxylum; species Erythroxylum shatona. The sequence continues at coordinate 24,380,150 of JAOSBK010000006.1, read as the reverse complement.
ATTTAAGTGGATATGCGTGAACGTCTTAAGAGTGGTTACAATAATACTTATGCATGTTCTCACATTTTTCTTTCAAAGAAATGAAAATTTTTCAAAATGCAAGAAAAGGTATGTGAAAATATACCAAAGAAGTTATTAACTGACCAAACAAATTAATTATAATCATCGAGGCTTCAAAAAATAGAATTAACAGGGAGATGACAAACAAATAAAACATACCTTATAATCCTTCAACTTAAGTTTTTTTGTCCAACTTAAGTTTATATCAAGAAATTCATTTATCTAGGCTGGTGAGAATTAGACTTAGAGAGAAAATACACAATTTTACTATATTTAGAATTTAATTATTTCATTGATATGCACTTTATTCATATTGTTTTAGCTAGTCCTAGATGAATTAATTTAGTTCTTCTATTTTTTAAATTGAAAGTTATTCCTATAGGCATAAGATACAAAGTTTTCTATTTAATGACTAATTTCAATTAAATATTAGATACTAGAGTTCAAATGTTTCATAGTGCCGGAAATCAGCAAGTAATCTCATCACATGAACATTAGAAGAAAATTTTAATAATTTTTCGTAAACTAATATCACCTTCATTCCTCTCTCTCTCTCTCTCTCTCTCTCTCTTCATGTGGGTCACTTGAAAATGGTCTCTTTACTAGTTAAAATTTTTTGCATACTATTGGATTTCCCCATACCTCACATACCAGCGAGAATCGCAATTTAGTAATGATCTAGATTCTATAACATTGAAGCAAGTTTTTAATGTGTTGGAGATGCATGAAGAGAGACATGGGATTCGAAGAGAAGGAGAGGAGTATGCTTTGAAGGTTGAACATTTTAAAGTGCTAGAAAACCCACCGATTCTCACCCAAACTCAAATTTTGACTCAAAACCTCGTTGAATCAAATGTTGTGCAACCTCAGATGCCTCCACATTCACATAACCAACAACAAAATACCCAAAATCCTTACCAGATAACCTCATTTTCTCAAAACTAGTCCTACAAAAACCAAATGCAATATCAGATGCCTCAAATGTATCATCAAACACCATTCCCTCAGCAATTTCCTTATTTGAACCATCCCCAAAATTTCCAAAATACCAACCAATATGCTGGAAACAACTCCAGCTGAATGCAAAGTGGATTTAGAACTTCAAGATGGGGGATGTTTCCAAATTGCAAGTTTTGTGGGAAGAACAACCATGCTACCGAAGAATGCTTTTGGAATGAGAACATGGACTGTATACATTGCAGATAAAGGGGACATTCAAAGAGAGTGTGTTATGAGAAATGGATGAAAAAGCAACAAAATCCTCAAAGCCCTTTCTTTGACAAGCCACCACCAATCCATCCTTTACAAAAACAAAACACTTTATCAAACCAAATGCCAATTCAAACTCAGCCAGCACACATTATGTTGCAAATTCTGAAAATGCATCATATCCACCACATTTTACTTCTCAACCTTTGTTATCTCAAACTTACTCACCTCACCTCAAACAACATAGCCATATGTATCTCAACCAACCTATACACACCAAATGCCATACCAATAGATACACACACAAACATCAAGCCAACAACCACATATTACATATCCTGTTAATAACACCTCATCCTAACAACAATCAGAAACTAGTCCAAACTTCCAAGCTAACCTACACAACATCCCAAACACTCAACCTGGATCATCATAGACCAACAAACCAATAGAAAAACTAGTGATAGAGGAAAGTGCGTTTATGGTGGAAACTTGTCACAAAGGCATGAAAGATGAGTCTAGTGTTGAAATTTGTATAGTTGAAACAAAAGATGAGAAGAGAGTGAATGGCTAGTGGACAGTGGGTGTTCCAATCATATGACAAAAAGAAGAGATGCATTTATGAAGAAATATACCAATATAAACACAATCGTAAAGATTGGAAATGGTGAAATCATTCCTGTATCATGGAAGGGAGTCGTGGAATTAGCTATAAAAGTTGGAAATACAATTCTTGAGGAAGTGTATTATATCCCTAAACTTGATTAAAATTTGATTAGTGTTGGTCAGCTATTGGAAAAGAAATACAAAGTTCACTTTGAAGATGAAATGTACAGGATTTTTAATGAACAAGGAGAGCTGGTGCACAAAATTCCAATGATCAATAGAGTTTTCAAGATTAAAATGAGAAAAGTAGATGGAGCATTTGCTTCTATTCCATTGATAGAGCTAACTCAATTATGAGATAGAAGGTATGGACATGCAAACTTGGATTGTATCATTGATATGTGGAAGAAAGAGTTAGTTCATGGAATACAACATTTGAGCAGCAAGTTAAAATCAACGTGTGAAGCTTGTGAAAAAAGAAAAAGCCATATTTTACCTTTTCCAGCAAGTGATTGGAAAGCCACATAGAAATTGCAACTAGTACACACTGATGTTTGTGGACCTACGGAGACACCATCAGCTGGAGGAAGTAGATATTATGTGGAGTTCATTGATGATGTGTCAAGGTATTTATGGATTTATTTTATGAAGAGAAAAGATCAAGTATTTGGATTCTTTAAGGTGTGGAGAGCAAAAGCTGAAAGTCAATGTGGAAGAAAAGTGATATGATTGAGAAGTGATAGACGAGGAGAGTATATTTCGAATAAGATGAAGAATTACTTTGAAAGCGAAGGCATATTCCATCAATTTTCAGTTGCATACTCACAACATCAAAATGGAGTTTTAGAAAGAAAAAATAGAACAATTATGGAGATGGAAAAGGCAATGATGTTTGGAATGAAGGTGCCTAAAAGTTTTTGGCTAGAAGCATGCTTTACTGTTGTCTATTTACAAAACAGAATGAAGACTAGAGCTTTGAAGGAGAAAACACCTTTTGAAGTCTAGTTTGGAGTTAAACCGAAGGTGAATCATTTAAGGGTATTTGGATGTGTGGCTTATATGCATACTCCTGAAGCACAAAAGGACAAAATTGGATGAGAAAGCAATGAAGGGAGTGATGATGGGATATAGTGCAGAATCTAAAGGATATAGGATTTATAGTCCTGAAACTAAAAAGATGTTTGTGTCTAGAGATCTGAAATTTGATGAAAATGAAGGATGGAAGTGGGGAGAGCCTATAGTCAAGAAGTCAGGAGGAGTTGGCATTGAAATACCATTGAATGAACTAATTGTTGATGAGCTTATGAGAGAAGGACCACATGATGAAGTGATAGCAGCTGGAGATTCCAATAATTCTGAAGATGAAGGGAATCACGGGAAGACATCACCTAGTTCAGAAAGTGATGAATTGAGTTCAGAAATTCAGGAGGAGACTTCCAGCTCTGACAGTGCTCATAAGGAGAGGGACTTGGCCTCAATTTATAATGAAACTAACCCTTTGTTTGATTTCAGGTATGATAATGTAGAGGAAGAAGAACCGAATGATGTACTCATGGTATCTGAATATGCCGTGTTTGCAGGAGCTGAACCAAAAACTTACAATTAGGTAATTAAACAAGGAGTATGGCAAGGTCCACTGGATGAAGAGCTAAAGGCAATAGAGGAATAGGACTTGATTGCTAGTTGATCTACCTAATCCAAAAACCAAACTAGTAGACTCGAAGTGGATTTATAAGGCAAAGCTAAATCCTGATGTATCTATCAATAAGTATAAAACTAGATTGGTTGTAAGAGGGTATAAGCAGGAATATGGACTAGACTACACTGAAACCTATGCGCCAGTGGCAAGACTAGACACGGTGCGAATACTGTTAGCATTGGGAGAAAATAATGGATGGAAAGTGCATCAAATGGATGTGAAGAGTGCATTTATCAATGGAATGTTGGATGAGGAAGTGTATTTGAAGCAACCAGAAGGATATGTGAAAAAGGGACAAGCGCAGAAGGTGTACAAGTTAGTGAAGGCTCTACATGGATTGAAAAAATCTCCAAGAGCCTGGTATTCAATAATCAATAGCTACTTGTTGCATAATGGGTTCATGAGAAGCAAAAGTGAAGCCACATTGTATGTGAAAGGTGATGGTGGAGAGAAACTAAGCTGCTCACTGTATGGAGATGATTTGCTCATAATTGGAACTGAGGACAAATTGGTAGAGGACTTTAAAGAACTGATGAAGTCTGAATTCCAAATGATAGATTTAAGAGAAATAAGTTATTTCTTAGGTTTGGAAATTGATCAGAGGAAAGATGAGATCTTTATTCACCAAAGGAAATATGCAGAGGAGCTAATTGAAAATTTTAGTTTGAAAGATAGCTGTACTCCCATAGAGCATCAATTGAAGCTGAAGGCCACAAGACCAGGTGAACAATTTGATACGACTTATTATAGGAGCATGATTGGATCATTAATGTATTTAAGTGCAACAAGGCTTGATATCGCATGTGCTATGAATATTATGGCTAGTTTTAATCATAATCCTTCAAGAAAACATGCTTTATATGCTAGAAGGATACTTAGATATGTTAAGCATACTGTTGATTATGGTATTTGGTATGGAAGAGGAGAAAAGGTGGAGCTTTATGTCTTTAGTGATGCAAGTTGTGCTGGAAGTAATGAGTGCAAGAGTAAAAGTTGGTACTGTTGTAGTTTGTGGTATGGAATTTTTGCTTAGTGTTTAAAGAAGTAGAGGAGTGTAGCACAATCAACAACTAAGGTTGAATGTGTGGCAGTAAACATGACTGTGAAACATGCTCAATGGTTGAAGAAAATTCTGATTGCCATTTCAATAGCTGAGAATCCATCTGATCATATGAGAACCAAGCATATGAAGGTGAGTATCATTATGTCATGGAATTAATCGAAGAAAAGGAGATCAAGATGGATTTTTGCAGATCAAATTTTCAACTTCCTGATTTATTTACAAAGGCATTACCAAGATGGAGATTCAAAGCCTTAAGAAAATTGATAGGTGTGCGGCTCCACAAAACAAAGGAGGAGCTGCTGAATTCTGTTATTTCATGTAGCCTGCTATACTGAAATTTGTGGAAGAATTTGCAAGATCAGTTAAAGTGAAGAAGAGAGGCAGAATGAAGAACAAGATTCTTATGTATAAAATAAAGCTAGAGATGATGACCTTGGGAGCAATTCAGAAGTGCTTGGATCCAAAGAATAGAATTCAAATGATTGAAAGTCAGTGCAAAAAAGGCGGAAAGAATGAAGCAACATGCAATAGGAAGCTGAAGGATGAAGAACCAAAATGTATGAAGCAAATATAGAGCTAGTTTTTAATCAGTTGAAGAAAACCTGAAGCAGAGTTTGTTAATTCCTGAAGAAACTATGAAGAAGTCATGCAAGTCAATGAAATAGAAGAATTCAAAGTCAAAGTATCAATTGCCATTAAGGAGATTAAGCTAGCTCAAAACCGTGCATCAACTTTTTGTTTATGCAATATCAAGCCTTTTGTCTTTTTAACTTTCTGCAGCTTTTAAAATCATTAGGTGATACCATTGTTAGAGTTTGTTAATTTTTAGACAGCATTGTTGTTTTGTCCTTAATGAATCAATGAGAGTGAGATACCTGTCAAAATCTTGCTCTTTAGTTATCTTTGTTTTTCATATTCAGCCATTGATGTAAGATGGCACAAAATGTGTGAGAGTAATACGAAAAGCTCCAAACCAATTTTCAGTATGTAGAAGTTGCAGAAATATATGAAAAAAAACCATCTTCTTCATCTGTGTATGAAAAAAACTTGTTTTTAATTTTTCTGTTGTTCATCTTGAGTTGCTTTGGAACTGTGCAGAGAGTTGTGCTGAGATAAAAATTCTTGGAGTGGAAAGAAACAAACTTTGAAATTGCAAATTCCATTTTCTAGAGAGTTAGCATAATCTCATAGTCACTATTCGAACCAAAACCTTTTACAAAAAACTTGTGAGAAACAAACATTGCTTATTAGAGTGACAATTACTACATTTTACAGATCATATATTTAGTATATGAAGAGCGAATTTTGATCTTTTGCAATATTTCTCTTCCTTGGAGCAAAACCATATAGTTCAGAAGTTGCTGTTGGAGAGTGCCAACTAGAGTCACCTTCAAGATTGAGATTTGTGTGGAGAAGGAAGTGTTGTTCTACCTTGCTAGAAGATTATCAACTTGTGTTCTTCGCCCTCCAAGATTTTAGTTGTTTTGGTTTATTGAGATTGAAGTCGGTCCCGAAAGTTGATGCTTCAGCGGCATAATTATAATTATTGCAGGTAAGCGTTGGGTAGGAAAGTTTTGGTAATCTGTAAAACCTCGACTTCCTGGAAGGCGAACTATCGAGATTTTGACGCTTATAGAACAGTAACTGAACACCTTAACGATCTCTCCTGCTCTGCAATTTATTTTGCTTCATGCTAGAGGTGTAAAATAAAAAAAAAAAACAAAGAAAACAGATTCAAGTTAAACCATGATCATTAAGAAAAAGAATGTAAAACTTTACAAATATACGACTCAATTAAAACAAACTAATTACGCCAAAGCATAGTATATAGCTACACTCATAATCTGCTAAGATTATTCATAATGCAATTTATTATATTTTGATATATATCACTGAAGTAGGTACTTAGCAGGAGCTCCCTTCAGTCCAATGGGTGGGCAAGGGTCGCGAAAGGAGTTGCTCCCACATCCTGCACTTGGCCCAACTTAACATTCTACTAATTACTCCACAATCACATGCATATCTGTACCAATATCTATATGACTAGATATAGTTGTAGATACAAGCATATGTACGGTCATCCCATATACATCAATCAAAAGTTAAGTATAGCCTAAATGCAGGAGATGGCAGCTCTTTGCCGCTTCATAGCCCCCCTGAATTGGACCGAAGGAGCTACTTTCTATTACTCCACTTATATAAGGAACTCTTTCTTTCTCTCTGCAACCGGTGAAAGAAATAGAATGACCAGCTCTCTAACTTTAGGCCTCCTTGTACATACGACCTTAATGTGTATCTGTCCATACCTATTGCTCATATATCATGTCGCCAACTATTTCTTGTATGTGAACTTGGTTCCGTTGCGAATCTTGTCAATTTTAACGAGCGTTTTAAGAGGGCTGATCTTATTCTCATTTAGGATCCAATTGGTGGATTTGTATAGCTTTCCATAGTTGTCAATTAGTATTTTCGTTAAGTTTAAGCAAAGAGCCAAGGATAGGAGTAGTGACCGTCGGCATGCCATTTCTTATTCCCTTCAATTTTTTTTGTTATTTATTTACTTGAAGAAGTGTAATGTTACCTGCTCACAGATAATATTTAAATTCATTTTATTGTCCCTTGAACATCAATTTTGTTGATAAAACGTTTATACTAGAAGCTTGAATAGACATATATTATTTTCAGATAAACCTATAAGCTTCACAATGCCACTTGCATACAATGTGGCACTGTCAGATCTATTTAACTTAAAACTTCATTAAATTAATTTGTTTTTTTAATAAATCTTATTAACTTTTATCAGTTCTAAATAAAGCTAATTACCCCTAATCTAATAAATCAAAATCCTAATTAAAACCCAAAAATTATTCTCAATTTGTTTTAATCTTCAGTCTCCTTTTACATTGCCCTTTCTTTATCCCCTTTACTTTAATTAAACCCCAGTAAAGAACTCACAAAATAGCCTTGTCAATATTTGGGATCATTTATAATGATTAGTGGTAGTTATAGTGACACCGATTTTGGCACACAGGTATAAAAAGCAGCAAAGAATTATTCCAAGTACAAGTCGAGGGAAGGTGAGAAGTCTGATATTTCTACGACTCCTTTTGTGAGGAATAGTCTAACTATAAGTCCATAACATCGATACAATCATTTATCGATATATGTTTCAAGGGCTAAGCAATTAATAGAGTCCGAAGAGAGATGATGGAAATGGTAAGCAAGAAGCTTGAGGGATGCTACGAGCTATCTATTAAATATGTTGCCCATGGTTGATGCTAAACAAGAAAGTTTAGGCAGAAAGAAGAATGTTACAAAAGTTGGAACTATGCGTAGAAGATCAAGAAAGGGTGATAGGAAAGTGTAGATTAATAGAAGTGAAAGCATAGATAATGGAGGGTTTCTCCGAAAGATGGTGTTTCCACTCTCTTGGGGTTCAAGGAGCAAGAAGAAGAAAATTTTGATCATGACTGACAGTAGAAAAGAGAGTCAAGGTTAAAACAAATTAAGAATAATTATCGGGTTTAGTAAATTGAGGTTTTAATTTATTAGATTATAGTTAATTAGATTAGTGTTAATTAGTTTTATTTAAAATTAATAGAAGTTAATAGGATTTGTTAAAAATAATTTAAATTTGATTATTTTTAAAATTAAATTGGTCTTGTAATGTCACGTGATCCATAAGTTTATTTAAAATGAATGTAATCTGCAACATCATTGATGACATGGAAAAAAAATGACAGAATCATGCCTCTACTTGTTTATCCTTGTATGGTGAATTTAATTTGATTTTTTTTAAAATATTATGCTTCATTTTGTATGCCCTAAAATATTAAAATCTAATTTGTGTTCAAGTGCAAATGTTACGGTCAAATTTATCCTTTTGGTCCAATTTTAGTCGAATATTTAATTTGTTAATATTACTTAGTCATTCAATAGAAAGACAAAAAATGAGTGGCGGATATATAACATAGAACTTGTATATGTTTACCATTATGGCCAAATAAAATATATTTATATGAAATCATGAATTATTGAAGATAATCAGTTAATATGTGACAAAATATTTTATTTAATATTCGCATTAAATTATAGCTTGTACATTTTAGAATATAAAGCAGCATACATTAACCCTAAACTTGCTTATTAATACAATATCACCATAAAAAATTCATATAAATATATGCCAAATAAAATTAATGACACTTAAAATGAAAGCCACTTCATTTTTATTTTTCAAGACACTCATAACAACATTTATAATACAATTACTTTATATTTAATTTTAAGATATTTAAAATTTTTAAAAGATAATATAAGTGCATTTATTATAAAATCTTTTGAAATGCTACTTTAATAAGTTAACATTATAGATATCACTTTATCTCTATTATTTTTAGAAAAGTGATATTTGAATGGTATTTGATGGTACCGCCAATGATATTTTCAAAGTGTGAATATATTTCGGTTAACAAATTTGATACATTTTAGTTGAATTTGTGTAGATAACTTTTTTTATAATATACTTTATATCATATTAGAGTTCACCGGTTGAGTTATTTTTTTCAAGTTTGTGTTTGTTTGCGAATTATATGTAAAATGGAAAGATTAAGTTTGGTTAAAGGAACTGTAACTTCTCTTTAAACCTTCGAGTTACATGATCCTTATTCTACTTTTAGGTTATACTTGTAATCTTCTAACTTTTCCTTACTAAATTCGCTCCATCTCCTTATTGGAATTATGCCTCCTCTACCCCTTATTGTTTTAGTTTTGGTTTTGCTTTATTTGTAAGTTCCTTCCTTCCTAACGAGCTTCTTTCTCCCTTTCTAATATGGTTTTGTCTTCAGCATGTTCTATCTTCTTCCATTTTATCATGTGTCTTTTAGTTGTTGTCAAGACATTTTGGTCTTAGTCATTCTTCCTTCTTCTATATATATTTTAGCCTTAGCTAAGAAAAAGTATCAACTATAGCTCTCAAACTGCTGGTCCTCGCTTACGGAGGCCAACATTCGGAGACAATTAACGAACAAATCACATTGTAAATTTTTTTAAAACCAATTTAATACATACGCGGAAAAATCGGTAATCAAATATCGACCTGATTTATTTAAAACAATTTTAATCACAAAGATGCAATCATTATTGAACACATCAAAGTTTCAGTAATCACTTGGGCCCATTACAGAACACAATGCTTGTTTTCATAATATCTTTATATTTCAAAACCACCTCTTTGCCTTAATACAAATTCAAAATACAAAATACAAAATACACATGATACAGTTGAATGTTTATGCTTCAGATGATTCTAAAACACAAAAGAAAATCCTGAACTAACTCAATTACAAAAGTCTTTAACTATCTTGGAGTCCCAATGCCCTGCAAGGATCGCTAATCTTCTCTTTCTGCACCTGAGGAGGGAAGCATGGGGTGAGCTACACAGCTCAGTGGCTAATA
>JAOSBK010000006.1:24318289-24331895 GCA_027568895.1 Erythroxylum shatona | reverse complement strand
AGGAATTTATAACCTTATTATACGGGACACACTTTGCAACCTTCACCATGTTCTTGTAAAAGGAACTGCAAAAAAAAAATGTTCACTTAAATCAGCTTTGCCCAAATCAACTTTTGTAATCTCGTACTGTTCTCTTCTACTTAGTTTCAAGATCTGGAACTTCATAAATAAGATAGGATAAAAAACATAAACATCAAATGGAACAAAATTATTCAAATCAATTGAACAATCAAGAAAACTATGAAAAAATAATGAAATTTAGAAACAACACTCAACAGAGTTTTTTCTCAAAAAGCTAAAAACACTCAACGGACTTGAATTGAAGCAAAAGGCACAGTTTATACATCGTTGAGAAACACTAGACGCCTGGGTAGCGAGAGCCAAGACAAGAGAGACTCGGGTCTCGAAAGCAGACACAGGCTGGAGGTCATGGACTTGATGAAGGTGGGAAACGCTCTATTTAGATGTCGAGAAAATGGATTGAGATGTATACAAAGACAACGACGAATCGGCAAAGGCTTGCAGAGAATCATTTAAAGCCAAACAACGGTTGTAGAGAGAGAAAGAACAAGAAGGAGAAGAAGGAAAGGGAGAGAGGACGATGACAGGAAGATTATAGCGAAATTAGGATAACCTAGCAAGTTCCTTAATTTTGATCTACCGTTGGACTTAGTTTTACAGTGATTATTATCATATTTTTAATTTAATTTTTGTTTTGTTTGTAAAAAGAATATAATTAGAAAAACAAATTAAAATTAAATTACATTCTATAAAATATTATTGCATACCAAACATCATAATAAAAATTTACCAACTTTTCTATTAAAAATTTTTATAAGCACCCAAATATATAAATAACTTTACTTTCATTTAGATTTATTTTTCCAGAATCAGATTCCATATTAATTTTACTTTGCCACCAACCAAAAGAGGTGAAAATGATAAAATTCACCTAAAAGTACAGTGACAAAATTTGACTTGCTCTTGTAGGTTCTGATCCACTCTTTCTAATAGCCAAATTTCACGGGTAGAAGAAGAAGAAGAAGAAGAAGAAGAGCAACCGAGGATAATGACCTTCATCTATCAATCCAACGATCAAGAAAAACCCTTGACCACATTCTAAACGTAAAGCATTGCCGTAGTTTATTTTATACAAAGATATTTTGCAACTAATTCAATTCACAATCCCGGGAAGATGAGAACTCGAAACCATCGATCTCCGTCCCCGGAGCACCCGGACAGCGCTGGGAAAAATAAACGCAACCATTTTCACGACGCTTCCGGACAAAACCCTCGACAATTTCACAAGAAGAGGCGAAACTTAAACTTAGCTTTCGAAACCGAAACCTCTCCTCTTGCTCCACTCGCAAACCCTCCAAGTCTGCGCATTTCGAACAGGTTTCAACAAATTCAATCATCATGTTCTCGAAAACGTCATGCTAAGGATCATCATAGCAGACGTTCGAGTAGTTCCAAGTGTAAACGCAAGTGGGTTTTCTCCTCTAGCGACGCGAGTGCTTATAAAGGTATAAAAATCTGATCCTATTCAAAGTTAAAGGTGGTCAATGTTGTTTACTGGTTTGTTGCTTTGTTTGGCAGATAAACTTGTGGTTGTTTCTTACAATATATTGGGTGTTGAAAATGCATCCAAGCATCAGGATTTGTATTATAGGGTTCCCCCCAAGTACTTGGAGTGGAATCGGCGAAAGAAGCTTATATGTGAGGAGTTAGCACATTACAATGCCGGCATTCTTTGCTTTCAGGCATGTTGAGTTCGTGTTATTTTTTGTTGTTGCATTTTAGTTCTTAAAGAAGTTTATCAACTTTTTTTATGGCTGAGATAATGTCGTAGATTGTTATAAAGGGGAAATTTTGTTAAGCATGTAGTTCACTCTTTTGGCTGCAGGAGGTTGACCGGTTTAGTGATTTAAATGTTCTCCTTCGGAAGGATGGATTTAGAGGTGTTTATAAGGTAATCTGAGCTCTGTTACGGATACTACTTTAACCATTTTATCATTATTTAGCTTTGTTTTAATCTAGTCTCTATATTATCACAGGCTCGAACAGGTGAAGCATGCGATGGTTGTGCCATATTTTGGAAAGAAAATCTGTAAGCTTGCTACACATGAAACTTGATGCTTGATTATTTTATTGATGTCAATTTTATTTGTACCTAAATCCGGTGCTAATGACTCTTGACTATATGTTGCGAAAGCATGAATGCATGAAGAAGATGAGGAGGACGGTGTTGTAGAGGATGGGCATAAATAAACTAAACGCTGCGTATGTGTAACGAGCACTCTCCAAGCTCACGTGCTAGGGTCTGGAATATTCGATGTATTGTTATATATCCATTGTAACCAAAAGGGAAAGACAACAAATGAATGAATGATGAATCTTTTTCTCTGATCTCTCTCTCTCTCTTGTGTACGTTCCACTTACTCTGCGTAGCGAATAATCGTAACACCTGGTATCAGAGCCTACGTTCCTCGGATTACAATGGCAGAGAGCACACGAGGCGTCGACGCTCGTTGGTTGGAGAGCATCCAAACGATGATGGAAGCTCAATCGCGTCATGAAAAAGAAATCTGCGAAATCAAATCTATGTTTCAGCAGCTCATGCAGAAGATGGATAGAGAGGAGTCAGAAACACCGGTGAGAAGTAGTGCAGATGGTGGTCGGGCACGATAGTGATGAGGATGAATAAGACCGACTTTCCAGCTTTCGATGGGACTGGAGTGCAGAGCTGGAGTTATAGGTGTGATCAATATTTTACAATGGAGCAAACTCCGGAGGAGATGAAGATAAGACTTGCGTCTCTTCACATGGAGGGGGTTGCTCTTGAATGGTATCAACTAACGATCCGGAATAGGAAGAAGAGCACTGACATGAAGTGGGAGGAGTTCATCTCTCTGGTCCGACAACGTTTTGACGAGAACATATTCGAAGACCCGATAGGCGATTTAAAGGAGTTACGACAGCAAGGAACTGTATTAGAGTACTGTGCCCTGTTCGACAGATATTCTAATAGGCTGGTTCTACCGGAGGAATATTTAGTAGGTTCTTCCTTAAGGGGCTCAAACCAGAGTTGGGACTAACGGTGAAAATGATGGATCCACGCACTTTACACCAGGCGTATACGTGGGCACGCAAACAAGAGGCCATCATGGCGGCCAGCGTCCCAGTGTATTTCGGGAAGGGAGGCAGGACAGGGAGCATCGAAGGAGGTGGAACCAGTCCTTACAGGGGCAACACCCTCACCACGCCCTTACCAAGGAAGCAACAAGAGGCGGGATTGTTGCCTACCCCAGGTGGCCAAGGTGGCCGAAACGCTGCTTACAAGGGTTCTCGTAATAGTAGGACGTCGAACAGCCGGGAGTTTGACGAGAAACGAGCCAAGGGGTTGTGTTTCTGGTGCGACGAGAAATATACCCCAGGTCATCGATGTCGGAAGAAGCAGTTTCAATTGTACATGGTCGAGGAGCCGAAGGAGGAAGAAGAGGTAACCGAAGAAATGGAAGATAGAGCTCCCCTCAATCCCAATATCTCGTTGGAAGCCATGTGGGGCTTGAAGGACCATACTGACTACAAGCAGCTGCGTGTGGTGGGGAGCTAACGCAAGAAGCTCCTCCACATACTAGTAGACAACGGAAGCACGCACAACTTCCTAGATGAGAGAATAGTACGAAAGGAAAAGGTGAATGTCGACAACATCCCTCCCATAAGCATTACAGTGGGAGGAGGACTGAGGTTGGAATGCCGACAGGTGTGCAAAAGGTTCATGTGGAAAATGCAAGGCGTTCAGTTCGGAACCGAGGTGTTGATCATCAAGTTGGGAGGCTGCGACATGGTGTTGGGGGTCCAGTGGTTGACCACCCTGGATGATGTCTTATGCAACTTCAGGAAGCGTACAATGGAATTCCAATGGGAAGGGAAGATCGTGAAGTTGACGGGAAAACCTGACACGCCAGCCAAGGAGGTGTCGGGTAAGAACTTCCATAAGGTCCAGAATAATAACCAAAGTATGCTATTTATGTTGAGACTGACAGGGCCAATAGAACTCCAAATGCAAAGGATGGCAGTTAACGAAGACACTCAGACTAGAGATGAACTGGAAGGGCTGTTAGCAGAGTTTGGGGAGATTTTCTTGGAACCACAGAATTTACCTTCGAAGAGAGCTTGCGATCACGCGATACATCTTAAGCCTGGCGTGGAGTCCATCAATGTGAGGCCATATCGTTACTCGGGAGAACAGAAGGATGCAATCGAACAGGCGGTGCAAGAGTTAGCTGAACAGGGGTTTATAAGGAAAAGCTTGAGTCCATACGCGTCACCGGTAATCTTGGTAAGGAAGAAGGATAACTCTTGGAGGATGTGTATCGATTATAGAGAGCTAAACAAGCATACGATAAAGAGCAAATTTCTGATCCCACTTATAGAAGAGTTGTTGGAGGAACTGTAGGGGTCGAGCTGGTATTCAAAGCTGGACCTACGATCGGGGTATCATCAGATAAGAATGCGGGAGGAAGACATACCAAAAACTGCCTTCAAAACCCACGAAGGACAATTCGAGTTTTTGGTGATGCCGTTCGGCCTCATGAACGCGCCATCAACATTCCAAAGTCTTATGAACGAAGTATTTCAACCTTTTCTTAGACAATTTTTGCTTGTGTTTTTTGATGATCTGCTTGTGTACACTGCAGACTTCCAGCAACATTTGGAGCACCTCCGAATGGTTTTGGATGTTTTGCGACAACATCAGTTATTTGTAAGGGGAAGTAAGTGTATATTTGGAGCGAGACAAGTCGATTATTTAGGCCATTCCATATCAGAGAAGGGAGTAGCTACAGATCTTAAGAAGATAGAAACTATCCAGCAGTGGCCCCAACCTCGTTCGTTGAAGGAGCTTCGGAGGTTCTTAGGATTGACAGGTTATTACAGGAGGTTCATCCAACAATACGGGATACTGGCGAAGCCTCTCAGTGCGATGCTAAAAAAGCAGGAAGTGGGGCGTTGGGAATGGAAGGCAGAACAGCAGGAGGCATTTGAGCAGCTTAAAAGGAAGTTGACGACGGCGCCGGTGTTGGCGTTACCAGACTTCACAAAAATCTTTGTGATTGAGGCGGATGCATGTGACAAGGGGATCGGAGCGGTGTTGCAACAGGAGAGTCGACCGATAGCTTACATGAGTAAGGCATTGGCTCCAAAACATCACGGGCTGTAGACTTACTAAAAAGAGTTTTTTGCCATAATCAAAGCGGTGAAATAGTGGCATCATTATTTGAATGGAAGATATTTTCGTGTGCAAACTGATCACCGAAGCTTGAAGTATCTTTTGGTGTAGAGGGTATCCACACCTTTCCAATAGAACTGGTTACCAAAGTTGATGGGCTACGACTTTGAGGTCACTTACCGAAGTGGAAAGGAGAACTTGGTTGCCGATGCACTGTCGCGTGTCTCTAGCGTGCAGCTATTGACCATGGCGGTATCCCAAATTCAAGCAACCATGATGGATGAAATTCGTGAAGGTTAGGACAAGGACACTACGATCAAAGACCTCATCAGAAGATTAGAGTCAACCGAAGTTCCAGGGGGTCACTATGAATGGAGACAGGGCACGTTAAGGTGGAAGGGAAGAATTGCAGTGAGTTGTGACAGGGGTCTCCAGGAGAACATAATCAAATTAGCGCATGGCAGCCCAGAAGGAGGGCACTCGGGGGTAACGGCAACGCTCAAGCAGGTACAAGGCCTCTTTCACTGGAAACACATGGCCAGGGACGTTAGAAACCATATCAAGTCCTGTGTGATCTGCCAGAGGAACAAGTATGATCATACAGCATCCCCAGGATTATTACAACCCTTACAGGTACCGGAGGGCTATTGGAAGGAGGTCACGATGGATTTTATAGAGGGATTGCCACCATCGCATGGGAAGATGTCGATCTTCGTGGTGGTCGATAGGTTCAGTAAGTATGCGCATTTCGTGGCCATTAAGCATCCCTACACTGCCCCGGAGGTGGCGCAAATCTTTATGGACTATGTATTTAAATTGCATGGAATGCCCGTGCGAATTATTACCGATAGGGATCCATTATTTTTAAGCAAATTTTGGAAAGAGATGTTTCGATTACAGAATGTATCGCTGCATCCTTCGACTGCATATCACCCGCAGACGGATGGGCAGTCTGAGGCGGTGAATAAAACACTAGAGAACTACCTACGGTGTTTTTGCAGTGACACGCCTCAGAAGTGGACGAGTTGGCTTACCATGGCAGAATGGTGGTATAATACCTCATACCACTCGGCCATAAATACAACCCCGTTTGAAGTTCTTTATGGGTACCCTCCTCCCTTATACGTACCATATGTAACCGGAGACTCCAAAGATGTGGGGATGGATCAGATGTTTCAGGAGAGGGAGGCAGCGTTACAAATTGTCAGATTTCACCTGAGCAGAGCCAAACAGAGGATGAAGATACAGGCTGATAAGAAGCGTTCTGACAGAGAGTTTGAAGAAGGACAGTGGGTATTCGTGAAGCTTCAACCCTACAGGCAGCATTCTGTTCAACGAAGGGTTAACCAAAAATTAGCGCCGTTGTACTATAGGCCCTTCCCTATCGTGAAGAAGGTAAACAAGGTAGCATACACGTTGGAATTTCCTGAGGGAGTGACTATTCATCCTACCTTCCATGTCTCCCAACTGCGGAGCTCGGTGTCGGAAGGTACAACCGTATCTAGCCAGTTACCCACGACCGTGAAGGATGTGGAGAAGATCCCTATAGCTATTTGGGGACGTAGTATGGTTAAGAAAAATAACAGGGCGGTAACGCAAATACTAGTACAGTGGCAAGGAGAAGCACGAGAAGACGCAACCCGGGAAATGTTTTATGAACTACAGAAGAGGTATCCAGACGTCAACTTAATGGACAAGGTGGCTTCTGAAGACGGAGGGGATGTTGCGAAAGCATGAATGCATGAAGAAGATGAGGAGGACGGTGTCGTAGAGGATGGGCGTAAATAAACTAAACGCTACGTATGTGTAACGGGCACTCTCCAGGCTCACGTGTTAGGGTCTGGAATATTCGATGTATTGTTATATATCCGTTGTAACCGAAAGGGAAAGACAGCAAATGAATGAATGATGAATCTTTTTCTCTGATCTCTCTCTCTCTCTCTCTCTCTCTCTCTTGTGTACGTTCCACTTACTCTGCGTAGCGAATAATCGTAACAGAGAAGGTGTCATAAGTAAACTCATTCTGTTTCTTGGTTTTAAATTGTTTGGTTCAGCATTGTAATCATGGTGAAACCTGAGGCTTCACTCTCTATCCTCAAAATTTTGGTGCTTCTCCCATTCTGTTCATCATGAAAAAGTTGTTAGTTTGTTTCTTCACTTGTTTTGTATTCACTCTTGATTTCCAGCTGTTAGCAAGTTGTGTTCTTCTTACAGATTTACCCTTTTGCACGAAGAAACTATAGAATTCCAACATTTTGGCCTTCGTAACAATGTTGCTCAACTTTGTGTTTTACAGGTATGCAATTATTTGGTATTTGTTCCGTAACTATTAACTTTGTGTTACTTGGACCTCATTTATAAATTTGCACTAGATCAGGAGTAGACCAATCTATATGTTTGTCGTTTCAATTTCGTATGAACTTTTATAATTTTCTTTTGCGTCATGTAGATGAGCGAGAGCCAACTGGGATTGGAATTACACAATCAAGAATTAAAGTAAGTGTGAATCTTTATGTCAAAATGAAAAAGAATAGGATTGGGATTACACAATCAAGAATTAAAGTAAGTGTGAATCTTTATGCCAAAATGAAAAAGAATAGACATGTGACACCTGAAATTTGTAATTAAAGACAATGCACGTAAATATCACCTTACGTAGTGGACCAGGCTATAGGGATAATCCTATATATAGTCTTGCTACTTCTCTTATTTTCATATTTCCATTTAAGTGCTCTTACTTTATGACATATAAGAATGATCACATCTCCATTAACTTTGTTGAAAACTTTTACATATATATTTTGCCTACTTTATTATCTGTTAAGACTTCAACAAAAATAAGTAATTAATAAGCGGATTGGACTAGTAACATATGACAAATAGGAAGACTGGTAGAAAAAAATACCCTTTTGCTGAATCCATAACAAAGTGGATAGGACCTATGAAAATAGTTATGATTGAAGTCAAAGAAAAAGGTAAAGGACTGAATGAGAAAAGCGGAATCAGAAGGAATGAAACTTTATGAGATCTAAAGATTGTTTTGAAGTCGCTTATGGCTTTAAATTCCAGAAACATTTACTGAGTCCATATAATGCTATATAAGCTTATTGTATAAGATGCATGTGTTTATTTAACTGAATGGAGGTTTGTTCTTTCAGTTTGCTTTCTGTTGAAGGCCTTGCATAATAGCTTTCTCAGGGGTTGCTTTTAGGTCAGCTCTACTTTTGTTCTTTTCTTTGAACAGTTGAAAATTAAAGTTATTCAAACCTAGAAATGGCTGTCCTTATGAGAGAGTAAAACCTTGTATATGGGCATGTTAACATGAAGCACTTGTATTATGACCATAAAAATTTAAAGGCCTTCATCCCCATAACCTTGAAGAGAACCTGAACTTCCTTGCTAAGGCTCTGGGATTTACGCAATAGAAGCGTAATGTTATATTTAACAAATATATTGTAGAGCTGATTTATAGAGTTCAATTCTTTCTTGTTGTGCATAGTGTTGCTTTCATGCTTTGATTTTCCTTATACTTCATACCTGAAATGGCATCATATCTTTGTGATATTCACCCTGATTGTGTTTTTGTTTACCTTAGAAATTGAAAGAGTGTATTCCCTTTATGATATAGTGTACTGTTGCTTTCATGTGTCAGTTTCCTTATGCTTCATATCTGAAATGGCTTCGTATCTTTATTATGTTCATCCTGATCATGTTTCTTTTATCTGAGAAAGGCTAAGAATGTGTTCCCTATTCTGGGATTTTGAATTCATCTATATAATCTCAATTTTTTGAGTTTCTTCCTTTTTCTTGTAATCATGGTAAGGTGCTCACTAATATTAAGCATATGTGTAGGCCAACATCAAACCATAGTCGAAGCTTAGTGATTGGAAACATACATGTTCTGTTTAACCCTAACCGTGGGGACATCAAACTGGGCCAGGTCTTCACTGTTCCTATATTTTCATAGTAGGGAATTTTTTTCTAGAGCACCAGCCAATACATTTTCCCTGAAAAACCAAAGAAAATGAATGTTTTGGATGACATCAATAGCTGCAATATCCTGATCAATGTAAAGTTCCATGTTGTAGGTTCAACTATTTCTCAAGAATGCTTACAAACTATCTCAACAATGGGGCAACATTCCTGTCATAATTGGTGGTGATCTTAATAGCCTTCCACAGGTGAGGCCTGATAATGCCATTCTTATTGCGTTCTGCAGATTATATTTATGCCATTTTATTATACTCATCTTGAACTTCTATTTGGAAGAGTGCCGTGTACCAGTTTCTGGCATCATCTGAGGTGAGCTTTGACAACTAGAAAAGATAAAGGTCTTTTTTCTTTCCTCAACCATTTTCTTTTGTTGACTTGTAATTTCTTTGCTTTCAATTTCATGTTGGCAGTTAGACATCTTACAATACGACCGCAGAAATATATCTGGGAAGCTTAATTATTCACTACACAGCAAAGACAAGAATATCTCCAGGTGAAGAAAAACCGAAGAATTTTGTTTCTTCCTTGTAATTATAAAGCATATCTGTGGAGACCATTAAAATTCGTGGGCATTGGCTCTGTTGTGATTGTATGCCGAAATGAAAATTCAATTAAAAATATGGTTAGCATACCTCATATGGGAAAAGAAAAGAGGTTTTCTTGAAACATTAAACGAATATGTTCAATGTATGAACCTATACTCTTTCAAGGATCATGAAAATGTACTTGATGGATTGTACTTCTAGTGTTTCTTTTTCCTTTTAAATAATCAGCTAAGGTGTAAAATGATAAGAAAATGATGATGTCTGTTATGAAGTGATTATAATTCTACGTCAGGAATGTTGTTACATAGATGGAGTAAGAAAATGATGATGTCTGTTATGAAGTGATTATAATTCTACGTCAGGAATGTTGTTACATAGATGGAGTAATGAGGAAATAAGACTTGCTTCTGGCAGTGAAGGCATCACCCAACTTCAGCACCAATTAAAGCTTTCTAGTGCGTACTTGGGAGTTCCTGTAAGTCCGTGTTTGTACTTTGAGCTATATTTCTTAATCCCAGCAAGAGTAGATACTGCATTTTTGTGACACTTTTGATGGCCAGTTTCGATATACGGTAATGAGTACAAAGGCTTTATCTTATCAGTTAGTTGCAAGAAAAGTTTTCTAACAGACTTTGATGATTGGGGTTATTTATCAGTCGTGCACAATTAGGTCTGTTGTTAGGATAAAGTGAAATTTATATATTACATCCTATTAGTATCTTCTAATATATCAATAAATTCAGGGGAGCCACAGATCAAGAGATAGTTGTGGGGAACCCTTGGCAACATCATATCACTCCAAATTTCTGGGAACTGTTGATTACATATGGTAATCCAATTGGGTTTTGACGTGCCTTATTCAAATTGCTTCTTTTTACGTTACCAATTTTTTATTGGTTTGATACAGGCACACAAGGGAACTAGTTCCCGTCAGAGTTCTTGAAACCTTACCTGTTGATGTTTTGAGAAGAAGTGTGGGCCTTCCCAGTGAGGTAACTTGTATTACAAATGCAATTTAAAGTTCACATTCTGTAGAAGCAAAAATGATTTACTTTATGGTTTTCTCATTTGGTTTTTTGGGTCATGAATGCTTCTTTGTTTGCACAACTTTCTGCCTGGCTGGACATAGTTACAGGATTGGTAAGAGTAGTGGCAAAAGTGTATAAAATTCATAATTCACTTAATAATATGTTAATCTGCAGCGAAATTGTGTCTCTCTCTCAAAAAATATTTGTTGAAATGAGTTGAGACTTATGGTCCAATGGATCTGTGCGTGCTAATTTTGCAGATATGGGGAAGTGATCATCTTGCCCTTGCATGTGAGCTGGCTTTTATAGATGATGGCAATCAGAAGTGACACTAGGTTGGTTACATGTAAATCCTACAAGAGCTAAGCATCATAAACTCGGAATGTCATCCATAGGCAGCTGACTTCATCGGAGAAACGAGGATAGGGCGTCGATACATAGAGAGAAAGGGGATGTAAATTGGGAAATTAGAGATTGAATCCCTAATTATCTAATTTAAGGATTGAAAACGATGTTGGGAAACTGTGGTGATCCCTCTCAACACTCAAAAAGAAGACAGGAGTTGAGACAGAGTATTGAAATGCCCATAATATTAAGATCATTGAATGTTATGAATATATTTAATAATATAGGGAATGTGTGATATAATTTACTGCGGAAGAGAATTGACGAGAATGGAGAATATAAGCACGTGAAATGGTTTTGATTTTCTTCATCTGTCAGCGAACCGCACTAAGTTGACATATTTATATTGTTGTGTGTGTAAAGTCAATTTGCTTGCATCAAGATAAAGGATTTGAGTGTGGAAATTTGAAATATGGAAACAAAAATAAGCATTGTTTATTTGAAAGTATGACAAAACTTTCATTCATCACACATGCGGTGCTTCCTTCGTTGGTTTCCAACACACATTACAGTTGCATGTTAAGTGACTTGATTGATTGTTTACTAGAAAATTTTATTATAAAGACAAATAGGCCGACAATCACTCAAAGCTTCACTTTCTTCCGATTCTAGGCTAACAAAATAAGCCTTCTGATATGGATATTATAACACAAGTTAGTGTTGGGATTACTCCTAACAAACATGTAAACATAGTCCAAGCCAAGCACATAACCCTTTAGAACTAAGAGTGACCAATACATTTACTTGAGATCTCATTTGTTTCTTGTTTTAGAAAAGGAAATGAATAAATTTATTAAAGGAGGCTCAGTTAAGGCACCTGATACAATCTCAGCTAAGAAGACCAGATGTAGCTCGAGAGATACAAAACTAGCATTATCCTACTTTGGGTGGATCTGAAACTACATTATAGTGTTGTAAGCTCCTATAATGCTCAAAAGTCATTGCTCATGTTTGAAGAAATGTCGTTTGTGATGATTATTTGTCTAATCTTTTGAAAAGTGAGCCGAATGAAAAGTTAAAGAGTAAAGCCCATGGCTTATTACAAGTTTAAAGACCATCAAATCAGCTTTGAATATGACATTATTACTGATTGCTAATTAATTACAAAACCCGGAACCATTTTTGTGACTAAAACAACAGAAAGAAAGAGTTTATTTGCAATGAATGGATATATGTACAAAGAACAGGCGACAAATGATTATCCAAATTCACAGTAGGACCGATTGCCGAGTCAGTGTCCGAGAAATCCATGTCCCTGCCACCAACTTTGATGACTCTAAAACCTCTGTTTATACTTGCCCGCCTAGAAAATCAGTTCCCCAACCAATGGAACGTGGCTCTCCATAATTTTAATATATGGACAACAAAAATATCAGTCAACCATTGTGCCGGTCAATAATTGTTTAGCCACTTGTCAAAATCAATCTTGGACAATCGTTTTAGTTTGATTTGCATTTAATCGTCATATAAGATTCGGTAATTTTTTTAAAAAATAGCTTTCTAGAGAAGCCTTGATACAAACTTTATCTATGCAAATTACTGTAATATTTAATAATTTAAAATTTAAACTGAAAGTTAAACCTATAAGAAAGGTTTAATTAGTATTAAATTATTATAAATTGGTTAAAAATAAATAAAATATTAAAAATTGAAGTATGATTAAAAGATGCTATTATTATGAATCAAAAATTTTAAAATTTTAATGGAGAAAGAAATTATTAAATAAAAAATAATTTATTTATTTTAATTTATAAAAATTATTATTTTATTAAAAATTATCCGATTATTTAATAGTTTAATTAATTCTTAACAAAAAATTAAAAACTGAAGTAAAAAATTAGATGATTCAAGTTGAGTTTTTAATATTACATGTATTGATAAAATTACTGTGACGTGCGCAAAAAAAGAGTAGATAGATAGATGGATTACTTTTTTAATGGGCAGATAAAATTACAAGTTGTAAGTTTTATAGACTAAAATAAGTAAAAAATAATATTAAAAACTCAACTTGAACAATCTAACAACTCTTGTTATTAAGAATCAATTAGTTTATTAAATAATCAGTCATTTTTATTAATTAATAATTTTTCATAGAATAAGTAAATAAATTATGACTGATTATTTAATAAGAGTTGATAGATGGGAGTTTTTAATGCTACATGTGTATGATTATTGATAAAATTACTAGTGGCATTACTATGACGTGCGCGAAGAAAAGTAGATAGATAGATGGAGTACTTTCTTAATGGGCAGATAAAATTACATGTTGAAAGTTTCAGGTAATCCGGGTTAAAGATTCCTGAAATGCACAATTAGCAAGTTATGTAAAATGTGAACTTGTGACATCTCTTTAATTAATAAAAAAATACAAAGACATCTCTTTAATTTATTAATGGGCAATA
>JAOSBK010000006.1:24300640-24313299 GCA_027568895.1 Erythroxylum shatona | reverse complement strand
TTTCTGTAATGTAATTAATAGTTTTCCTATATAATGAAAGACACTCTCATGTTGAGAGGTATTCAGCCAAATTGACAATAACCACGTAAACTCGAGTCATTTAACCTATGTTATGTTATCCCTAGTGATGCTCGACCATTAGTTTACCATAAGTAATTAGATGTACAACGATTATGTATTACATTCTAAATTCTAACAATGAGTTCATGCATGAGTAATCTATTTAGAATATCTAAATAATTTATACATAAATCCTAAAGTATTAAACACAAAATAACATATTGAATCCCAAAAGAGAGTTAAGAACAACATCTTTAGAATAATCAATGCCTAAATATGTTCGTTGGCCTTGATATCCCTTTTGAATTATAGAGATGAAGTTTGTCCCCTCATAACTCTCCAAATGGAAGGGAATATGCCTCCTTTTTTGTCTCTAATGTCATCATGCACTTTTTATACTCTTAAATGCCCTTTTAAACTTAAGTCTAAGGTTATGTAGCAATGCACAATCAGCTACAGAGGTGTCTAAGTGACTGTGTATGTTAATTTTTCTAGAAATAGTGAACATACATGCTCACAGTGAGCGACACAATTATGTAGGTTGTAAAGGTGGTTGAAATATTATCTTTGAACTCTCATATGCTTCCAGTGACTTATAAAATCCTACATACGATTGTGCAAGCTACAGTAATGTTATTTCTTGCATTCTTTGTCCCGTTTTCACCCTAACTCATCTCCTTTGCTTCTAAGAAGGAAAATAAAATTGAACATCAATAGATCAACACCAAGGATATAGATCATTTTGGTTCTTGTTTTTCAACTTGTATTTAAAATAAAATATTAACCAAAATAAGTATCTTAAGCACATCATAACATTAATCACTAAGTGTTATGAAGTAAATATGTAGTCAATCGAGCACTTATCAGCTAAAAAGGATTTTAGAGACAGAGGAAAGTCATTAGGAGTTGTGACAAAATACTACTAAGATTAAGAAGAAAACAATCAAGGAGCAAAATAAGAAGGTCAATTAAGATTCATTAAGAACTTTCAAGAAACAAGTTATGAGAAACTCTACCTTTTTTCTTATGTTTTTATTATTGATTATTAGTTTTCTTTGCTTTACTATAAACTAATTGTGGTATAAATTTAGATATGATGAACCCTAGAATTTATGTTTGAATTGATTTCTTTAGTTTAATGAAAAATTATAGTTTCTAAAGATCTGTTCATGTTTTTATATTAAATTAGATTGAAGTAATGAATGTCAAAGATTTAATGTTTGGATTCATATATAAGATTAAAGTAGTGAAGCAAAAGGCCTTATATACAACCTAGATCATAACATGAATAATGGGGGTTACTTGAATCCTAGCTATTAAGATCCACAATCTTTATCAATAAAGGTGAAACCTATAAATGGAATTTATAGATCTTATTAATGTATTCTTAGGGAGTTTTAATACAAGACAATTATAGTCAAAAATACTTAAGAATAAGGACTATATATGTTTTGACCGTGAGCAAACATATATAACTTTGGGATTTTTATTAGTTTAAGAAACTAAATTTAAACATTGAATTAGGATAAATTGAAGTATAATAAAGTTCTAAAGAGATTCTGTGAGATCCCAAATTAGTTGGAGATGATAACGAAGTATACCTTATAAGGGTATAGATATAGACGTGTTTTCCTAAGGGTGGGAAGAATAAAACCGTGAGGAGTTTGGCCCTAAGGGCAACCTAAAGCGGACAATATCTATAGGTCAGTGGTCTAGGTTGTTACAAATGGTATCAGAGCTAGGTTCCTCAATCGTTGTACCAGCTAACCTGGGCCCTAAAGAGGGTTGGGCCCTAAGGGGATGGAGAGTATGAGATCACACATCAATTAGAGAGGAGAATAAAGTATGTCTTATAAGGGTATGGATACCTCTCCCCTTAGATGTGCTTTCCCAACGGTGGGAAGAGCAAAACAATAAGGAGTTTGGCCCTAGAGGCAACCTAAAACAAACAATATCTGTAGCCGGGTGGTTTAGGTTGTTACAGATTCTTGTCTAGATCTAGTTATTAAATTGACTATTTATTCTTAGTATTGCTGTATTTTAGTTTTTTAATTGTTATTTCAATTTATTTTGCATACTTTTTGATCCGTTATTCACTTATTTAGATTATATAATAAAAAGATAGTCATTATTAATAGTCATAGTCTTTATGAGATCGACATTTAACTCACTTGGACTATATTATAAAAAATAATAAGTACAGTTGCTTGTGAGATTCCTTTATTATTGTTATTTGTGTTTTATTTTATTAATCCACATCATATTAATTAGAGATAGGGTTACATAATTTTTATGGTGTTAGGGTTAAAACTTTATAGAATATTACAAATCTTAATTTTTTCTTACGGATTTTAATTGAATCGAGATATTGATTAATCAGCTTGTGAATAGGTGATTGTAACTCAAGAAATAGCAACTCCATAAGTTAGGAAATTAATTGGTCCAATTAATAAAACCTTCTTGATGAATTGAACTATGACTATGAATATAATTGTAGAGAGAGACTACACATCAAACTCTAAAAAATAAAATAATATTCCTAAATGTAAAAGATTATTTGTCTATATATTTTACCCAAAAAGGTTAAGAACACAATATGAACCTTCTTCAAATATAAACAAATATCTTATTAAAGCTCGGAGGTAAGGAAGAAAGCCCAAATTGGTCCTTAAACTTTAATATTAGGTGCACATTAATCCCTAAAATTTTATTTTTGCCAAACTAACCTCAAACATGTTTAAAATTTCTTGCTGGACCATTAATTCATCAACAAACAGAGTGTTTGGTGCACACTTCGTTTGAGGTGATATTTACTAAAAATACAAATCATTGAGGGCATTTAGTATTCTAATAGCTAAACAAATCAATAGCTCATCTCCATCATTTCTTTATTTTTTGCAAGCTTCCACTCTCTCTCTCGCCCCTCTCTATCTAGATTTTCAAGCTTTTAATATTCTTTCTTGTCTATGCTTTGCAGGCACCAAGAATTAAACTAATAAAGGATTGTACATGGAAATATGTCTATGAGAGGTATTGATAAGAGGCTACAAAAAGTGGCAAAATTTCAATGTTATGAACTCGCATGGTCTGCTTTAATACTCTCTAATGCTTATATGTTGGGATTCTAGAATATGCTTTGACACGCATAAATAACAAAAAGATCACTTTCCCTCCCTAGTCTTTGATCAAGTTATATTCATTTGAGTTTATGGATTATTGGGATCTTTTTGACATCTTTGTTAAACGTGCATTTCCTCTTCCATTATGAAGGCTTATGCTAAAATTCTGAAAATTTGTGAATGTTTTACATTAAGCCTTTATTGATGTTTCAAATATTTCTACAGTGAAATGCTTAGACTTTGGAGAATGCAGTTGTCGAATTATGGAGGTTGTCTCCTTTCTTAAAACATATCGCATTATGAAGGTTGCTTTGAAATGTTGATCTTTTTTTTTTTTTTAATCCAAAGTTGTACCTGAACATGGCTCCTTTTATTTGACAAATAAAAAAGGTTGACCCTCGTAAAAAGTGTGGTCGTCTCTTTGGAACAAAGCCCTCTTCGATCACTATTTCAAGCGCTTCATTGTGTTAGCATAGCCCATGACGTCATCTTTCGTCGATTAGCATAGCCCATGACGTCATCTGCCTTCGCTATACGAAACTATGAGATATCCATGACGTCCTTTCTTATGTTAAACATAGGATACCTTCTCACTTTTTTTTTTTTTTTTTGGATGAAAAGAAGGTATACAATAACCAATAAGAATACAAAATTAAAGACGTTCAAGTTGTTAGACTTTTATCGTTAGAATCATGAGGAGGAATTGAAGATATTCAAATTGTTAAGATTTGCATCCTTATAAGCATAAGGAGTAAATTGAACTCTTTTCAATTTTTATTTTTTAAATTCAAATTTTCAAGTTTTTAATTATATGTTCAAATTTTTAAAAATTTAATAACTCGAAGTTATTGTTATTAAAATTTTATTAAAACAATGTAAAAAAAAATAGGATTTAAAAACAGTACATAACTCTTTGTCCATATAATTTTTGAACCTCTTGTAATAAATACATTGATAGTTATATATTCGAAATGTTATTACTTGTTTGATACTCTTAATTATGTTGTTTGAATATATATTCATAGTTATATTTTCAAAATGCTTAGATTAAGTAAGGAAATATTTACGCTAAATAACTTAAGGGTGAGTGAGTACTACAAATAAAATGTTTAAGTTAAATAGAAGACACAAGATTCAAAGAAAAAATATTTAAAAACTTATGAGGAGGATTTCTTTACGTGAGATTCTTTACTCCCCTCACCTCTCCAAATTTTTTTAAGTCTTTCTCTTTTATTCTTATAGTCCTTAAGTATAATCTCCTCGCATCTTCTTATTGGGACATTATGATATCTTCTCTTAATATTTCTGAACAACTTAATTCTTACTTCCCTTAATTTTTTATCAACGTTAACCACTATTAATTTGTTTCTTACTATTTACAGTCATAACCTTAACTCTTCTAATAAGATTATACATCCATCAATGCATCTTTACTTCTGTTACTATTAACTTATAATTACTTATTTGTTTGATAGGATAACAATTCGCTTTATAAAATATGATCGACTTAATTATTAAATAATAAAATTTGCCTTTTAGCTTTAGTGATATGTTCCTCTTAATAGATAAATTTAAAAATAAATAAAATTAAACTCTCAAATATGAACTTAACTAATAAGAAATTTTGTTTAGCACAAAAAAGATTTTAAGTTTAAGGTCTACTACCAAAAAGTTTATGAAAAGAGATATTTATATCAAAATAATTTTTGAAAAAGATTTATTAAACTTGATTTCATTATAAATGAAGTGGTGGAGCCGTATGTTTACACATGTTTGTAAGATAATTTCCTTAATTATGAAATCCAATAGCTTCTTCAACCATTTGAATGAGAATTAAAGCATCCAATTATTGTCTTTCAAAATCATTCGGAAGTAAGTTGACAAGGTTTTAAGTTAGTTAACTTCAACTATTCCCATTAATGGCAACAAAAGACTTGTTTGACATATTTTCCAGGGATGGCAAGTATAGCCTGGCCTTGCCTAATTTGGCTATGGTTAATCGAATCACGGGCTAAGATTGCTTGATCTAGCTCGGCCCATGGCGTTGCGAAAAGGTACAAAATGACGTCGTTTTATAAAAAACAATGTCATTTTTTCAAAAAAAATAAAAAATATAAGGTCGATTGACCCATTGGGCTGCACTATGGGCCGCTTGACCTATTGTCATCTCTAATTTTTCAGGCTAAAAATATATTTTAAACTTTACCGTTTATAATAAAATATAGAATAGATCTTAAAGTTTTAAAAAGTTAAAATTAAACTAACACTTTTAAACCATTCAAAATAAACTCTAAATAGTTGAAAATTTAACAGAATTAACTCTTCATTAATTAAATGTCACGAAATAAGTAAGACCTATTACTTGAAATATATAAATTTTTAGTTAATTCTAAAAAATAATTATGACAATAAAATTAATTTTTATTTAAAATGTAAAAATAATATCAACATAACCGTTGAATGTACTTAATAATGTATTCTTTTGGGAAACACATCCTTGTTTCTTTTATTTAATTAATTTTTATCTACATATTTATTTGAATTTGTGAAAATATGCGTTAAATAGGGTTGACCCTGGACAAGAGTAGGGTGAGCACCTGCCTAGGGCCCATCCTTATAAATGATAAAATATGGCTTATTTTTATTCTTATAAAAAATAAAATGAAATAGAATAGAACCGACTCTTACCCTCATAAAAAATAATAAAAAACCTATATTTTATTTATTTTTATATAAAAGCTAAAAAATAAAAAAATATGAACATTTTTTATTTTAACCGAAGTCTATAAAATATTAAAAAGTGCTGTGGTGTTAAAAATAAGTGACGCATGCTTGTATTAGGTTAGTTGTAACCACTGTTTTAACAATCGAACCGAGCCGATCGATCAGACTAGAGAATCGATGACTCGGAGTATGAAATGGTCCGATTTAACTCGTATTTTTTGTGAGTGATTAATCTGTTCATTTTGTGGTCGAACCAATAAAAACCGTTGAATCGGTGAAAGAAAAAACCGATCGATCTATTTAAAATACCTTAATTTTGATGATTTTAACTTGAATTAATATTATAATTAGTGACCTTTTTTTAATCTTTTTGATAAAATATGACTAGTGAGCTTTGTTATCTTATTTTGTGTTATATTTGGTGAACTTTTTAAAAAAATTGTATATTTTAAAATTTGAAAGTGTAAGTTAAGTTTATAATTAGATAAATAAATAATTAAATAATATATTTAAAAATTATCTTATATATATATAATATAAAATAAAATTTATATATTTAATAGTTATCGATTTAATTACAGTTAAATTTCAATTAAATCATTAACTTTTGAATCAATCACTTCTCCGTTCAATCACCTGGTTATAACAGTTGATCCCGTGCCATTCTTGTCGGATTCTTCCAATTATTGAATCGAGTCTCCACGAACGAAGAATACCACGCCAAGCCTATCCGGACCCATCTCGTCTCCATATATAAACAAAGCACGTGGTTTGCTGCCCGCTACTTTCCAAAGAAGGGCTTCAACAGCGGGGATTCGACTCAACCGAGTGGCTATAGTTTCTTTCGGCCTTTATACGTATATTAGTTAAAATACATTTAATTCTATTCTATTGTATCGAGAAAATTCAAAATGTTTGATGTAACAAAAACTTATACTCATCGACATATTGGTGACGTCATTGTGTTGAATCAGTAATGACGTCACCCAAACATCCAACGGCTACAAATCTAGCACACGGAAACCACCCAACCAGCAATGTCCGACATCACCAGACCATGTTTGTTACAATGATACCCCCCAAAAAGCAGCCATTAAAGTTCAAAGTAACTGAGGAATAAGAAAAAGAAAAAGGAAAAACTTGGTGGAGTGGAGAAAACTCGTCATTTAATGTTGAGAGTCTTCACCAAAAAGCTGACCGCTGGATTGAATCAGTAGCATGTATTGGATTTGATTTTTGTTTCTGTTTGGCACTAGTTGAGGAGAAGAGTGGAGGAGATGGACATTAAGGGAAAAGATAAGAGGAAAAGAGGAGAAAAGGAAAGCGAGGAGATGAGGAGTAAAAGGTCGGTTGTCAAAAGAGGAGGAGACGATGGCAAGAAGAACACGACGGCCGTGGCAACGGAGGATGAGGTGGAGGAGTTCTTTGCGATACTGAGGAGCATGCAGGTGGCGGCCAAGTACTTTGATAGAGGGAACAAAGACGGTTGGAGAGCCGCGGTGGAGGCCGATGAAGTGGGGATTTCTGGTGGAATCGCGGATGAGAAAGAGGAGAAGCGTATTGGTACTAAAAGCATCCAAAAAGTGACGGAAGAGGCAGGTGTGGTCGTATTTGACTTGAACGCAACGCCGGAGACAGAGTAGTTCTCACCGGACCTGGAAAAGGGGTGGAGTCTGAAATTTGGAGTGGAGGTTCTAACATCTACTTCACTTTGCCTTTTCTATAGTGGTTAAATTATCTCCGTTAACAATTTTCTGTGTTTTTAAGACGGCGGCGGCGGTGTTCAGGTGAACTTTGATTACATGTTTTGTATTTTTGCTTAAGAAAAAGGAAATCTGGTAGTTGTCGTTAGTTTAGGTGGTACTAATTATTATTGTTATTATTAACTTTTTTCTTCTTAATATCATGAATATTATTATTATTATTATTTTTTATTTTTATGCCTTTCTAAACCTCAATTTGTTTTTTTTTTTTTAAATTGGGTAAACTTTGTGGGTGACTTTATTAGCCACGTGAACCAGACGAAGAATGCTTGCTATTTTCATTCAAATTTTCTACCTTTTCTTCTGGTAACTTTGTCTAGTTAATTATATAAATTGCAGTACTAATACTACAGCTGCTGTTATAAATAATAGAAAAGGTTGATTTTTTTGGAACATAAGGATGGAAAGTTGGTGCTGAAATGATGAGAACATTGGTGATTAATGAAGCTACAAGAGTTGTTTTAAACAAAAAGGTGGAAGAAGTCTAGCATTGTTCGTTCTGCTGAATAACTAAGCTAAAGTTAGTTAGTAGATGGTGCGAACATAATTCTCTCTCTCCAAGAAAAGAAATCGTGTGGAAATTAACAAGATTTCTAAAGTTAAGAAACTTCTAGTGCTAAACTTGACAAATTCAATATTGGATGTTCCTTCTCTTTTCTCTTTCTAGTGTGATTGCTGTTTATTCTTTTGCTTTCTTATTTTCTGCATGTTTGTCGTATTATAAGTTTTTCTACCAATAATACAATATGGCATGGCATTGCTATAATTTAGACTCGAACTCGAACCGGTTGAAGTTGAACTACTCCATTCTAAAAACTTGGGCCCTCTGGAAAATAGATGAAAAACCCAGAAAGCAATCAGCTTTATAAAGCTAACATTTCGTTGGAGCACGTTTTAGTTTCATGCTTGTACATCTTAAAGAACTCAGTCCATGATGTGGCGTATGCAAGGGGGGAGTGTACTTTCTGAGAGGGACAGGGAGCGAATTATTAATATGTGTGGTTTTGATTTTGTCTAGGCCACATTTTTACTTTTATCTTTGGGTGATGGTTTTTTTTATATTTTTTAATATAAACTAGCGAGTATATTCACTTTTTTTATAAAATTGATGATTTTTTTGTTAGAGTAATCATATATTTTTTATAAGGAGTGGTGATATTTTATTAATAATTTATTTACATTAGTTCATATTTAATTATTATAAAGAACATATATTAATATATTATTGTCTAAAAAATTATTAATAAAATATTTCAATTTTATTTTGATAAATTAACTCTTGAATTTAGAATATATGCTATTCCATTAAAATTTAAATGGAGTAAATTCTATTTTCTCATAATTAAACCAAAAAGTTGTTTTAATGTTTATATTCATATCCATTTATTAAATAAAAATTTTAGATTAACTTTATTTCTTTATAATAATGACATTTACCTAAAGTTTAAAAATTGTTTCTTATTTTTTAGTCACTCTTTTTCATATCCACATCAAATTATGCGAAATGTCAATATATATATACACACACACACAAATAATTATACCTTATTTGAATATAACATAGTATATTTTATTATGTGTTAATATTAAGATAAAAATAAAGATAAAAATATAATATAGTATATTTTATTATGTGTTAAGAAAAAGATAAAAATATAATATATTGTAGTTATCAGTACATATTTCAAAAGAATCATGATAAGGTTCTTTATTTATATATACATAATTCCAATTTAGTATATGCGTAATTAGAAGAATTTAGTTAACATAGTTATTTTATCTTGACTTTATAAATTTATTAATTTAAATTGTGAAAAAAATGTTAATAAATTTATGTCGTATCTTTATTTTAGAAATAAATTTAGGAAACTTAAAACTTTATAATAAAGTACACTAATTATTTAATCTTCAACTTTCACCAATTAACTCTGCTAACCTTCAAATTATATTTTCACAAATCCTTTTATCTATTCTTTTAATAACGCATGTATTGTACAAATTATGGATTAAAATATTATATAGTTAATTGTAAATTTAAAATTAATTTATAAAAATTATAATTTAAAGAATTTAATGTAATTAGTGAAAATTATAATTTACATAGAGTTAAATGTATTTTATGTAAAGTTTATGGACGGTAAATAGGTTTTCCTTAAAAATTAAATTATATCTTGATCATGCCACATACAGTGAAAATAATTATACATATATAAATAAATTAATAGATAGATTAATAAATATTGTTAGTCTTAATGAAAATTAAAAAGAGGATGCATTGGGAGTTAGTGAATTTAAATAATTATATACTTTTATTTAATGAATGTAATTAAACAATAATAAATATACGATAGATCGCTCATGCTAGCGGTGTTTTCACTGACAAATCAGCTTATAGTATAGAGATGGCTCCAATGGTTGCAATCCCATGGGTAGATGTAGTTTGGAAGCAGGTTATGTGCCCAAAATCTGCAATCTTCTTGTGGATAACGATTAAAAACATGTTGACAATAAAAGATCGTTGATTTGGAAGTTTTGATCCCTTTTGTGTTTTATGTAAACTAGCGAATAAGAGTAGAAACCATCTCTTCTTTGAATGTGAGTGCAGTAAATCGATGTGGAGCAGGATATTACACATAATTAGAATTCCAAGGTTGTCATTTGAATGGGATGAAACATTAAATGACATCATTAGGTACTCCAAACCTGGCCAACGAGATAGTCTTATTATTAAGACATCCTTTTAAATGGTGGTCTATTATATTTGGAGGGAGAGGAATAGAAGAATTTACTAGAAAGAGGAGCTTCATAAATATGAATTAGCTGAGACAATAGTAAATTTGATTCGAGAGACGTTGATAGCCAAAGGGAAGCAAAACTACATCAACCATGAACTTAGATTGATTTGGTCAATCTGATTTTTGAACTGTAATTTGTGCACATATTGAGTAATGTAGTTGTTCTCATTTCTTCTTATAGGATCCTTGTAAAGGATAGTGTATAAGTTTCAGTGTATATATATATATACACACACACACATGATGAAGTAAAGAAATAACTTAATTTAAACCAATACACGATCAATCATTAATTTGAAAAAAGAAAGGCAAACTAAGTTATAATAGTTTGGCAAATAACCCTTGCTTACATATACTTTTCAAGAAACTTCTTAAATTTTTTTGGGGACCTTCTTTCAGTAAGAAAAAGAGTAATCTTCCTATAATAATCTTGTTTTTCACAAATAAAGATTAACTCTTCTTACAATATTTTTGTAAGGTGAAGAGTAACTATTGTTTCTAAACATGTCAAGCTGATATTAATGCTTGCTTTAAGACTTTGGGAGCACACCATTGGGAAAAAAAAAGGAATTCTAGAAGATTTAAAAATAAGTCCTCTTTACATAATGGGATTAGGGAGTTGATATTCCAGAAAAACATTGGTGAAAATTGTTGTTCTAATTTGCTGAAAAATAGTCAAATATTTTTTATGTCTAAACTAGTAAAAAAGTCATGTAATTATAAGCTTTGTGGCTTAAACTAGTCATTGTCGATGGCTAGTTACTACGTAATAATTGACCACTATTATATATTGATTAATCAATATGCTTTAAATATATAAATTTTCTAGCTATTGGAATGTTGGTTGACCATATAGTTGTCCAATGTATCAATTAATGTTGTTACAAATTCTCAATACATAAGTTTTAATAACTTTAACCTACATTAATCTACCACTAACCTATATTAGTCAACTAATACACGTAAAATCATAATTGTAATATATTTAAATGCTCAAACTTATTCTTCTAAATGCAAATTTAACTTAAGCATTTTTAAAATATTCCTCAAAGAATGTTTTAAGATTTAAAGATGGGTCTTTGAAATTAAAATTTTAATACATTTTAATGATTAAAAGACTCATGCAATAAGTTAAAAAGATCATATGCTTATGAATGATGAGCCCCTAAAGTAATGCAGTGATTAAGTATAAAGTAAAATAAATATCTCATATTCATTTATAAACTTGTTATGCTTTGTTCTTCCTTAGTCTTGATTTTCTTCTTTACTTGAATGAGTTTAATTTCAACTTTTCTATTGTATCTTCATAAGATTTATGTTGATTTATGCATGATCACTATCACTTTCATATTGTTTCCATAAAAATCAAACACATTATTCATACTTATATTTTGTTATCATCAAAAAATGGATTGCAACCTTTCTTAGTTTAACAAATTTCTCCCTTTTCTTATGATGACTAAATATTTTATGATATTAGATAAATAATGGTAACATTAGACAAGCATGGTCTTATATTCCAAGAAAATATGAATAGTTAGCTTACCCCTAAATTCATATGCTAGAAAAAGTTAACTTATTTTAATCGTAATTATAAATGTTAAATCAATGTTATTAAGAATCTGACATGATAAATGTTTAGTCAACAAAAATATAAGTAAAATATCAATGTCAAATATATAAAATTAAAAATCTTAAAGTTAATCACTCCCTTTAAATCTAATATCACTAATTTTCTCTCTTCCTTTTCTAAAACATAAAAAGAATCAATTATTAAAAAGTTTACTGAAGTAATAGTGAAACACTAAAGCACAAAATAAATCAAATAAATAACAATCAAAATCAAAATTTAAGCAATTAAAGAGATCCTTATCAAATAAAATTCTCATTAATCATGACCAAATCTCTCCCCAATGATGCAAAATTTATTCTTACTTATTGACTTAGTGTATATGTTAGCCAACTGATGTAATTTATCAATGATTTCTAGGTCAATATCCCCATTTTACATATGATCTCTAATAACACAATATTTAATTTCTAAAAGCTTGGTTATAGAGTGTCACATATAGTTTTTTATGAGGCAAATGGTACTAATGTGAACAACACCTAATTGGTATTTGAAGTAAATCACTTGTTAATATAGAAATCCGATATAATATGTAAACTACACAAGAAGGGGGGTTGAATTGTGTAAT
>JAOSBK010000006.1:24271123-24291691 GCA_027568895.1 Erythroxylum shatona | reverse complement strand
CTTTATTGTTTTGCAGGTGCTTTAGAGCTAATATCAATTAGCTTCATGGATCCAAGCAGCAACGTGCAGCCTCATCAAAATCAGGCTGAACCAAGTGGAGAACATTTTCATTGAATATGAGCGATGAGATAATAATTGAATTAGGAAATTTGAATGGTGTGTTATAGCGAAAGATAGGTATAATTCTTTAATATATGCCAGGTTTAAATTGCGAATTAGTCCTTTTATTACCATTCAAACTCTTGAATAATTGAAGGCAATCATTTTCAAGTCAAGTTGTGACTAGTCCTTTTATTACCATTCAAACTCTTGAATAATTGAAGCCAAACAGTTTGAAGTCAGCTTAAGAGTTGTGATAATCAATTAGAAAGATTATTACCATTCAAACTCTTGAATAATTGAAGGCAAACAGTTTGAAGTCAGCTTAAGAGTTGTGATAATCAATTAGAAAGACTATCTTATTCAGTTTCATCGGGTGGTGTGGAAAGTGCTATAATGATTTTGTAAGGCCTCAAAATAAGTAGTTGGGTTTCTTTTTCTTCTCTTCCATAACTGACTTTGGAGTTAGTTTCCCTCATAAAAGAATTTTCTGAGATTTGGCACAATTTATTCAATAATTTAATTAGAGTCCTTTTTCTTCCCATACAAGTTTTCCTAGACCGCTCTTGCAGATAATCATCATCTTCTCCCATTACAGTACGCATTTCTTTTCTATTTCATATTTTAAAAATAAAATATAAAAAGAAAGATCACCACCTTCAAGTCTACGTCAATTTGCCTCCCATTCTCGTTTTCATGTTTTAGATATTTTTCAAACCACAATTACGTGGATCACAATTTCATGCCTTTTCAACCTTCTAAACTAAACCCCAAACTTGAACGACCAGGTCTTCTTTTGGAAATTTTATATATTAATCGCACATTTAAAATGAATTACTATTAATAAATTTAAACTAAATAACAATTTCATCTTAAGTAAATAATAACTGATTAACGCAACAAATCCGTGGCGGCACGTCTCTAGTCATTTGTTCTAAGCTCGAGCTCCAAAGGACGAATCTAGAAATGACATAAAGATCCAACCATGGTAATTCCGTATAGGAATCAAATGAAGCTGTACCTGTTTCAATTTTGTACTGGGGTTTTGAAACAAGATATTGACGACGAGAGCTACTAGAGGTTTCGAGAAGAAATCATAAACGAGAAATACAATTAATGATTCGCCGAACCGACGGAACATTTCAATGACACATTTCTTTGCCAGAATAATCTAGCAGCCCGTCGTCAAAACTCAAAACGGTTCCGTCTGAAACACCTTCCACGTGTTACCTTCTTGACTCGGCTAATAGAGCCGATTCACCAGAATATGCTTATGGTCCGGAGGGGGTAGTTGCGAATCGCGTACTTGCTGCGGTGGCGACGCGTGGTAAAGGCCGTCAGCGTGGAGGTCTCACTTGAACACAAGTGGCGATCATCGACTGACTCGACCATCTACCTCTAGGATTCATTGAGGAGCCGAATTCAATCGTCGGCGCGACGTTTAGGAAAGGCTATTCGGCTTCCAGGACTTAATTATCAGCGTGGGGTCCACTGGGACATTTTATTTTATTTTTTTATTCTATTTGTGGGAGGACACGTTATCCTCTGCACGACAGTACTTTAGAAATGCCTGCCCACGTCAGTACTTTAGATCAAGTGCGTCGGCTCAGCCGCGTCCTTCCTACAATCCTACCACAACATTTGTTTTTCTCCATAATTATATATATCTATATTGGCGAGTGTGACTTGATTGCATCTTCTTGGCTTAGGCTTTGCGTTTGTTCATAAACAATTGGGTATGTCTCAATTGAATTTTAAAATCAAATGACCTTGTGGTTGTATAATTACAGGTGAACCTGTGTTTCGTTATCAATCCTAATCCTTACGGTGTCATGATGTTCTTTTTTTGATAATCATGCCTCTATTCTATGTCTGACATAGAATGTTGGTATTAGATCAACTGTCACAAAATATTTAAAGCCTCATCCTCTAGTATTCAATTTTGGTGGATCCTTCTAATTAAAAAAGGAAGATCTCGTTATGAATAAAATAAAATAACATTACAAACAAGCAAATTAATTGGAGGCACTTATGTTAATAATCCCCTGTTTCCTTCCAAGTTATCGGTCCTCTTACTTGCTGTTGCATAGCAACTTGTTGAACTGAAATTGGTAATACTGTATATAAATTTTATTTGTTTGAACCAAAATAGGAATTAATTTTAGAATAAAGAGAGAATCGAATTCAAAATTTAATTGAAAAGGATATGCTATTTACAGTAGGTATTTACGATGGGGAAATGAAGTTGTTATGTGACAATATTTTTATTGGCTGATCATCTTATTCATAAAATTGGGTTCCCCCTGTGTAAACATGCATAATGAACACAAGAAAGATTTGTGGGTAGGTTTTCAGACGCAGATTTTAAACTTGAAAACTGGGTTGGTTGGTTGTTCTGCTCTAATGGTAATCCATATCTAGGCAAGAGTCTGAGTCGTTGCTTGACCTTAACACAATTTTTTAAAAGAAAGAGACAGTTGTGGTTGATAAATTCCAACCAAACATTTGGTTCGATGAGTCTTAATTAAGAAAGAAGGTAAATGAGTCAAAAATAAGCATATGTTTTACCATTTCTGCAAAAGATTAAATTAAATTATATGAAAAGACGGCAACAAAGGAAAAGCAAATATCCCTTCTGCAGACCACAGCCACAAAGTCAAGTGTAGGAGCTGCACATTTTCTATCTTTTGAATGTGAGAGAGAAGAGCGATCGTGATGGAATAATATCCCCCAGAAGGTGGGGTGGGGCCCTTATGGACTTGAAGATCTTATTCAAATATAGTAAATCATACGGAACAAATGATAATTTTGAAAATTCAAAAGAAAAATGGTGAGAAAGAGAGAGAGAGACGTGATTGATTAGACATAATGAGTTCCGATCTACACGCTGCCCTGTCATTGTCACCCCCGACAATGCACAAAATCCCTAACCCCACCCACTATATATACCCTTCTCATCTCTCTTCCCATCTCGTCCCACTCTTCACTCTTTCTCTCTCTACTTTTCTTTCTAGCCCCTCGCAATTTCCAATACAATTCTAATTAAAAGCATGGAGAAGACACAGAGCCAAACAGTTCACGTCGACCGCAAGAAACGAGCGCCAGATGACTCGCCCCCTGACTCTCCCGAGTCTAAGATTCGGCGAGTTCATTTGGCTGAGTCACAAGCTAACTCGTCCGATCTTATCCAGATCCCAGTTGAGTCTGACGACACCCACTCCAACCCCGACGGTTCTAGCGACAACTCGGTCGACTCGTCCAATGCGAAATGGATCCAGGACGATTTGCTTAACTTCATCGACGAATCTGATGCTTCCGCCATTCAAGGCCTCGACTCGGTCATCAAAAGTTTTGAAGAAGAGATTCTCCTCCCAACGACGGCGCCGGAAACGATGTCCGCTGCAGAGGTGAATTTTTCCGACGGATCTCAACCTGATCTAGGCTACCTTTTGGAGGCGTCGGATGACGAGCTAGGATTACCGCCGACGTTTCCTTCCGTTGAGGAAGGAAAGATCCGAGCGGCTGATTTGATCGTGGCAAGTGGATCTGAAGCGTCATTTGTCGGTGAAATGTTGGCGCTTGAAGACGCAATGCATAATTACAACTCGTTTGAGTTTGAAATGGGGTGTGATTCGGATAGTTACAATGGCTCGTACGATGACAGCGGTGACTTTGTGGCGCTGGGTGGGTTGTTTGACCACTCCGACGGCAGTCATGCGCCGGCGGAGATGTCGGCCTTGTGGTGGCTGACGGAGTAAATGCAAATGCAAACGTTAACACTAGTACCGGGGGTTTTTGACGGTTTTAGTTAAGGAGATAGAATGTTGATAATAGGTTGTATATTTAGCGAAGTAAATGATAAAAGATAAGCGATCCAACCAAGCTTAGTGTTAAAAAAATACGTTTTTTAATTATATTTTTAATGTCGAATTGTCGGCTTCAGCAAAGATGAACATTAATTAAGCGATAAGTATGGGGTTCTAGTTTTTCTGCATAGGGTAAGGTGATTTTTCCATAATCGGCACTTGGAATGCAAAATAGAAAGGGACCATGGAATCTTAAAAACACTTTATATTAAAGAAATGTGTAACTTTTCAGTGAAAATCTCCCTACAACCAATTAAACGATCTTTTTTTTTTTTTTGAGGGAAAATTAAACGATCTTATTATTGCTTCAGGCGCAGACTTACCCGACTGACTGTCCTATTTTAATTTATTAAAATATAGGATAAATTTGGGTTAGGTAACTGTTCACTTCTAGCAATTGCTTTCGGCGCTCACGGTAAACGCAAACCTTCTTGGTACACCCCAATGTTCGTTCTCATACATAAAAGTTTTCATACAAGAATAACGCGTTCGATAATGTAACTAAGTGGCCTATATTTTTATAGTTTAAGTGTGCAAGTGTTTAAATCTTATTAGTTATTTGAAACGAGACAATTATTAAATAAAATAATTATTTTTTATTTTTATGATGATGGAGTGATAAATAAGAAAATTTGTTTATTTTTATGGTTTAAGTGTGCAAGTGTTTAAATCTTATTAGTTATTTGAAACAAGACAATTATTAAATAAAATAATTATTTTTAATTTTTATGATGATGGAGTGAGAAATAAGAAAAATTGTTAAGTGGTATCAAGAAAAGGTTAAGAGAGAAAAATTCAAAATATTGTTTTTATCATAAATTCATCTTGATTTAAATTTAAAAGAATTATCTAAAATCTTGAGACTCACAAATTCAAAGTTTATATATATGCAGATTATATTATTTTAGTTATTTCATAAATAAATTATGCTTCCTTATTATGCAGTGATTTTATATTAATAATCAATTAGTGATATACCAATTTAATTTTCTTAGTTTGATGTCTATGCAATAAACAAGTACAAAGTTTTATAAATATTAATAACAACAACAACAACAACAACAACAATAATAATAATAATAACAACAAAACTTGTTATCCATGATAATGTTATGCTTATAATTGAAATGACATAATGATATGTGTTTAATGGGTATACTAAAGTTCATTGGTTATAAAATATTTAAGAATTGCACAAAAATTGATTAGTTAATTTTATATCAATGAATATAACCATGATTGATTGATATGATTCATTAAATATGTTTAGGATATGCAAAGATAACAAACACATCTAATTATAGTATATGTAAACATAGTAATAAGCCTTAGTTTATGTTGATTTGTGTATTGTTGTTTCACCCAAAAGTAATATATTGTTAATATGCTCGTTACTTAATTTATTTATGTGTTAAATTATGAATCAAATGATTAATGTGTGAGAATTTAATATATTATGCAACATTTAATTTTGTTGTTGTTCACTTACAAGCTTCACTATTATAAAGTTTAATGGGCTTAATTTTATTCAATGGTGTAAACAAGTTTAGTTCAACCTAAGAATCCTAAGTCTTGACTTGACACTCCAAACTAATAAGCCTACTAGTTTTACTGATACTAGTAGTGTTGAAGAAAATCCTTTTTATGAACTTTGGGAAAGATCAAATAAATTAAGTTTAATGTTTATATGAATGGCTATGGCTAGCAACATTAAAGCTACAATTGCCAAAATTAAAAGTTCTAAGGAATATCTTAAGTTTATTGATGATATTTTTCAACCTGACTCTGTTGATAAGTCACTTGCTGGAATTTTAATGGGTACACTAACTATCATAAAGTTGATGTTTCTCGCACTTTGTCTGAGCATGTCACTGAAATGATAAATATAACAATAAGCTTAAGATCAATGGGAATGGAAGTGAGTGAAAGTTTCCTTGTGTAGTTTGTTATTGACTCGTTGCCTCCTAAATATTGTCCATTTCAAATAAGTTACAATGCTATAAAGGAAAAATACAATTTGAATGAATTGCAAAATATGCTTATTTAAGAGGAAGCAAGACTTAAAAAATAAAGAGTTCACTCAATTAATATTGTGGGTCATCAAAGGGCTAGAAATAAATTAAAAAAGGTTAACGGAAAAGGAAAGCGTGCATTACATAAGGTTATTGTATCATCAACTTCAATTGGTAAGAAGGAACAGAGGAATCCATTTCTGTAAGAAAATTAGGCACTATTAAGAAGATTGCCTAAAACATAAGGTTTGGTTCGAAAAGAAAGGTAAGCTTAGTGCTTTAGTATGTTTCCAATCAAATTTAGTAGAAATTTCTTATAATACTTGGTGGATTGATTTTAGATGTACCACTTATATTATCAATATGATTCATAGATTCTTTATGACCTAAACTATAATGCAAACTTCACGGGAAACTGAGTTAAAGCTCTAGTTAAAGCTATCGGAACCGACCATTTGATTTTAAACACTATACATCATTTAGACCTTTTTCAAACTCTTTATGTTCCTACTATTTCTCAAAACCTATTTTCTTTGTCAAATTTTGATATTGTTGGATACTCTTTTAAATTTGTACTAAATATTTTAATCTGTTCAAATATAATTGTTTTATTAGTTCTGGTGTTTTTTAAAGATGGATTGTATAAATTAAACTTGATAATATTTTTTGTTGAAACTATGTTGACCTAGCATCATAATGTTGGTACTAAACAAGGTTTTGTAAATGAAACTTTAACTTATTTGTGGCATGAATGTTTGGGTCACATATTTAATGAAAGAATGGTCGAATTAGTAAAAAAAGAAATCCTTCCAATTTTAGATTTTACCAAACTTGTCATGTATATGGATTGTATTAAAGAAAAATATATAAATATACAATTAAGGAAGAATCTACAAGACATGACTCCTTGAAATTATATACATCAATATATATAGGCCTTTTAATGTTCCATTGTGCAATGGAGAAAATTTTCCATCACCTTTATTGATAATTTTCACGTTATAGCTATATATATTTGCTATATAAAAAGTCTCAATCAGTAGACACCTTAGAGGTGTTTCTCAATGAGGTAGAAAAACAAATAGATAGAATTATGAAAATTGTCAGATTTTGTAAAAGGTGATCATATTATGTAAGATGTAATGAAAATGGACAATATCATACTCCATTTGCTAAATTCCTTTAAAGGCATAACATAAGTACTTAATACGTAATTTCAAGTACACCACAATAAAATGGTGCAACCAAAACACATGATTGTACTTAATAAACATGGTTAGGAGTATAATGAATCATTGCTCTTTAGCCTTACCACTGAGGGTGTATACTTGAAAACTGTCATGTATTTATTAAATAGGTTCCTAGTAAAGTAGTTCCTAAGTCACTTTTTAAATTGAGAATAAGAACAAAACCTAATTTAAGGAACCCACATGTTTTGGGTTAATTAGTAAAAGTAAGAATCTATAGTCCATGTGAATAGAAAATGGAATCAAGAACAACTAATGGGTTCTTTATTGGCCATCCAAAAAAGTATAAAGGTACATATTTTATTGTTCTAACTATAGTACAAGAATTATTGAAGCTAGAAATGCTATATTCATAAAAAATGGTGGAACTAATGGGAGTTCTGATCACGTAAAGTGAAAATTCAAGAAGTTAGAATATAAGTTCCCTTGTATATAGCTTCTCCTCAAATGGTTTTTTCTTAGAGTTGTTGAAAATTGTGATAGCTTACAAGATTAAGGAATACATTAACAAACTCCAAATAATGAAGTCACTTTTAATGAATATGTTATAGATGGGTCGTGTGAGGTAGTATTAAAAAGATCTCAAAGATAAAGGAGATCAACTATTTTTATGATTATATGGTTTATTTACAAGAGGTATAAGGTGATCTAACAATTGATAAAGATCTACTTTCATAATCCATTGAAAGTTAAAATTCTAATAAATATAGATGTCATAGAAGAAGAGTTAAAATCTATGGATGACTATGAAGTTTGGGATCTTGTTGAGTTACGAGAAGGTTGTAAGATAGTTGGTTATAAATGGATTTTAAAGACCAAACACGATTCTATTGACAATATTATACGATATAAAGCTAGAATTTTGGCCAAGCGTTACACTTAAAAGGATCGGGTTGATTATAATGAGATATTTTCTCCTATTTTGAGAAAGGATTCATTTACAATTATTATGGCCATGGTAGCTTATTGTAATATATAACTATATCAAATGGATGTGAAAATCACCTTTTTAGATGGAAATTTATAGGAAGAAATCTATATGGATCAAGAAGAGGGCTTTCTAGTTATAAGGAAGAAAAATATGATGTTTAAACTTAAGAAGTCAATATATGGACTTAAGCAAATCTCTAGGTAATGGTATCTTAAGTTTCATGATACCGTTACTTTTTTTGGATTTAAAGGAGACATCATTGACATCTAAAGGTCAATAGGAATAGATTTATGATTCTAATTCTATATCTTGTTGACATCTAATTTGTTGTTAATGATCTTGGTTTATTACATGAGACCAATAAGTACCTCTCCAAAAATTTTGAAATAAAAGATATGAGTGAAACATCTTATGTGATACGAATTGAAGTATTATATGATAAATTAAAGGACTATTAGGGTTATCTTAGAAAACATATATTAT
Source organism: Erythroxylum shatona (assembly GCA_027568895.1). Lineage (NCBI taxonomy): Eukaryota > Viridiplantae > Streptophyta > Magnoliopsida > Malpighiales > Erythroxylaceae > Erythroxylum > Erythroxylum shatona. Next base: position 24,283,053 of record JAOSBK010000006.1, on the reverse strand, counting down.
TAAAACTAGAGAGATATAAAATGGAAAAATGATTTGCAGTTGTTGTTCCAATTTAGAAAGGAGATAAATTTAGTCTTAAGCAATGTTTAAAAAATGAAATGGAATGCACAATAGTGGAAAATATTCCTTACGTATATATTTTTTTGAGTTTGATGAATGCCCATATCTTCACTAGGCCATATATTAGTTTTGTTGTTAGAATGTAAGGTAGATATCAAAGTAATATTAGATTGAAACATTGGAAAACTACAAAGAAAATATTAAGATGCTTGCAAGGAATAAAACATCATATGCTCACCATAAGAGATTTGATCATCTTTAGTAATTGGATACTCAGACTCAAACTATGCCAGATGTGTTGACATAAGAAAATTCACATTTTCTTTATTCCTTTTAGCTAGAGGAGCAATTTTATGAAAGAGTGTGAAACATTATGTCATTGCTACATCCACTATAAAAGTTGACATGATTTGTAGCTTTTTTTTAATGGTTTATGACTATGTTGGAATTATAAATAGTATTACCAAGTTGCTAAAAATTTATTGTGATAATGACACATCAATCTTGTTTTCAAAAACGACAAGTATTTAAATGTTGCTAAACATATGATAATAAAATGCTTTGTCGTTAAAGAAAAAGTTCAGAAACAAAGAATGCCAGACAAACATATTAGCACAACTCTTTTGATTATGGATCCATTAAAAAAATTACTATTAAAGATGTTTAATGAATGGGTACTATTGGGTTCCATATTTGAACAAAATATTTTGTTTATGTATTTTATATATGTGACACTCTAAGTTTGTTTATATATTGTTTATGATATTTAACTATTTTGTTATTTATTATTTGTTATTAGTATGTATACATGAATGATTTATGAATTTTAACAAGGTTTGTATTTTACAAAGACCTTATCATTAAATCACTAAAATATATCTCATTAAAGATCACATTAAGCTTTTGAACTAGTTTCGTGATAAATAGAAGGGAGTACGTCATATTAAAGAATGCACAACCTCTATGATCCTTTCTAGTTTTTTGCTTGATTATTATTAATGTTATGGAAAAAAAGAGAGGATTCAAATTTAAGAAAATTGGGTTAAAAATAGAACCGGTAGCCAGTTAAGAGTTATGATATAGATGAGTAACCGAAGGCATTCATACAAAATGATTGTTTTCTCGTCAAAAGGCTAAAATGACACTCCAATCAAGCTAAATAAAAAATGTAACCTCGTCAAGTAACTAGGGGATATTCATGACAATGTGTTTGCCTTCTCATTAAAAGACTAAATGACTGTTAAAGAAAATCTAGAAAGATGTCAATAAAATTAAACCTACAAATCTTTTAAAATAGCAAGAATTTTTACGAAAGGATACTTGGTGATAGTTTTCATCTTTAATTGGTCAATAATAATAAGTGTAGGTTACAAGTGACATAGATGCATGAATAGAGTGTCAATATTTTGATTGGTATGTATATTCAAGTCAAAGAACTTAAACATGAATGTAATGAGTTAGTGTGATGGAACTTTTTGATTGTTTGATATTTAAGGTTAAGTTAATTCCATGATATTTGATGCCATTGAATCATTACTGAAATGTTGCATGATTGTGTGTTTATGTGTTTATGTGTTTTGTTCATTTTATGATTCTAATTTTTCTTAGGGACAAGCAAAAAGGTGAGGAGATAGGATGACTAAAGATTTTCCTATTTCTCTCGTTCCAAATGTTGTAGAGCGTGCAACTCAAAGTGATCTTAAATGCCAACCAATCTCTAACTATATTCTTCTGATTGAATAGCACCAGTCTATAATTCCTTGCTGAGCTATTATAGGTAAATCTTAGTTACATAGATACATAATTGGATTCCATGTGTTGAATAAAGCATTGCATTCAAAGAGTATATGAGAAACTGTTTTAGGTTTTGATCACTGAGCACACAAATATCATAGATGTTCTTGTACATTTTCACTTTATAAATTGTTGATGACCTCCATTTAATAGCTAGCTATCGTATGAGGGAAGCTATGGGACTGACATGGGGATACCAAATAAGTTCGCTCCGAGGAACTTTTAGAGCTTATGCTCTAAGGGAACTTCTACATGAGAAATTAGTGAAAGAACCAAAAGTATTAAAGGTCTAGAGGGCATTATCTTATTAATCCAATTTTAGATGTATGATTAGGTTTTATAAAAATTAATTGAGCTAAGGAATTGAAATTATGAGCTTTCTTAATAGTAACATTGTTTGCAGTTGAGCTCTTTAGAGAATTTAATGAGCTAATCCTATTTAAAGCCCTAATGAAAACTAAATATCATACAAGAATAAGGTTGACTTCCATCTCTTACTTTGTATTGATACGAAAATATACATTATATTCTATGAATCTTATTTGATGTAGGCATTTTGCATTTATCATTGTACATTTTTAATAATATAGAATAAAAACTTTCATGTTTTTAACTTATTTAATTTTGCTTTGGTTTTATTAATGCAATTATTTGAAAATATTTTTGAAAATAGTCTCTTTATGAGATAAGGGTAAGGTTGCGTACTATTGGATCTTTCCAAACCTCACACTTTAACAGGACTCCCACTAATATTGTTGTTGTAATATTTGAAAATATTTATATTGTATCTTAATTTTTTAAATATATTTATTAAAAATGATAAAGGGGATACAAATAAATTACGTTACCTCTTGAATTATATAAAAATTATTCTCTCAATTTTTAAGAAATATTTATATTAAAAATAACAGAAAAATTATTTTCTTAGGTTTAGGATTTATCACGAATATGAAAACTTGAAATATAAATAATAACATTTTAATAAAAATTAGGAATAACAATGAGGCAATCCAGGCTTGGGCTCACCGAGGCCCGATCTCAGATTGTTGGAGTCATGGCTCACTGTCTTAGGCCCTCGGGCCGAGTGTAACTCGCCTAAATTATTTTAAAATTAAAAATATAAAACACTGTCATTTTGCTTATGAAGGTTGAGCTTCAAGCTTTAGACATTTTGGACTCAAGGCTTGAATCGAGCCCAGACTTAATTGTCATTTCTAAAAAAAATAAATGAATTTGGAGTTTAGGCTTTGTAATTAACATTATATTTAGTTTTAAAATATTTTTGAAATTTTATATTAATTTTTTTGTTTAGAGTGTGCTTGTTTGGGGGTATGGGAAAAGGGACATGCGTATGGAATGAAAATTGATGTTTAGTATGAATCTACCATTAAAGACTTAAGAGTTTCATTCCTTAGTTCTGGGTAATCCTCCATTCCTCTCATAATCCAGAAGAATAGAAGAGAGGAATGAGAGTGATTGCTATGTTTTTAATTTTTTATATATAGAGGATAGATAAAAGGTAGAATATAATTACTTTAATTTCAATTATGAATCAAATAACTTCATAAATAAAGCTTTAGTTTCAATAATCAAATTTATGGTGAAATCAATTAAATAATTAATTACACTATAATTAATTAAAATATAATTATTCATTAATTAAAATATTGTAACTAATTAATTAATTACAATATAATTAATTAAAAATATTATTATATAATTAATTGCATTATATTTAATTAAATTATTATTATTAATTAAAATATAAATAATTAAAATATAACTATTCATTAATTAAAATATTAATAATAATAATTAATTGATATATAATTAATAAAAATATAATTAATTCATTATTAAAATATGGTAATTACTTATAATATAATTTATTTCTTAATTAAAATATAGTTTATTTTATAATTAATTAATTACAAATTTTTTTACAAATTAACCACTATCAATAATAATAATAATAATAATTCCAAGTCTTAATATCTATTTCCATTCTTCCTTATATGCCTTCCATTTAATTATTCGTGAAGTTGATAAGTTGATTCCTAATCTTTTGATGGTCAAACGATTTATCTTTGCATATCTGACAATCTAATATCATTCTCGTCCACACAAAGCAAAGTTGAAGGTTCTCATCCATTCGCACAAACATGGCTCTCTTCTTACCAAACAGCAGCGGCGGTGGCGGAGGCACAATCCTCCACACCACTGCCACAAGAACCGACACGCACACCTTCCAACCACGACGTCTCCAATTCATACTTCCAGTTTCACCAAGAAGAGCGTCTCTTCACATAGTTTCAGCCAAGAAGTTCACTTCACGAAGTGGTCGTTTTGACGGCAAGAACCGGAGGAGCTCGACCACTACCACGGACCAAGAAGTGGTTGATCAAGACCGGAGTTCTGGGATTAAAGTTGGTGACGTTGAAAATCAGGAGGGTGGTGTGAGTGTTAGTGGAGTGGTGGATGATGGTTTTGTTATGCCTAAGCTTCCAGGTGATGAACCGGACTTTTGGGAGGGTCCTCAGTGGGATGCTCTCGGCTTTTTCGTGCAGTACTTGTGGGCGTTTGGCATTATCTTCGCGGTATGTGTTCTTCTGGCTTCGTAGTATGATTCTAGTCTGTTACGTTTGTTTCTGTTATGTCAGCTCTAATTTGTGAGCAACCTGAACGAGGAAAAGAAAACAAGTGAGAGAGAGTGTTTTAATCAAAATGGCATTCTGAATCCTAGAAGTTGCCATCTTTTCTTCTCCTTTTTAATGTGTGGGTTAAGACAAAATAGACAAGTACTCGAAATTGATGTTAACAATCGTCCGTCTCCGCATTGATACTTCCTTGAAGTTCTTGTTTGTTTCACGAGTCACAGCTACATGTCTGCGAATTAGAAAAACGAAGGATATCCCTTATTGTGTTATCATTTTCATAATGCGAGCTTGATAGAGTGTGTATGTGTCAAATATTAGTGTCTTCCAAAATGAACTCTGCCTTGATCTCTTCCACTTGAGTGATTTTAACACCGCCAGGCAGAGGTTCCTTGTCTGATCAAGATTCACGCTCTAATTGGTATCAGAATTATTCGCATTCCCAGAGCTTTGGAAAATATCCTGCTTGACTTCCCCATATCAGGCTTGCCAGGTCCTATCAAATGGCCTTGACATTTGTATGGTCCAGTTTAGCAGTTCATGTTACAGTTTTCAATGCTTTGGTATATACTCTTACTGTAACGTAGTGAAAGTAGTTTTCTAACTTAACTTCAAACTTTTGACAGCTAATTGCTTGTGGAATTGCCGTGGCTACATACAATCAAGGGGCTACAGATTTCAAAGAGACTCCTATATACAAGGAGTCGATTAAATCAGGTGACCTGCTGGAAGAACCTGAAGGATCTAATTCTGATGTGTTTGAGTCCAATCCAACGGAGGTGGCTCCTAGTTTGGAATAGTCACTTGAAAATGTAATTGCTCCTGCTTTGTGATATAGGCATACTTCTAGGGAGGATAGCAATCCTACAACAGGCATTGTATCCCGTTACTTCTTGAATGAATTCAAGTGCTTGGCATATGATCATGCAGAAAGAATTTCCTAGCACATAATTGAAATGTTTGGCAGGCTGATATTTTGCACCGTTGCACCAACATTCTAGTTTTTGTTTTTCATTTCAATTGATCACGTCATTGATGTAGTGGAATTAAAAGCTTTTCTCAGTCAATACATGTTTCCAAATGTGCTACTAATGGTGAAGAGAATAGCTTCTAGGCAGGGTTTCAACTGTGATTTATTCTTACTTTTACTGCTCTGGAGACTGGAACTTGAAAAAATGGGAATGGTTCAGTTGTTAAGTAATTTAATATGCACTTGAAAATTTCTGTGAGATTTGGATTGCACCTGTTTATTTGAAACCCAATGAAGGAACCAACTGTTACACATCTCCTTCTTATGGATGTAGATTCTATGTCTCCAGTCATATGAACCCTTTTATTGCTTCCAAAAGGGGAAGTAAGCTTGCTGTGAATTGATTTCAGATGGTAAGTGGGTTTCAATATTAAATGAGGTATAAAAGTATGAAACTCTTCACCCCTGTATGTTTTGATGTCCCTGACTGAGTTATCCCTAAGGAGCACTGTGGTGCCAAGAGGTTTATTAGTGTTTGATTATAATTATCTGTCCTTGGGTGACTCCAATTTCCGGTCAAAGTTAGAAATAAAAGATATTTCTGAAGCATCTTAAAAAGGCTCAGTGGATTTGTAGAATTTGAGGAAGTAATCACATTGGAACAGTTGGTCACAGTAGGTCCTGATTCCAAACCATGAGTCCCATGAATTACAGTCAAAACCTATTTTCTCAGCAGACTCAATTAATCACAGCAATTTCCTTGGTAAATAGCATCGTTACCAGAGGCAGGGTGAGCAAAAGTGAAGGAACCGCTGCACTTGCGTGTCCTAAACCCATGATTAAAGGTCTTGGCGCCACTTCGATCAAAGGAGAAGCTGAGATACCAGATAATATGCAGAGCATTTAGCAGGAAATTAACATCCAATTATCTTAACTCCTTTGGAATAATCGTAGTAGTATGACGAAATCATAATAAAACTTGTACGAGCCTTGTGCATACCAGCAATGGAAGAGTTGCCAGCGGAGGAATTTGCGTGTGCTCCTAGTGAAACTTGAGAAGCAGGTGAAGTGGGAGACACTTGAGGAACCCCTTCAACAAGAAAAAGGAAAAAAGCATAGTAAATATAGTGGCAACAAACTCAAGGGTAATGGCAGCTTGATGATCACAACATGCTGAGGAACTAAACCTGAACAAATAACAGAGATGGCAATTGGGAGGTTGCAAAGAGAAGGAAGCTGGAGGGCCAAAGTCCTGTTAATTGGGAAGGCGTTAAGGTTGGGGTTGTTGAGCAACTGGCAGATGCAACCAGGGTAAAGGGTGTAGAGGCGCTTGAGGTTGTCACAGCAGGACCGTGGCGGTGAAGGGCTTGTGCCTTGTACGAAAGGAGCACATGGGGCAAGTGGTAGAAGACGTGGAGCGCAATCGGCTATCGTAGAGGAGGCTGTGGGTAGCAGAACCAGGTGGAGAGTCATGGCAATGGAACAGAGGCTGTGATACTCAAGGGAAGCCATGGCATGAAATTGAATGGATGAGTAATTAGTAGGAGTATATTATTCTTTTTAAGTTGAAAGAGAGCATAGGCATGCATGATGCGTGTTATTCAACATGCACTACTTCATGCTCACCCTCTGTCACAGAGGCGTTCCCTAACCAACTAGAACTTGAAATTGTAACTTTCATATACTATCTCCGGAACTAGAACTATAGTCGGTTTGTAATTGGATTTGGTTAGTGACAAGTTGCATGCTCATGATCATGCAGCTGTGTGCTCATGCAACTTTGCCTACATGCACCCTACGTTTCCTTTTGGCAAGACGTTTATGATTCGAATATGGGGAAAGGATTTTCTGTCTAATCTTATAGTTTCTTATTCTATCTTATGAATCTCAGCCATTCATTTATGCGAGTTTTGCGTTTATTTATGCGAAATCTACACGGGATTCACATAAATGAATGACTGAAATTTATAGGACAAAATAAAACATCATAAAATTGAACAGAGAATCCAAAGTTACGAATATGACATTCTGATAATGTAAAGTGGTGACCGATGAATGGTTACTGTTATTATGACTCTAAGATAATCTTCAATTCCATAGCCGCCATATCTACCAACTTTTTAATTACGTATCTGTTATTTATCAAACAGGAAAAAAAGTTGCAAAAGATCCGAGCGGGTGTTCTTGTGAGATCTAGTTACAAAAATGAGACAATGAAAAGTCATACGGTCCTTTTCAACTAGGCAATGCACATTAATCAATAAAAAAATGTTATGCCATCAGTTCACATGCCCTTTCTATATCAAATTTGTTGTCCCAACAACCCAAAGATGTCATTTCACAATCGAAAATGGTCCGATTGCATTTGCACCTCTAATATAGTACGCCATACCATGAGCATGATGAACTCGTGTACTCGAAGGCATAGGCATAGGCACTGATTGCTAGTTACATCCACTTCTGTACTGAAATACACTTCCTATGGGATCTTGGGTTAAGAAAGAGCTTGACAAGCTTAAAATATACCAGTTCAATAGGGTACTGGTTCCTCCTTTTGTACTCGGCTCCTGATAATTACTCACCAGTGCCTCTGTTTCGTTCCCCGTATGACTCATGATTAAGGTCACTTTTAGATTTTGCTAACTATTTCAGTGATATAGTTTCAGGAAGTTGTTCTGGAGGCTGATTTACGATGTCCCAGATGCCAAAAGAGGGTAGCTGATGCAATTTCAAGTTTTGGTGGTAAAGTTCCTCAACTTTCTTGGCATTAATTCCGACTCTTCATGGTTTTCACCACGGAACTTTTTCTTTTAAATAAAGTGCCAAGGCCTAAAAGTTGTAACTTATTTAAATTATGATCATATGTCAGCAGATGTGGAGTCCATAGTAGTACATGTTGCAGAAAAGAAGGTGGGTTTTGCTCGAAAACCTTCTTCAGCAAAACTTGGTTCGGTCGACAACAAAATACCTTGCAAGGCCTCCTAGATCTCTCTTTAAAGCCATTGATAAGCTAGTCCTTTGCACTATGGAATACAAATGATATTGTATAAATAAGCAAGGTTGTGAATTGGGATGCTAGCAAGTTTTTACGTTTTGCACAACATGAAATTGTCAGACATTACCAGCCATGGTTTTGTTTCTTTCATATATCAATGATTTAGTGGTAAAGGGTGTCTTCACAATATTCATATTTTGGTAGAACTTTTACCCCTTTACTTTAAACACTTACCATTAATCTGTAATACAGATTGTGGCAATTTTTCAGGGTGTACCACAGGAGATTGAAATCATCCGGTTTTTAATTTTCCTCTTGTCTCTTGTAAATCCAACTACTTAGCAAAAAGGTAACTTTATGCATGTTTGCAAGAAATGTAGGCTCTAGAACCAGGAAAAGAGATTGACATATTGGTGCTCATGATATATACGATATTCCACAACAAGCAAAGAAGTCAAGAATAATGGCTAGCTACGCCACCTTAATTGCCTTCCTGATTCATATAAACAACTAGAGAATCGGATTCCACAAAGTGAAAGAAGTCGAGCCCACCATTAACACAATAATGGCTCATAATCTTTCATATATTCTCGAATTCATGGTCATTCATCTTGAACGCTTCCAACTCCACCTTGAGACTTTTGGATTTCAAAATCCTATCGCCTCTGTATCTGGCTTCATGACAGAAAAGGCAAGCCTTGAACTCCCATCTTAATGTTTATATTGGCATCAGCTAGTAGGAAACTAAGTTTTAAATGCATTCTGTGCAGTTGTGCTGCATGGTTATGAGGATCAACATGGACTGCAATGGTTGTTACAAGAAAGTCAGAAGAGCCCTTCTCGACATGCAAGGTCTACAATGTTTTCTTCACTCCTATAATTAATATGATTTCAATCGTCAGTGTCTTTACGTTTCATGTTTCTCTTCCTGGTTATATATGTAGAGTTGGAGACACATTTGATAGAGAAGAAGCACTGTAGAGTAACTGTGTGTGGCAGCTTCATCCCACGGGATGTGGCGATCAAAATCAGCAAAAAGACTAACCGCAGAGTTGAGATATTGGAGATAGAAGAAGAATTCGGCAATATCGACAATGAAAATGATGAGCAGGGACACCATTTGATGATCAGTCCCTGGAATCCCGTAAAAGTAGTCCAAAACCAATTGCAACTTGTGTATCGTGACGAAGAAGCCTAGTTGCTAAAAAAACATAATACAAGCGTGTATACGGTGTATACATGTCTACAAGATTTCTACATGATGCCTAAATGTTAGGTCGAAAGTGACAGAGTTAGTCACATCAATAAAAAATTAGCAAATTCAATGTTACAACTTGAGTTGTAAGAATTTTAGAATGTCACTTACCTAAAAAGTTTTAAAAGATTTGGTACTAAAATGAAAAAAACTTTAAAATGTTTGGTATTATAGAATATGTTATCTTAATTATTTAATATAAAAGTAAAGATAGAAAAAAGACAAACATAAAATTTATTAGGTAAGTATATTATCCACAAGAGTTTTAAAAAACAAAAAAAGAAGGTATTTTGATGAAATAAAAAAAATGATATAACACTATATAACTATATTTGAAGAAAAAAAGGTAGATATTATAAATAAATAGGGATTAAGATATTATTTATAGATTGTTATTGACTGCTTCAATAGAATCATTCAACATTAGTAATTTTTATTAACAAAAGGAATACGAAATATTTCAACTCATAAGAGAACTAATGTGAAAACATGGATACATTACATTAAGACATATCATAAGAAAAATGACTTCAAAAACACACTACAAGAAAACAAGCCTTTTTGCGACGTTTTAAAAACGTCACAAAAGGTCCTAAAAACGTCGTAGAAGAGCATTTACGACGTTTTAAAAAACGTTGTGGAATATGGTATAGGCAAAAGTTTTCCGCGACGTTTTATAAAAAACGTCGTGAAAAATGATGACATTCTGCGACGTTTTTAAAAACGTCACTAAAAGTTTAGACAATCCACGACGTTTTTAAAAAACGTCGCGAATTGTCTAACATTCCGCGACGTTTTTAAAACGTCACAGAATGTAAAAGAATCCGTGTCGTTTTTTTAGAAACGTCACGAAATGTAAAAACGTCGCGAAATGTCTTCTGTGACTTTTTTATTATTTGTATTAATTTTTTCCATTTTTTGAAAATCATATCAATTTAATTTTTTAATTTTAGTAATTATTTTTTAAAATATAAATTTTAATCTTATCTGTTTAATAACTATTCAATATTATTTATGAATTTTATTTATTTAATAATTCTTTAAATAAGATTAAACAAATAATATTACAAATAGTTGTAATGCAAAATTTGAGAGTTGTCAATTAAGTAAACTTGTAATTAAAAATTTTATTTTATAATAATTAAAATATTAAAACTTACAAATTATCCAAAGTAAATTATTACAAATTATTCTCTACATCCTCCAAACTTATGATCAGACAAAGTCACAGACAAGACTCGTCTTGCAAATTAAGTAATAAGAAACTCGAACATAGGGAGTGTTCAACCCGTCTGAGCAGAACCAACTTTAGATGCACTGGGACGAGTTAAACCTCTCACAACAACTTTATGGCTCTTTCTTGTACAGTTACTTCCTGTCAAGCTCATCACCACCAGATCCTCAGATCAATTTCTCACGATCTCATAAAAGCTTTACAATACCAAAATCCAGAAGAAGATGATAAACAGAAATTAACAAACCTCAACAGTTTCTGACTTCAATTCTTGCTTATTTTCATCTCCTGGAAATTGCAGATCAGTCAATATTATTACAGCATTAGCTAAATGAACTATTCCCAACAGTTAGACAATATTGAAATTCCAATACTTGTTAGGCAATATCGAAATGCATACGAATAGAAATCTACAAAGTTTGATGGCCTCATGACCTTGATAAGATGAAAATATAATGTCAAAAGTGTTGCATGAATGACCATGATTTTTAGAAAGGAACTCAGGTACAGTTGATTTATGTCTTGTTAAAGTTCCTGCAACAAAATGAAACAACAGCATCAGGTGGGTGCTAAGGCCATTAGAAGGGTATCACTCAATTAACTACTGTGAACTGGTTGGTTCATAAGTCCTCTAATAGCTTCATATGATTAGATTCTAGGACACATCTGCAAGCCAGAACAAATAGACAAAGTGTGAAGCAATAGATCGATAAATTACTATCGAAATAAAAGAATTAACTTGACTCGTGTTTTTTTCCCACATAAAAGAATCTTGTTTTCAACACAGTGTTAATTAAGAATTATGGTATGTAAAACTAAGATTGAACCTACTAGGAACAGTGAAATTTTCCTACATTTGGTGGTAATATGAAAACATGGAATGTGCAATGCAATCAAATCATTGACATGCATATGTTTAGAGTGAGGAAAAACAAGTAAAGTGGACAATATTTAGATATTGCTATCCA
>JAOSBK010000006.1:24251386-24262990 GCA_027568895.1 Erythroxylum shatona | reverse complement strand
TGTAAATGTCTGAACCACTACAATTGATGGTTTCATCTTATCCGATCGACTCCTCTGCTTGCGAAAAACTAAAATTCTAAGAAGTATATGCAGCATTGAAATCCGTGGGATTAGGGTTTACCTGCTTTTCGAACAAAAAGTTTAAAACGCCGTTGCCGGGGATCGAACCCGGGTCGCCCGCGTGACAGGCGGGAATACTTACCACTATACTACAACGACATTGTTGTTACCTTGTAAACCCTCATATTAATTGACCATGCATATTTCCATTCGTAAAAATTTTATCCGGAACCAAGCACAATCACGGACTTTAATTAAATTAATATATTATTTTACTATATATATTTAACACTTTCGTTAAATTGTATAATTATTTTTTAGCATTACTGTATCGTATCACTTAAAATCCCTAACTAAAAAATAATGAAGATATTTTTTTATTTTTGGAACTAGCACTTTTACTTTATATTTTATTATTATTTTCAGATATAAACATTTACAATTTTCTCAAAGCATCGTGGGTTTGAAACGTGCTAATACGTACGTTTCATCATCTGGTTCAAGCAATAGGTAAAAACATATAAAACTAGCAATTCCTCTGTTCTAGATTGAATGGGTAAACAAAAAAAAAAAAACAAACAAACAGAAAAGAAAGAAGGGAGAAAGATTTATCAACTTCTTTGAACAATCTGTTTACAACCCAACTTGAAGGGATACTTTGGTATACACAACGACTGAACATCTAAAAGGAATAACTTCATTGATTTCATAAGAGAATCTGTCTTCGAGCCAACTCTGTTTTTATATTCTTTCACAAAATTTTTACGTACCTTGGTTTTAGAACTGGGGAAGATAGAGATTGGTCGTACAATGATCAATTACTAAAACAAGGGTAACAAAATTATTTTCCAGAAGCGTCACAGTTGTCAAGAAAGAATCATGTACATATTTAATTTAGCAAGCTCGTAAGCTACTTCAGTGGGGAGGCAAATATTTAATGATATTAGGATATGCATACTTTTCTTCTTACAATTGGCGCTCGTATTAATAATGTTATTTTGTGCCCGGTATAGGATACTTCATTGTATTGCTTGGATTTAGTAAACGGTAACACAAGACTTGACCTTTTTCTTTTTCCCCCCATTTTAAATCCTTGTCATATGTACAATGTTCCATTCCTAGTTTCAAAACCTGTGTGCTCCGAATCATATGGCAAAAGACTGATGGGAATTTGATTCAACAGAAAAAACTAGATCGCGTGAGGGAGATTCATGTTATTATCTCCAACGAAAGTCTCCTCGCCATTGCTGAAAAGAGAAAAGTTGAATCATTAAATTACAATAGATTTCAAGGGATAAAAACCTCAAATATGTGATTAACCAAGCGATTACCTTAGGTAGCTCAGAGCTGACATTCGGTAGAGACATGTAAATACGAGGATATGCAACCCAATGGTGTAGAAAAATGCAAAAGTGCGTGCATACCTGCAATTTTTGGGGTCTCGTCTCATCAGACAATTTTGGATGAAAGAGAATTGCAAAGCATAATTATTCATCGCTAAGGACCATAGTTCACTAAAAAATTATGCAATAGGCAAAAGGATAAATTGAAGCAAGAAAAGTGTAGAATATGACTTGTTAAAAGCCGTAAACAAGCGCAAAATTAAAGAAGAAATGATGCATAACAAAGAAAGACCATGAGCTAAACAGGGAACGAAATTGAGATGCCTAATTACGATGAATGTAAGATGCCAAGAAGGCTACTACTTGGAGCAAAATGAAAGAGAGAATCTGGTACTGAAAATTGCAACCTCAAATTTCCAATGAATCTTTTAAAAGTGCAGTGCGGTTTTCTAGGATTAACCAAAAAGAAAGGGAGGGATTCAGGAAGAGGAAATCCAGTCATACTTGTTGCCAAGAAGGAACCGCCCACTACTAAGCGTGATTCTATCTCTGATACCCAACTCCTTGTATCTTTGGTCCCTTTCCTGATTAACAACAAAGATACTATAACTGTAGGCATCAACATGTACAGGTCATGCAATCCGAAATAAATTAGTTTGGTGTCACCTTAAAAATAATACGTTATTTTCATAGACTTTTTCCGAATGATAGTAGTTCAAAGTGGGGAAGGGGAGACATTTAGATGGGCATTGTTTATTCAGTGGCATAATATGCACAAACGTTTACCATGTAATTATCCATATTCTTGAATATTACGCAAGAACATTTTCCTCTGATAAAGATCAGCATGAAAGAAAGATGTGAGAAAACTTTTAAAGAGAAAATAGGTGAACAATAGACCTGCTAGGTGTTAAAGTTGATAAAATTGGGTGATAGGCAACACAACACCCAATTTTTAGTGAAGTGGCACAAAAGCTACCGACCTTTTTTGAAAATGCTGCGAATGGATTTATATCATCTTCATATATCTTCTTGTACTTGGATTCAACATCTGAAGTAAAACCACTTTCCATATCCTCAGTATGCTGAAATTCATCACATAGCACACAAAAGTTAAGAGATCAACAGCAAACAGGAAATAAATCTCAACAACAATTGGAAATCCAATTAAATACCTTCTTTGATCCTCTTGACACTACTTTTTCATGATTGTAATCCTGCACATAACGTATTTTTCCATATAGTTTGACATTGTCAGCCTTTGTTTTCTCCAACTCCACCGTTAGTTGACCTATCCTCTCCTTCAATTGCCTTATCTCCTACAAATTTCAAGGATTTCACTTTTAGTGCACAACTTACTTTTGGACACATAAAAGATAACAACTGCTATAGTTACAAAAGAATGACCCCTACCTCTTCCGTTTCTCGCAATCGTGCCCTAAATCGATCTCGTTGATTGCAGATAACCTTGAGCATTGAACTCTGATCTTGATCTGAGGAGACATGTTTATGACCTACAGTCTGCACCATAAGCAATCTAACAATGAGCAAGTATTCAGAGAAAAAAATGTAACATAGAAAAAGAAACGCAGTGGAGTTCTAACTAGTGTTAATGACTAATAACAAAGAGAAACTAGTGTTGCTGACTAATAACAAAGAGAAACTAGTGTTGATGACTAATAACAAAGAGAAACAATAGCCAACATTAAAACTAGCATTTGCAATATGACCTCATACTATATCAGGCCATTTGATTTAGCATTGTAATGCAAGTAAATATTAATTTACAATAGCATGTGAAAAATTCCAAACGGATGATATCCTAGAAAGTTAATCCCATTGGCCAACATGTTTATCACACTTTTCCCAATAACAAAAGATATAATCCCATTGGCCAACATGTTTATCAGGCTTGTTCCCAAAAACAAAAAATATGCTTATCAAGCTCTTTTCTCTCAGAAATATTACCAGCAAAATCAACCTTAAAATCCAAGTACTTTATTGAAAAATTTTGGCAAACAACTTGAAGGATTCAACTGTCTGGATCAAAATAACTAATAAAAGGACTGTGGCCATAATTTATTTAATAAAACTTTGTCAATTGGAGCATACTTCTGTTTCTTGCCTGATTTTACCAAGTTCAACATGCTTCCAGCAATTGAATGGTAGCAAAAGAGAGTTACCTCAAATTTGTCTGTACCTCCAGACTCTGAAAGATCCCAGTCATCAAATAGACTGCCTTTTCGATCTTTAGAGTTATAACCCTGCATCAAAAGTTAAAGACTTGCATTTAGAATGTTGTGTTGTTTCTTGTTTTATTTATTTTGACATGTAAGGGGTAGGATTTTGGGGAATATTTTTTGTTTCCATGTTGTGCACAGAAAATACAAATAATGAAATATGATGGAAGAGACTTTAGTAATTATTTCACAGTTCACTTTCCCAGAACTATATATATGCACAGCAATAAACATGACAAGTGGCATTGATGTGTGACAAACTTGTGGTCACATGTTCGATAACTATTTTTTGAAGGATCGATTACTTATTCAAGCACATGCAACATAGTTATTCAGGGAAAATCATGCCCTCATGGCATAATAAGATGATAAGAATCCCAGAAACAATATAATGCTCAAACATGGTGTTTTGACACTGACTGACCAGGAAGAACTACCATTAACCTGTAAGGATTCCACATAATGTTTAAAGCCTTTCACAATTCATTAATTCCCACCTTTGATATATCATCTTCCAACTTTTGTATCAACTTTTGTTGTTCCACAACCTTTGCATTAAGCTCTGTTATCTTGCCTTCATCTATTTCTAGCAAAGATGCTTTCTCAGAAAGTTTGATCTGAAAGACAGCAGAACATGAAAAACTATCATTGTCATCGGCCTGCACTGCTGCAAGGAAGATATTATAACGATTACTATTATAAGCCTCTCAACCTTTGGGTGTGGAGGTCAGTGGAATGAAAACATGATGGATTAACAGTTCAAATCTTACGTTTTAAGAAAAGAAAAAAAAGAAACAGAAAGCTCTAATATTATTTCAAAAAAGTAACTTGACCAGACCTGGGCACTAGTTCACATGCAAATGCATGTCCGGTTGGAATTTTTAAACAGAGGAGCAACATTCAAAAACTGATTAAGGAAACATTGCATACCTTTAGCTGTGTAAGTTCATGTTCCATTTTCCGATTTTTATCAAGTAGAAGAGACTCCATCTTGGTCATCTCTTCCCCGCTAGTAGCAGCTTCCCAATCTTCAGCTTCAATAGAATTGTAGCCCACTGCCTGTACCACATAAAAAGAAAACCTTCAACAAAAAATGTCAAAAACCCTGACAATTGCAGGCACATGTTAAATGACTGAGCTGTTAAGCTCTATTTCAAATGAAAACTAGAGAAGGAAACACTAATAACCCATCTATGTTTAGTATCAATTTCTTGCTGGTTTCAAAGCTGATATTGTAAAAGACTATCATCAAAATATCCTAAAACGTTATGACTGAAGTTGATCAACGCACATCAGGAAGGGTTGTCCTCTAGTCTATGCAGCGAGGAATAGTAACAACAAATTGTTCCACCATATTTCTTCAAACCACAACTCTAGCATAATCATGGGTCTTGACCAGTTCTTCATGTTGTTAAATCTCATAAAGATCAAATTCTAACACTTGAATCCAATTTAAATTCAGCTACTGAAAAGACTAAGAGGAATTATTAGTAAAAGAAAGCTATTTAAAAAAACTCGGGCAGACTTTGAACCTTTTTATGCAGATATGAAACAGAAACTATGAAAAGTCAATAGAAAACAGGAAAATCAAATCTCCTGCAACTAAACCGCCTTTTCACTTAATTTCTCTACTAGTTCTATCTGCTCCTCCCAACAAGCAACCAGCATAAACCTACTGTACCAAGAACTTCATTGAATTTAAACTTATCAATAACATTTAAGAAGGTGATAATATATATCAACATAAAAACTGGAATGATAACGTTTTTTCTCACATAACAAAATGTTCCTGTTAATTACCAGAGAAGACTAAATAGATGGTACCTGTAAAATTTTTACTTTTTTATGCAAATCGTTGACTAATTTTGAAGTTGGCCTTGCTTGAAGTTCTTTCTGCATCTCCCTGAAAGCAGCTTCCTTGATGGTCAAAAAAAGGGAGAAATTATAAGAAAATATTGGATAAACTACACGCAAAACACATCCTATAACAAATTGGATGGAGAATAGGTGATATAAAGCAATTAAAGTTTTTTTTTCCCTCTTATGTACTATATCCAAGAACCAATAGTCATTATCTTGCGGGAACAAATTTGAAACAGCAAAACTGGCAGGTGTCTGCTACCTATTTAAGTGACTGCCCAAGTAACTTGGAAGTAAATCCTTAGGGTGGATGTCTGTTCCCACTCAGTTTCTTAAGCCTATCTCTGACTGTAGGTGTATACACTTAGAGATATTCCACGTTATGTTATTATGAATCCAACACATCTTAAACTCTGCTTATGCCTGGAAACTATTCTAGAATCTACATTTTATAGCATTATGTACTACTTGTTAAGTAGTCCAGTAACTGTTGATCATTAAAACACAAACGAGATAAGATAATATGACCAACAAATAATTACTTATAGAAACTCAATGGCAAAGAGGAAAGCTCCTTTTGTTTGCAAAAGTTGCCAATGAATCACATAGACCAAACGCCAGAATGTAAAAGCTTGGAAAATAGTTGTGCAGTATAGACTGAAGCATCAACGACACAAATTTTAGGCATGCCAATGCCATAAGTACTTTCTATACAATCAAGGGAATGGTATTCCTCATGCGTGATTATAAGCTTGCATATAAAGATCAGTAACATAATTATGTACTTCTAACAGAAGAATAACAAAATATCTTACCTTCTCATTCAGTACAGCATTCAACCTTTTGATCTCAACCATATGTTGTTCCCGCTCATTTGTCAAGGTAGACTCAACATTGTGTAGCTCCATATTAAGTTCAGAGATAAGCTTCTCTTTGGCAATCAAGGAATTCTCAAGGATACTATTTGAATCTGTATTGTCACTGAGTGCAAAAACCGACAGCCAAACAGCATTAGTACATGCTATAAGAAAGAAACAAATGATGATGTAAAGTATCACAACGAAGCACAGATAGACTAAAACTCAAGTAGGAAAAAAATATAGAAAAAAATTAACAGTCAAAGTCAACATATCCAGTACATAATAAGAAAAATTAACAGTGAAGTGAATATTTGCAGAGTACATACCTCTTCTTATTTCCAGTGTCCTCATGTGCTGACTGCAACTGTGAGCGTAGGACACCCTACAGGGTCATTAAGTTAGGATCTGGAGCATTAACTGAAATTTGAGATGCCACAAATTAATAACTCCTTTGCTCCTGTGTCTTATTGCCACAATCACACAAAAATAAGAGCAAGATCCATTCCTCTCGTAAAATAAAAGACCAGGTCCAGTAGAAACACGTATACTGATGAAACTTGTAGAAGGGGAAAATAAAGCACTGAAACAAAGGAGTTATTAATTTGTACTCCACCACATGTCAAACGTACCTTCTCTCTTTCTAGACTAAGAAGTCGTGATTGAGCCCTTTCAACTTCATTTATCAGAAGATTGACTTCTGATTGCTTGGCAGCCCTTTCTTCTTCTGATATTAGTTAAATAAGTATTAGACAGCTGGAAGCAAAATAACATATAGATTTTCCAGTCCCTGTGACAGGAACTGAAGATATACCAAGAGCATATGTGACCAGCAACAGCAATAGAAACTAAGAAGTGGAAAATTTTATAAACGTGATACTGCCATAATAAAGGAACAACGAGCATATCACCTGATTGGGCACGTATTTCAAACAATTGGCTTTGTGCAAGTTCATGCAATTTCTGCATATTGACAACACTTTCTTTAGCTTGGCGCAATTGATCTTGCAGTGATTGCTCTCTGATAAGAAAAGTAGTATATCTCATCACTCCAGTGAGAAAGCCATTAGAACATAACAAGGATTTATTGCAGGAGCAGTACTAGGTGAATTGTATAGATTTTCTTTACAATTGAGATCAACTATTGGTCCTTCTATGGAAACATAGAATACCAATACGACAACTCAGAAATATTGAAAAGCCATTAAAACATACAAGGATTTATTGCAGGAGCAGTACTAGGTGAATTGTATAGATTTTCTTTACAATTGAGAGCAACAATTCCTACTTCTATGGAAACACAGAATACCCAACACAACTCAGAAATTTACCTATCTTTCAAAACCTCCAGTGTCTTCTGGTTCTCTTCATCCAAAGTGCGTTGTTTCATCTCCACAATTTCTTTCACCTTTTCCTCCATCTAGAACAAAGATTAAAAAGGACATCAAGCCAACAGATTTACTTATGCAGAGATTTCGGGAGCATAATATAAGATGGCACAGAAACAGTATTCACAAAGGGTTTTTTATGTCAGAAGCAAACAAATTTCAAAATGTAACATTGAAGCTTGCCATTACACCAACTGATAGCAATTCAAAATTATAATTCTCTTTCATATGTAAATCTGACAGCATTCGATACTTCTAGCTTCCATAATAATTAATATCCTTCATCTTTGTCTTTGTGATTGCAACTCCTGCTTTCCCTCCAATTTAAGGGAGATACTAAAGGCCATTGGTGACAAACACTTTTAGTATCTTATTGAACAAAAATAGTGATATTGTTCCTCCATTGATCCAACATTTCCATTTTTTGGTAAGTAAATCCAATCCTGTTTTCCCTTTTTGACAAAAACTCCAAAGAAAATGGCACAAAAAGATCTTAGAGGGATATGGTGAAGAAACAAAAAATACCAAAAAGTTCAAATTCACAGCTAATAACATTGATTCAATTGGCATTGACACAAGACTCCCTAATTTTCCTTCTTCTAGGGTCTTGACTATTGCGATAATTTGTTGGGTGTCTACTCATAATTCTTGTAGTTCCGCTTCTTGGTCTAAAAGGTTCAACACCTAAAGCTGGAATCAGCAAGCGTACAATAATTGATATGTCAAGAGTATGCAACTTAGTTCATTTGCAAATCACTCTTTCATAACAACAGAGTAACAGATAAGTAAAAGAATATTTTTATGCAAGAGTCGATAGCAGGGGAGAGGTGAGGAATGAGGTTTAGGCTCCACAACTCACTAAAGATCATATAACCAATATCTCTATGATTCTTGCAGCTTCATTGACCACTGCAAAGCCAGATATTGATCATAAATCTATAATACAGCAATGCAGTAGAAACATTTCAGAACACAAGATAACAAAGTGCTTGCAACTAATAAAATACTTACTTGTTGCTCTAATTGACGGTTTCGCTCCTCGAGTCTTCTTATTGTTGCCTGCTGATTCTTCAAATGAGTTGCTTCTGCCCTGAATTCCTCCAGCTCAACTTTCATCTTCCTGTTCTCAGATTCCAGTTCAGACAACTTAACATCTTGCTCCTGCAGAGATAAAAGAGTGACTTGTAGATCAACCATGCACAAAGACAATATTTAATTAATGCAGTGCTGAGGAAAAAGTTTAGAATTTATTTAGAATACTTCAACGAAATGAGGTTCCAGGACATATTATCTGATTTCTCATGAAAGGAGGCCACCCACAACAATCATGCCAAAAGAATAAGGCATATAAAATTTTCTGAAGTTCCCAAAAGGAACAAATCCATACTTACAGCAATAGAAGCAAGAGCTGGATAAGGGTCTGGAGCCTCATAAAGTTTCTGATAGATATTAAGAAATGCATTTTCTCCAAATTTTGCTCTCTTGGTAAGATTATCAACCTCTTCCTGGTAACCCTTGAGTAAGGAATTAAACAGAGTTAACTTATCCTCAGGAGAAGCTTTTTTGAAATCTGGGCAAAATATCAAGAATGTATAAGTACAGAAAAGTTGTTCTAACCATGCAAACAAAAACTACTGACTCAGGAAAAGAGAGAGAGAGAGAGAGAGCGAGATATATGCAACCTATGAAACTCTGTCCAATAATTCATTCCACATAGATGGCAAATTTGATACATATGAAGCATTTCAACCATATAGTTTAGTCCCAGCCACAAAGCGAACCAAATAGTAAACCGTAAAGAAAGCTTCCCTTGTCCATGCATGATTATGATGATACTTTTTATTGCTATAGGATTTACCTCTAGTACTTTCTGCCAGCCTCCGACGATTTTTCTGGCTGTTTTCCTGACTTTCACCAATCCTTATCCCTTGTTCATCTAACGCACTCTTCTCCTCCTCCAAATGAAAAACTGTCCGAAAAGGGAAAGAAAATTTGAAAGATAACTTTGATTAAATTATTTGTCAAGAATATACAACATGAGAATACGTATATATACACATTTATGCTGATCGATTATATGAAATTTCAAATATATTCTTGCATGCATATTCACATATCTATATATTAGAAAGGGAGAGTAATTGATCACAAATTCCTAGACAATATAGAGAAAGAAAAATGAAAAAGAAATTGACTCCACTGTAACTGTGCATAGTATTTTCAAAACCATCTTTCCATATCAATACTATGGCAGACCAGAAGCACTAAAATAGAAAAAGGAATCAATAAACAAATGGGGTGCCAATAAGATTGATCTCCGTCAAGTACAAACAGAAATTATACAGAATCCTAGCACATGCACCACAGTCTCATCTGATCATCCTTAAAAAAGCTAGAATTCCAGCAGAACATACTCACTTTACAATGCCTTAGGCAGTTTCAATGAATTAATTTAGATAACCGTAACAAATCCAAATCATGGCGAAGACAGTTTAAAGAGCTTGCTCCTGTAACCCTAGTAGCTTCGCTTGAAAAAATACAAGCTGTTCAGCGTTTAAATTCTCCAAATGGCCACACTTGATACAAATCATTTTCGAGATACGTAGACCAAAATCATTTCTCAAAAGAATACATAAATGAAAAGTCAATGCTTAATGCGAACCGAGACATTAACGGACAATCAAATCTGATTACTACACCGAGTAGCAATGGTTATTCATAAATTCGTCTAACCTAAGGAATAAGAGTCCATAAACAAGCTACTTGGAGGTTCAAATTACACTCTGAAAAGCCAAATAGGTACAAAAGGGAAGGTTAAAATGCACTTATTTTCCAGCAAAAAGCACAACCAAACTGATCTATTGGAACAATTTTCGTAAACGCATCCACTTCAACTAAAATGAATTGTAAATTGGAGGAGAACTTGCGTACCTTTCCAGAAATTGGAGACGAGATGAAGATGAGAGGAAGTGAGGTTCGATTTGTCCCTCTCGGATCCTCCTTGCGGAGCCTCCATTTGCCGTCCAATGAGTTGGATCTAAGTTTCTGAGATTGCGTTTAATGTGCTTTCGTTACAACTAAGGTAGAGCATAGATTAGAGAAACATCCCTTAGGATGGAAGACGTACCTTGCCTACATATTCAGTTTGGTTTTTCGGTTGGGGATTTTAATTTTTGTTTTTTATTTTCAATTGAAAAAGCAAAAACCTGTTTCTAATGTAACAATTTAAAATAAAAACCTAGTTGAGATTTGTTATAAAAATTGAAAATAAAAACATATTTAATTTTGTCCTCTTATTTTTATTTTTGTAATTATACTTCTATATTAATAATTTTTGATAAAATATATTATATTTTTAAATTAATTAATTCTCATTATAGCATTATCTACATATAGGAATATTTTTATTTACATATATAATAGCATATTCCACTCCTTAGATCATTATAAGATAGTTTGATATACATATAAAACAACATAAAGATTAAAGAATCCTTATGAACGTGTTTCAAAAAAAAAAAAAAGAATCCTTATGAACGAACATTTAGGTAGAACCATCACTCTATAATATTTTCCTTTATTACATAAAAATCTTCCAAAATTTTTGTGTAATTTTGTAACATCCCATCTCCGATGGGAATGGTAGAATAATCATTTGGAACGAGTTCTGAGTATTTAAGATTGTCTTAGCGTGTTCATGCATACACATATACGTAAATAGTGACTTTTGCACATGTAAATGACTGTACATACATTCATGACATTTCCTGGTATATTTAGTCATAAATGTGATTTTTGTGAAAAATATGATTTTTGTGCTTGAAAATTTAATTGGAGTGGGTCTTTGTGTGTTTTG
>JAOSBK010000006.1:24205667-24218078 GCA_027568895.1 Erythroxylum shatona | reverse complement strand
TAAAAATTGTGATATGGAAGATGGTATTCGTTAACGCATTTAATCTACAAGGCTTTTTTGTTAACAAATAATTGCCATGGCGATGGCTTGGATGGGAGGGGGACAGAGGGCACAGGGTTATTTGGTACAGAGGATTTGAAATCAAGATGGCTTGGATGGGAGGGGGACGGAGGGCACAGGATTGTTCGGTACAGAAGAATAGGTCCCCTGAATTGTTGGAGTTGTTAAAAATTGTGATATGGAAGATGGTATTCGTTAACGCATTTAATCCACAAGGCTTTTTTGTTAGCAAATAATTGCCAAATCCTCTTAAAGAGCATTACTTTATGCATCCGAGCAATGAGAATGATCCTAAAACCTCCTTGCTTCTTGGGGATAGTGATATCACGTCATTTCACTTTGGAGTGCTTACCATTCTTAGTTTTACTAGACCACAAAAAACCTTTTAAGATCCTATCTATTTCCTTGATGACCTTCATAGGTGTACAGACCAATAAAGATGCATACTATTCAACATTGAGATGATTAGAGTCAATCGAGTTGCTATAGTTAAGGACTTGTTTTGTCATGCATGAATTTTGACTTTCAACTTTTCAATCAAAGGAAGTTAGAGAATTTAGGCTTATGGTTTGTTAGTAGGACTCAAATATTTGAAAGGTGTAGACTGGAAAGTGAATCCAACCATTCAGTTAAACTGTTCAGGATATCTAACATCTGATAAAATATATAATTTTAAAAATAATCTTTTATTAAAAATTAATAAATTTAATATTACATTTTTAAATAAAAATAAATAAAATAGATAAATATGATAACATGAGCGTTTTAAAATTAGAAATAAAAACCCAAATTAAAGAGAATTTTTTTAATACATTTTGAATTGAATAAAAAACTTGAAAAAATGAAACAAGGTTTATTTTCAACATTTAAAGTTGCACCAAAATTCTATTTAGACCTTTTTACTCTCTTTTTTTTATTTTTTAGTTGTGATTTTAGTATTTTATTAGATTTTTTATTTTTAACAAAAGTAAAAAAATAAGTCGAGTCATTTTAATTTTCTTAAATTTATGTCTTTTAAAATATTTTAAATATTAAATATAATTTATTAATTTAAAAATAAAATTAACAACGGACAAATGGGTTTTCTTTTTATTTCACGATCATAGAGTACAGTTCAGCCACTGAAACGTAATCCAGACCATCCCCTCTAGAAGTCCTCTTCGTCCCCAATCTTCCTATGGACTGCTGCTCCGGCAGTGGTTCGTTTCGGCTCTTCCCTGCCGCCATCGCCGTCAAGCCTTCTTCTCTTAATCGCCGGCCATCCCTTGTCTTCTTATCCAACTCTTCCTTTTCTAAGACCACTGCAAACGCTACTGTCTTCTCCTCCACTGACAATTCATCATCGTCATTATCGTCTGACCTCAACAATCGACGATGCTACAATTCTTCCCAAATTGTCCGCCATTGGGTCGATGCTTATCAACCCCTCGCTTCCCACGGTATATCACATTTACTACTTACGTCAACTTGCCTTATTAAGAACTGCTGATAATTGGTACATGTATTTGTCATTGCAATTCTTACTGATGTAACCTGATAGACTTCTATTGCTTTACAATTATGATCCCCTTTTTGGGCTTGTTTGCAAGTGATGTGTCTTGAACTCTTCATCTAACTTTGAATTATCTTCTTGGTATTTATTAGAGACATTTAAGGTTGTTTCCTATAATATACTGGGGAACAGAAACGCTTTGAAGCACCGGGATTTGTACAAAAATGTGCCTTCGTCTTACCTAAAATGGTGCTATCGCAAAAGGATCATTTGTGATGAGATAATTGGATGGGACCCTGATATAATATGTTTGCAAGTGAGCCTTCATTCCAAGCTTTGGTCGTTTCCCATCTTATTTCTGAAGTATTAGCTGATAATTTTGCGTGAATATTGTTATGATAGGAGGTAGATAGGTACTTCGATTTGTTCAAGGTCTTGAAGAAAGCAGGCTATGGTGGTTGTTACAAGGTTGTCATTCTTTTGATATCTCTATAGTTGGAAAAATATTTCTTTTGCTATAGTTATTTTCTTAGAATATCTAATAAATTATTTGTAATAGCAGCGGCGAACTGGAGACAATGTTGATGGGTGTGCTATGTTGTGGAAATCTGATATGTAAGGCAAATAATGATTCCCATGATATTGTCATTTGTAGATAATTGACCTCTGTTGATTCATTCTTTTGAAATTTACTTATTTGTTTGTGTTTTTATTGTTGTCTATATAAAATAGTTTTTTATCATGCTAGGTTTCGGTTGCTAGATAGAGAAAACATTGAATTTAAGAGACACGGTCTCCGAGATAATGTTGCGCAGCTTTCCATTTTGGAGGTATTGACTTTGAAAACTTGTATATCATGTCTATTTGGAAAATTTTTTATGTGTTTGTTGTTTTTATGGTAGTTATAACTTGGAGGTTGTACTCTGAATTCTAAACATGGTTTCGATATTTGTGGCCTTCAAAATTTTAGCTGAAACATTTGGCCTAGAGCTTATCCTGGTCTATGATTGAGTAGTTGCTATCATGAATTTTGAACTAGGTTGCAATAATTTTAATTGAAACATTTGTCCTAGAGCTTTACCTTGGTCCATGATTGAATAGTTTTTATATTAAATTCTCAATTGAAGTAACCAAATGTTGTGTTACTTTCCTTCTAGTTCACTAGCTTTTTACACTTGGAAAATCCCTAGTAATTAGATAACTAAAGATGTTGAAGTCAGTGGAACCCTAGTGTAGATAAAGAATTGGTTATTTAGTTGAATGCCAAGACTAAACCTGTCATGGTTTCATCCAGATATTGAGAGGTTCTAATGTAACTCATAGATATGCATGTAGTTTATCAGTCATTTGATCACAAATTGCCAATGGAACCTCTATTTATTAGTTGAAAATTAAGCTGTTAATTTTCTCAAATCATTGTTTTCTTAGTTTTCCTTATTTCTAATTGCATTGCGTTGAATTATAAGTTTGTCTTTTGTTCCTTTTTCTCTTTCAATCCAATCATGTGTTAGCCATCTAGGTACTATGTTTTAACTTAGTGTATGTCCCTTTTATGTCTAACAAATTCCATACAGGCAGATCTGCAATGGTGAATCAAAAAGACTTTTGGTTGGTAACATTCATGTGCTTTACAATCCAAGTCGAGGAGATATTAAGTTGGGTCAAGTAAGTATCCATTGCATTGATATTGGCCATCTACATGATCACTTATATGATAAATACATCACTTATTTGATAAATACACTATTTAAATGGATAACTTAGATGTCGATATGAGTTGGGCATACAGTTTAAATGCAACTTTCCTTGCTCTTTCTTCTATTGTCTGTCTGCACTCTTTTCCTTCCTTTTGCTTTTTTCTTCACCAAATGTAAATAGAAAGTTTCAAATTACTAATAGTAATGCAAATTAGATTAAAAAAATAGAAAATAGGTTGATGGTAGCACATTTGCTCTTTGTATTTATAGGGAAAAACTTTGCAGTTTGCAGTTGAGGTGTTGAACATCTGTTTTATCTTCTTATTTTAATATAAAGTTGTATCTTCGTACTCGAGTGATGTAGAACAAATAGGAAAAGTATTAACCAGTAGCTAAAAATCACAAATTAAGAAATATTACTTATATTAGGCTACTGGAATATCAAGTTTCATTTCTGGAATTTGAGGTTGATATAGCTAAAATTTAGAATTTTTGTTGCTGGAACTTTAATGAGGAACATAAATAATCAAGGATAGGAAACTAGGAATCACTCATAGGATCTGAGAATCACTCTTAGAAGAAAGCATCACACTTTCTCCTTGAAAATTTAAATTTATAGAAAAAGATTCAGGATATGTTGTTATTGAAGGGCAAACTACATATATTTATAAAGTTCTTAGAACCCTTATTCTAGTAGGAAAGAGTTGCTAACCAAAAAAAAAAAAGTTCTTAGAACCCTTATTCTAGTAGGACAGGGTTCCTAACAAACTTAAATTTTTTTCTAATAAAATTTGTTGGTAAAATTAGAAAAACTGATATCTGATAGGTGATGATTTCAATAAAATAGGAAAATCTTATCTTAGATACAGGATAAGTTAAATCAGCACCTAAGTAGTTAAGGTGTTGCAGATTAGTGGAGATAAGTAGTTAGGATACTGATTCTATACATCAGCACCTATGTAGTTGGGTGCTGCAGATTAGTAGAGATAGGTAGTTGGACTTCTGATTCTATACTGGCTGTCCGTTTTTCTATTTAAGATGCGTCAGTCAAAGAATAAAAGTACAGAACCTCAATTCTGGATTTCCTAGGCGTTCAAAAAACTCAATAGTTACTGCATGGTTAATCAATTCTATGGAACCAGCTATTGGGAAGCCCTTCATGTTCATGCCAACAGGTCGTGATGTTTGGGAAGCAGATAGGCAAACATATTCAGATCTGGATAACCACTCAAAATTATTTGAATTAAATACCAGAATGTGGAAAATGTAGCAAGGTGAGTGGAATGTAACAGCATATTATAATAAAATGGTGTTTGTATGATGGGTATTAGATTTATTTGAGAAAGTTGGGTAAATACAAGTGACAATGCTTGGCACAAGAAGAAAGTTGAAAGAGGACACATATTTGTCTTCATGGTTGGATTAAATGGAGACTTGGATGAAGTTAGAGGTTGTATTTTAAGGAGAAACGCTCGACTGACCATAAGAGAAGTCTTCTCAGAGGCATGGAGAGAAGAAGCAAGAAGACAAGTGATGTTGAAGAATACCAGTGAAACTAGAGTTAAGAATGAAGGTTCAACTCTTGTGACTCGAGGAGCTGATTGCAAAGGAGATAAACGCAGTGGAAAATAGGAGACTTGG
Organism: Erythroxylum shatona; assembly: GCA_027568895.1. Classification (NCBI taxonomy): domain Eukaryota; kingdom Viridiplantae; phylum Streptophyta; class Magnoliopsida; order Malpighiales; family Erythroxylaceae; genus Erythroxylum; species Erythroxylum shatona. The sequence goes on along the minus strand of JAOSBK010000006.1, from coordinate 24,213,188 downwards.
TGTACCATTGTAAAAAACCGTGGCGTACTAGGGAAACTTGTTAGAAGCTGAATGGAAAATCAGCTAATTAAAAAAAAAAAAAGGCAATGACAACAAGACAGGGGGAGAAATCAGATCATTCCAAGTGAGCAAATCTGATTTAGGGAAACAATCATCTTCAAAATCTCTTTTTTTCACTAAGGAACAAATAGAACATCTACACCAAATGTTAAATTTCAAAATATTCCTAATCCATCTTATTCTCTCATTCATTCAGGTAATACTTTCCCTATGTCTTTGGCCTGTACCAGCACTAATGTTCCTTGGATATTAGATTCGGGTGCCACATATCACATGACTAGTATTCTGTACTTTTTTTTCGTTCATATGCTCCATGAGCAGGAAATCAAAATGTCAAAATTGCTAATGGTTCCTTTGCTTCGATTACTGGCAAAAGAACAGTGTCTATCAGTCCTTCCTTAAATCTCAAAGATGTCCTTCATGTTCCTAACCTATCATATAACCTCTTGTGTATGAGTAAGCTTACTTTTGATCATAATTGTCGACTGCTTTCTAGTCTTCTCATGGTGGATTTCAGTATTTAACCTCTAGGAAGATGTTGAACAAAATAGTGGTCTCTATGCTTTTCACAAAGGACGAACTTTCAGAAGGCAAGACCAATAAACTTGTGTCAATTCTATTTCAGTTTCTAGTAATAACGAAGTTATGTTATGACATTGCCGACTAGGCTATCCACGTTTTCGCTATTGAGCGCATTTGTTTCCGAAGTTATTCATAAATAAAAATCCTTCAATATTTTATTGTGTGTTGTGTGAATTAGCAAAACATTATCGTGCAGTTTTCCACCACAACCTTACAGAACTTCACAACCATTTACCATGATCCATAGTGATGTTTGAGGGCCTTACAGAGTTTCTACATTTTTTGAGAAATGTTGGTTTATTACGTTTATTGATGATCATACTAAGGTCACTTGGGTCTTTCTCTTAAAAGAAAAATCTGACATTGAAGAGTCTTCAAAACTTTTATGACATGATTCAAACACAATTTCAAAGTAAGATTGAAATATTTCAAAGTGATAATAGGAAAGAATTCTTTAACAATATGTTGAAAAAAAAATTTGCTAATAAAGGAATAGTTCATCCGAGCTCATTTAATCATACATTACAACAAAATGGGATGGCTGAGAGAAAAAATAAACACCTACTTGAAATAGTTGGAACTTTGAACCTTCAAACTAGGATTCCTAAATATCTTGGGGGAAGCAGTTCTAACAACCACCTACTTGATAAAGTGATTACCTACTTGAATCTTTAACTACAAAACACTTTTGGTTTTTACTGAATATTTTCCAACTACTAGACTCATTATTGACATTCCCTTAAAAAATTTTGGTAGCTTGACCTTTGTTTGTAATCATGATGCCAAACTTTCAAAACTGTCCTAGAACATATAAATGCATATTTGTAGGTTATCCAACTAATCAAAAGGGGTACAAATGTTTTGATCCAATTTCAAAAAGGAAGTTTGTGTGATTTTACTTTCTTTGAAGGTACTTCATACTATAATAACTACCATCGTCAAGGGGATCAAAATATAAGTGAAGATAAGTTCTCAGATGGTTCAAATCTCAGCTTTGAGTTTGTTCAGAGTGACACCTCTCATGATCATTCAGAAAAGACAACACAAAATTATTGGAAGCAAATGACGTAAATATTGACAATGTTGTATCGGTTAATAAACAACCTGTGACAATGCCATCACAAGAGGATAATATTGGAAACATGGAGGTATTTGAGAAACGGTACAGAGGTCTTGTATATTCAAAGGAACACCTAGCACAAAAATGGAAGGCCACCATTCCGCAACATCTTCATGAGTCTAACCAAAGGTTAAATCAAGAAAGTCATGATGTTTCCACAAATGTTCATGTTCTTGAAAGTATTCCTGTAAGTGATTCTAAGCTAAACTCTTTTTCTCAAATTGATCTCCCTATAGCTCTTAGGAAACATATTAGATCTTGTACACAACATCCTCTCTCCAACTTTCTGTCCTACAAAAATATTTCGCCCATGTATTATAACTTTGTTTCACAAGCATCTAGTATTCCTATTCCTAATAGTATTCATGAGTTTCTAAAAGTTCCTGAGTGGAAAGAAGATGTTCTTGAAGAGATTAAAGCCTTGGAAAAGAATGCAACCTGGGAAGAAGTCAATCTACTAGATGGAAAAAAAGGTCTTTGGATGTAAATGGTTATTTATTTTAAAATTTAATTCCAATGGATCCTCAGAGAGGTACAAGGCTCAGCTAGTTGCTAAAGGCTTTACCCATACATATGACAGATTATTCTGAGACTTTTTCACTAGTTGCAAAGTTAAATATGATTCATGTCCTCCTTTCAATTGATGTTAATCTTGACTGGGCTCTGAATCAATTAGATGTGAAGAATGCTTTCTTGAATGTAGATCTAGATTAGGGATGACAATTGGCTCCCAACTAGGAAGTCAACGGGTTAGGCTGGGTTGTCCATGCCTCGGATCTAGTTTTTGAAAAAATCAATTCTCTATAAGCAAAACGACACCATTTTGTTGAAAACATCATTTCTGCACTTTTAATTTTAAAAAACAGTTGGGGTTGGTCCAACCCATTGCCATCTCTAATTTAGATGAAGAAGTATACATGGAGCCTCTCCCTAGATTCTTTGAAAACTTTGGAACTAAGGTATGCAAATTAAAAACAAATCTTGTATGGTCTTAAGCAGTCTCCCAGGGCTTGGTTTGTACGAATGACAATCGACAGATGCGCGGGCTCGACCTGAATTTTATTTTTTAAAAAAAGAAAATGACATCGTTTTATGGCAAAACGACATCATTTTGTGTTACCTATCCCGGACAGCCTAAGCCTGGCTTGAGACCTGACCGAGCCTAGAAAATTGGGCCAAGCCTGAGCCCTTTTGCCATCCCTACTGGTTCGTAAGATTCACAAAGTTTGTGAAGAGTCAAGGTTATTGTCAAGGGCAATCTAATCACACTTTATTCACTAAGAGGTCCATCAAAGACAAAATTTTAGTTCTGATTGTCCACGTAGATGATATATTTTAACTGGCATTATATAGAAGAAAATGGGGAAACTTAAGCTAAGTCTAGCCAAAGAGTTTGAAATTAAGGACTTAGGCCAGCTAAGATATTTTCTTGTAATGGAAGTAGCAAGATCACAAAAGGAAATTGTGGTCTCAAAACAAAAGTATATTTTAGATCTCTTAAAGGAGACTAAAATGAGTGGATGAAAGCCTTCAGATACTCCAGTAGAGTTTAATGTCAAACTTGGAGATGTTAAAGATGGAAACCCAATAGATAAAGGAAGGTACCAGAGATTGGTTGGGCGATTGATCTACTTGTCTCATACACAACCTAAAATTGCCTTTGCTACAAGTATGGTTAGTTAGTTTATGTATTCCCCATACAAGGAGCATCTAGAAGTTGTGTATAGGATCCTTCGATATTTAAACACTCCAAAAAAGGGCCTTTAAAAAAAAAAGTAGAGGAGTGTAGGTTTATACTGATGTAGACCGGACAAGATCAATTATTGATAGAATATCAACTTCTAGATATTGTAAACTCCTTTGAGGCAACTTAGTCACATGGAGATGTAAGAAATAGAGTGTAATTGCTAAGAGCAACGCTGAAGCAAAATTTAGATCAATGGTTCAAGGTGTATGTGAGGTTCTATGGCCACAAAGAGTTCTAGAAGATCTTCAAAGTCCAGTGAGCTTTCGTATGAGATTGTATTGTGATAATAAGGCAGCCATAAGTATTGCCCATAACCTAGTCCTTCATGATAGAACAAACACGCAGAAATTGATAAGCACTTCATTAAGGAAAAAAATTAAAGCAAGAATAATCTCCATTCATTCCAACCACACAACAAGTTGTAGACATATTTACTAAAGGATTGTTAAGACAACCATTCGAACTTCAAGTTAGCAAGTTGGGCATGATAGACATTTTTGCAGGAACTTGAGGGGGAGTGTTGATAAATTAGGAAAATTGATATCTAGTAGATAATGACTCTAAAAAATTGGAAAATTTTATCCTAAATTTAGGATATGATAAATCAGCACCTAAGTAGTTAAGGCACCGCAGATTAGTGGAGATAAGTAGTTAGGCTACTGATTCTATAAATCAGCACCTAAGTAGTTAGGATGCTGTAGATTGGTAGAGATAAGTAGTTATGATACTAATTCTATGCTGACTGTATTTTTTCTATTTAAGATGCATCGGCCAAAGAATAAAAGTACAAAACTTAAGTTCTGGTTTTCCTATTCAATTATGTCAACAAAATTTCGTAAGTTTAAGCCCTAAACAAATAGGATATATATCCAAAACTAGAATATTATGTTTATCTTACTACTACTTGCTATCTAATAACGAGTCATAATATAATTACCCTTTTTATCTTGTTGTCAACTCAATTCTCATTCTCCATCCCACCAAAGTATGACTTATGGTTGACTAATTCTTCCTCTTTTATATCTTCTATAGACTTTAAGCTCTTTTGCATCATCGAGTGTATCAATATTGATTTATTTCTCAAGATTGATTTATTGACTTGCAGATTCGATTTCTCTTGTCAAGGGCACAGATCCTTTCAAAGAAGTGGGGTAATATTCCTGTTGTTCTGACCGGTGATTTCAATAGCACACCTCAGGTATCGTATCTATTTTTTTTTTCTTTCTTGATTAAGTTCTTTTCATTTAAGTTTGATTGGAGGACTTCTTGGAATGGCGTGATCTGATATCTTTGCTACTTGTTGACAGAGTGCAATATATAATTTCCTGTCTTCATCTAAGGTGAAGAGCATTTTCATTGTTTTTACATTGTTAATCTTTCTTTTACATTGTGGAATTATAGATAGATGACATTTTAAGATAGGCTTGTCACAGACAATCTAGGTATGTTATGTTGTGGGCTGAGGCTCAACCTCTCCTGTTTGCAGTTAAATGTCCTGCTATATGAAAAAAAGGAGTTGTCTGGACAGAGAAATTGTCGACCTGCTCAAGTTTTTGATGTCAACAAAGAAACAAATAATTCGTTATCTATGGTTGATGGGTAGTTTCTTCATCCTTTTTACTTATTAAGTTTTATTTTTTGTTCTTAACAAAAGGATTCTTTTGTTTGTTCTCTTTCAGAGACAATCTATATTCAGGGGATTGAGGGAATTTGGTTCCATACCTTGTTTAAATTGATACAATTTTTGTGTTTTACCAAGTTTTTTAGTACAATTTAGCTACATTTATTTCATTTTTGCGGAGTAGAGTTTAGATCTCCCCCTCAGTCGCTTAATTCTCTCACATCCTTTTTAACTTTATGTAGTCTATTGAGATACTAAACAACTGTAAATAGATTATACTAAGATATATATAGGCTGTAAATAGATAAGATAGAATAAGTTTGAAATCCCTTAAATTAAACGATTACATTAGATAGCTTTAGATAACTTTCCAGATTTAAATTCCTATTTGTAATGTCCTATATATGGCTGGATACTTCCTATTCAATATATGAGAATATATGAAAATTCTTTCCCACATGGTATCAAAGCCATAGGGCTTCTTTTCTGGGATTTGTCCTTTGAGCAGCCTTCATTGTTGCACTACCGAAACCCTATTTTTTTGGTTTGTCTCTTGTGTGTTCCAACCTTCATCGCTACATTCCTCCTTACCTCTCTTGTATGATTCTCATTAGGGTAGCCTTAATTATTACAATATTTTCTTCTTCACTGCAGTATCTTTTTCTTAATCATGTCAACCTCCCAAACCATGTACGGGTCAGCCTTATTAGCAAAAACTGATCATTAGGATAAAAGAAATAGTGATCTATCTAAGCATTTTGGTAGAGAAATCCAGGGGAAGGAGAATAAAGACAACCTTTGGTGCACCTACTGCAAGAAACCGAGGCACACAAAGGAAACATGTTGGAAAATACACGATAAACCACCAAGTCGAGAATGACGAAACCGTGGGGGAGAGCAGAGGTCCCAAGCACATATGGTAGATTGTTAGAGACCTCCTGCTCTAACAGTGAAGCCACCCAAACAAGACAGTCCTGCACAATATTTCAACAAGCAACAGCCACAGAGCACACACAAGCAGCAGAAATACAATAAGAACAGGATGAAACAGTGATGAATATCAAGATTATGGTGCGGCCTATTGTTATTCACTGGCTAGACTTTGAGGGCTAGCCAAACCTCCCTACAATCATCACTCAAGATGTCATAACCGAATGCCTATCCTTCTGTCGCTAACAAACTAATATTCCCTCATGCTAACTAACTCTCACATGTTATTCCCCAATTTACCCTCCCCTCTCATATTACCTGTATTCCCACATTTATCCCCCTTCTTCTTACTATATTTCTGCTGGAACCTAGTCTCAACAATACCCTCCCCAAAAGAACCCACCTTGTCCTCAAGGTGGAAGGAAGGAAACTGATTATTGATGAAATCAAATTTCTCCCATGTGGTCTCAAAATCGGGCAAATCCCTCCATCGGATCAAGACCTCTAATTCCCCATTAATTCTTCTACGAACTCCCACTAGGGCTGCTGGTTCCACCTTCAGCTGCATATCTTCATCCAGAAAAGAAGGCAAGGGCTGAGATTGCGCCATAGGAATAATAGCTTTCTTAAGTTGGGAGACATGAAAAATGTCATGAATCTTGGCAGTAGTAGGGAGTTGTACTTGATGGGCTGCTTCTCCAACCTTAGCAGTGATCGGGTAAGGTCCATAATATCTTGGGCTAAGCTTCTCATTGCTCTTGACAACTAAAGATTTAAACCTATAAGGCTGCAATTTTAAATAAACCAAATCACCAATCTCAAAAGAAATCAAAAGTCAATGGTCTTCTTTTGGAATCCGCATACTTCTTCATCTGCTGCTGTGCCTTCAACAAGTTAGATTTTAACTCCTCCAAAATTTGATTTCTGTCCACTAACTGCTGATTGATATCTTCCACTAAGGATCCCTCATCCGTGTATTTGAAGAGAGTGGGTGGTTCTCTACCATAGAGTGCCTTGAATGGAGTCATTCCAATTGCACTGCTGTAAGTAGTATTAAACCAATATTCTGCCCAACTCAACCATTTAGGCCACTCCTTAGGATGATCACTGACAAAGCACCTCAGATAAGTCTCCAAACATCGGTTTACTACTTCTGTTTGACCATCCGTCTGTGGATGATACGCATGTGGAGAGTGGTACCCGAATGCTTGAACATCTCTTGCCAAAAGGTGCTCATGAACAATCTGTCCCTATCTGACACAATTACCCTAGGAAATCCATGGAGTCGCACTACTTCCTTAATAAAGAGTGCAGCCACCTGTTTAGCAGTGTAGGGATGTTTGAGGACTAAGAAATGGCTGCATTTGGTCAACCTATCCACTACGACAAAGATAGTGTCTACTCCCAATGCTTTAGGTAAGCCACTTATAAAATCCATAGAAATTTCTTCCCATACCTGAG
>JAOSBK010000006.1:24137145-24149559 GCA_027568895.1 Erythroxylum shatona | reverse complement strand
GCTATTTAATTTCCTTTCAATCAACTCATCCACTTTTGAATATTTCTTATTTTCACTCAAAAATCGGGGTCCAACAAGTCTGACATTCAATATTTAAGTTGAGTATCACTTATTTCTTCCAATTCACATTTAATGAGCACTTTTATTATAATTCATGCATTTATCAAACTCCTCGGACATTCAATGTCTAGAATTAGAACAATTACATTTCATAATCATTCAATCCATAATACATAAATGAAACAATCAGAAAAGTAAGACTCTAGTTCGACTCACAGTACGCTCTAGATTAGTATGAGCTTCTATGATCTGGAAGTATCTGAATGCAAATGTTTATCCTGCACATCAAAATTATGCAACACACTCATTGCACATAAACATTTAGTTTTACACATGTATATGTGTAATGTATAATGCATGCTTAATGACAATCCCGAGTATTTTCTATTATTCTCATCACATTATCAATCATATATCAAAACTCACCTAAGTATAACTTGTACCTAGGTTTACAACTCAATAAAACCATTAAAATCGAAATTCATAACTCATTTCATTAATTCAGATTTTTCCTGAAACATACCTTCAGGTCTATTGTACATGATCAATCTAACAATGAAAATGAAGAAATTCGGCAAAACTTGCTTCTAGAAAAATGTTCCTATTGTCTTAAATTTCTAATGACACCAAGATCATTCAATTTGGTTCAGTACTCCAAAAGTTATGCTCCAAGTAATTCGGACTGTTCTTAAATTGAAACAATATTATGTTCTCAACTTCAAGTCAGATTCTAGAATTCTAGAGATAGAATTAAAATTTGATTTCTTTAGCAAAATTGTAGCCCTATGTCTCTAGTTTACTTATAATCAAGAATCATTCCATTTTGATAACTATAGGTCACTATATCGTGAAAATACCGAAGCATGTTTAAGCTATACAGGAAAGTTTTCACTGAAGCATAATCAGTGAACATGACTACTACATTTTCCAACACTCATCTTCCAATTTTCAGATTTTACACCTAGCACAACTTGTACAAAGATCACCTTTTCTACTTCATTTACTCTTCATTCTCAACTTCATTTCAACTCAATATCATTCACGAATAAATCATGATCTATATTTGATCATTAACTCAAAAACAGAACATGCGCATATATCATTCATCAATAATTTTCTGCAGTCATCCTAACACCATTATGATGAGCATTCTACCTCAAAAACATATCTATAATGATATATGGATCATTACTCATCATACATATCCAAAATCAAGACATTTACTTAAATTTTTCATCACTCACGTTCATTATACACAAAACACCATTACTCAATTTAATCCAACATTATATCATCACACATACAAAAGCAAGACATTTACATATACATGTCATCACTCACGACTCACACATGAAATTTTCATGATCAATTCATCAATCTCAAATTACTCATCACATTAGTTTCATTTAACACTACCCATGATGATTAGAGCATAACTTACTTGATTAAGCTCCAAGATTCTTCAAACTCTTCAAGTTCTCTCTTAACCCTAGCTTCCTTCTCTTACACGTACATCATCAATAAAAGGTTGTGGGGCTAGGTCTTTAGCGACAAAATGGAGAAGAGAAAAAATCTTGGAGAACCAAGGTGAAAAAGCTGGACCAAAAATCAACATGGTGAGGGTGAGAGTGAGTTTCGTGAGTGAAGAAGAGAAAGATGAAGAAAAGGAAGAAGCAGATGGAGAAATGAAGCATAGGTCGTGAATAGGTAAGTAAAAGACCATATAATGGTCTTTAATTAGGTAAAAGAATAGTAAGTGATGAGGGTAATGACACTTGTCACTTTCCTACGATCCCACTTTTGGTCTTTTAATCTACTAGTCCATTTGTCTCCAATTTCTAATCCAATTGTCTCTAAATTTTCAATGACACTTGTAAATAAATCCCAAAGTCATTTATCAAATTTTCCATTGCTAATTGGTAGTAAATTATACTACCATTTATCATTTGTCTTGCTACTTGACATTTTTCCTAGTTCAAAAACTACTAAATATTTAGAAATTTTCCTAAAATTTACCAATAATTCTAAATCACTATATATATATTTTCCAAATCAATTTTCAACACATAAAAATCACAATTCTCAAAAAAGCACATTTATAACCCAAATATACCTGGACTATGTCAATAAATGCATGTAAAATTATTTTAATGTGCATAAGTTCAATATTCACATACATGTGAATATCATATAATGCATGAGTATGAAATACATTTTTTTCTAATCTCTCATTGTTATTTTCTCAATTGTCGAAATCTAGGGCTTTATGGGAACGGGATGTTAAATTTCTCCCCCTTGATAAATTTCATCCTTGAAATTATTATCTGGTTGATCAATAAGGCAAAGATATTGTTTCCTCATAGGCTCCACCATTTCCCAATATAACTTCATCACTCGAATACTTTCTTCGAATTGACCGTAATCGATAGACTTACCAAGTCTTTCTATCACTTATTTAGTCATTCACTTTCTTAACTGGTTCCTCAATATATCTCATATTATTCACAAATTTCACTTCTTGTGCCAACATTACATCTATGTTAGATCATATCGATATTTCTTAACATACTCATATATAACACATTATGGATCTGAGACATCTTTATTGGTAATACAAACTCATATGCTAATGGTCCTATGCTCCCAATAACTTCATGTGGACCAATACAATTTGAGCTTAATTTGTCCTTCTTCCTAACCTGAGCACACCTAGGCAAGGTTATACTTTCAGAAACAATTTATTTCTCACTTGATAAATTCATATCTCTTTAGTGTTAATACATTTAATTCTTATGTCTATCTCACTTTATTCCATATCTTTGGTGTCGATCTCGTTTATCTTTCTTGATTCACTTAATTTCTAATACAAATCAATTTCACTCATCAGCAATATTTTGAATCACTTTTGGCCTTTAACCATTTTTAGGCCCTCTTCATTTCAATGTAAGGGCGAATGACCCTTTTTGTCGTATAACGCCTCATACAATATCCTAATAATATCACTATGATAACGATTGTTATGCTTAAAGTCAATTAGAACTATACTTTGATCTCATGTTCCTATAAACTCCAAAATATAAGCTTTAAGCATATCTCCAATAGTTAAGAATGTGGGCAATTCAAACATTCAATCACTTGATTCTAATTTCTTAGCTGTTAAATGTTGTTTCAATGCATTCCTACTAGGATGTATATATTAGGTTATTAATAATGCTTTCTGTAACAATCTCTTTACTCAGTCATCTCCTTCAAGTACACGTACTCTTTACTTCAATCACAAGGTATCATTTATCCTATTCAAATTCAAAATCCAGATTTATTTTCAATTTCGTAGTAAGATTCAAAATTTTTGAATCCTCAATTTGGGCTTCGCTAATCTTTCATGTGAAACTGATCTTAAGTTCAATAGCTAATGGTACTTTGATTTGCCCAAAATTTAACTCGACATTCTACACTTTTTATTTCACTGGATTTGATAACCTTAATATCCAAATTTGTGATACACTACTATTGAATGTTGTGTTCAATGCTTCAGATTACAACACTATCTTTACTGAGAAATACTCATTTATACAATCAAACTCTTTCAGTAATTCTATCCATTATCTTAGTCTTATATACAATCCATTCAAACTTAATAATCACCTCAACTTAAATGATCTATATAAAATCTGAAATGTCTCTGTAAATGTAATGTCTCCAAGCTCTCAAACTAATTACTATTACAGTAAGTTTCAAATTATATATCAATTAATCAACTCATTAGACTTTAATTATTTCTATGCATATGAAATCACTTTATTTTGCTGCATTAGATTTCTTCCTAATCTCTGATGTGAAACAATATTGTATACTACAAAATCTCCAAATTCAAACGATATAATTAACATGGGTATTATAATTCCTCAAAATTCTTTTACATTCATCAATCTATATAATTTACACGTTTTTTCTTTAACATTTTTTTTAAGGGCTAAGATCATTAAAACTCCTCAACAACTTCTAGTAGTGTTCAATTTCCTAGCTAATTTTAGAAAACTTTAGATCTTTTATATATTCCTTGGAGTTTCTCACTTCATTATTACCTCTATTTTCTTTAAGTCTCCCAATATGTCATGTTTAGATACTATAAGACCCAACATTTTATTTAATCAAGCTAAAATTTACTCTTATTGAACTTGGCATATAATTGTTTCTACCTTCATGATATGTAAGTTTTTCCTCAAGTATTCAAATTATTCTTCTCAACTTTTCGAATACATTTAATATATCGTCAATGATCACAGTCACTAATTGATCAAATTTTGCTTGGATAGCTTTAATCTTCAATGCCATGTTATTTTCAGGGGCATTCTTACTCAAACAAATATAGCCAAAACTCTACGTTCCCATAATTAGTTATCGTAATCCCTTAAGTAACTAATTCCTCAATGAGGTAATATTATCTCATATTATTTTTAGTTTTCCAATTAACTTATTTTCTCGAATGATTTTCTCCATTCATTCGATTTCCTCTAATTTCCCATTGACTTATTCTAATGTCTGCTCATTCATACTAGTCTCTCCACATAATTCAACTTATTTGCAATCTTAACTTGCTGTGTTGGTAACACATTCATCAGATCTAAATTCTTCTCACATTAATAATAATGTCTCCTCAATTCAATAATCCAATCACATCGTTGGATACTTTACATCAAATAAAGAACATATACTCTTTATATCATCTTCCACCTGATGCCTGAGTCTCAGTTAGGAATAGGACTCTAATATTCACTTCTGACTCATTAAATGTTCATTTCTAATTTGTTTCTTCATTGATTATTCTTAAAGTAAACTATCCGATCTACTTAACCTAATTTGGTGAAATTCTTCTTCTTTAAAAAGAGATTTCTTGCTACTATCATCTATATTATTCATGTAACCTTTATCAATCAACTATTATCATCATTGCATTATCAGTCAATCTTAATACCTCAAGAAGACCAATTTCTATCATTCCTTACAAGGTCATAATGTTCTAATTAATAAAACTCGACGAATTAATAGACATGATTATTGTCGCATATGCTTAGGTGTGTGCCATCAAGGTCCTCCCATTCTATCTAGAGATTTATTTCTGACAGATCACCAATTATCTTACAATAGTAATAATTTGATCTCAATTGATCCTAAACAATATTTCTCTCTTTATCCTTGCCCACAATTAGGGTATCCTTGCCATGATCTTGATAGAAACCTATTTTTTTCAAGCCACCATCGTGCCCTACACTTTCTTCCTCGTGTTAACACACATACTAACATCACCTATACTCCAAATTTTTCTAGGATTTACTTATTCTAATGCTACATCATTTCATAATAATTCAACTACCATATTGATTGCATTCACTCTTCCCATTTGATTTATCATCTTTTTCTTAATCTCACACATACATAAAATCCTATCTTGTATGTATTTCTAACTTTCTCCTTACTATATATATCAATCATCTCATGAAATGTCATTTATGTCTATTTCATTCCCTTTTTATTCCTTCTTCTTTTCTATCTCATCTTCCTATCGTCATTTATTTCATCTTCCATATGTATATCCTCAATCAATTCAGAATTATAGAAGCATAATCATTATGAAATTCTAGTCTCAATTCCACAAAAATGTTCTCATACTGAATCATAAACTCTTATCACGATAATCACACAACCATTCTAAGTCCAAGTTCAACCTTTTAAGGTCATAGAAAAATTTATTTTCTTTCAAGTTGGCTTGTACGCTTTATTCTCATCATTTATACTTATATCCTTATTTTCTTCAAACAATCCACAACAATGCATTCACATTTAGTTCACGTTCAAGGACATATCATCACAGTATAATATTAATTTCGTTCAATAATAAATCCACCAATATGAATGCGTTGAATCTATATTTGTCATATCTAACCATATACTATTTCTCATTTCTAAATATCCATAAACATTCATTTACTCACATTCTGACAGATCATCATTCTTTTCAGTGTTTTTAATAGCTCAACCTCTTAACGAATTCTCATGCATATGATTCATGTAAATGTGACTCAGATTGGGGATCAGTTGTTGCTATATGCTAAGACAGGTCTAAAATGCATGTAACTTGACTCATATTTTGAAAAACAATCATGTAAGATACTAATTATGGGGCTCTGATACCAAACAATATATCACATACTCTCGCAAGACACGTACCCGATATCCTGAGTGATGTCTGAGTACGTACCCCGCAAGAGTGGCATACTAGAATAGCCAATTAGTCAAACACTCAAAACTTGTTACAAAATTTTCAAAAATATCACATGCGTACGCAAAAATCACTATTCAAATTCGGGCCCATACGTTTATTTCATAAACATCGAAAACATAATTATTATTACACTTTGATCAATCTCATTTGCAACACATTTCCAATTTTGAAAGTTATTACATGCAGAAATATGTGAATATACATTGTACAAAAATTGCAGAATATACAAATTTGATACAAAAATAAGAAATCAAATGCAGACACGAACTGATCCCGACCTATATCACTTATGCGAATGCAGTGAATAGACACCAATTTGATTACCTGATGATCTTCTCTAAGCCTGAAAAATATTACAAATTTTAGGTGAGTTTTTGCAAACTCAGTGAGTGACCATTCTCGATGGCTCACTCAATCACATAACACATCAAAACATAAAATCACATAATTCATATCACTGTATCAGTTCCTCATGTAGAGTCATTTCACATTCATTTAATTTATATTTCACAATCCAAATTCATTCAAACAATTTCTTTCAACCATTTAAATCATACATATCAATAATCAAACATGCAAATTAAATGTTTATGCAATGCTCATGAGACTCACTTTCGTTTGTTACTTTATTGTGACTGAGTCCCTATAACTGTTCCGTATCCATTATGGATATCGAGCTCCTTAAACTGTCTCGTATCCATTAAAGATATCGGGCTCATTTTACATAGTGAGCCTTTGGCTTTTATACATTTTCTGAGCTTTAAGTTCTTTTTCGGTGGCTACTCTGGTCATAACTGCCTTTATATTTCATGCATTCATGTAATGGAATGCATCACATTCACATATTTTCAATCAATCACTTATTTCCACTTTACACATGTTATCGGACCTTAGTCAGGCATTCAACATTTAAGTTAAATATCACTTATTTCTTCCAATTCACATTCAATGAGCACTTCTATTATTATTCATGCATTTATCAAACTCCTCAGACATTCAATGTTTAGAATCAGAATAATCACATTTCATAATCATTCAATCAATAATACAGAAACGAAACAATTAAAAAAGTAAAATCATCTAGGTCGACTCACAGTACGCTCTAGATTAGTATTAGCTTCCATGATCTGAAAATTTCTGAATGCGGGCGTTTATCCTACACATCAAAATTATGCAACACACATATTGCACGCACATTATTAATTGCATAATCACATAAACATTCAGTTTTACACATATGTATATGTTTAATGTATAATACATGCTCAATGACAATCCCAGGCATTTTTCCATTATTCTCATCACATTATCATTCATATATCAAAACTCACTAAGTATAATTTCTACTTAATTTTACACCTCAATAAAACTATAAAAATTGAAATTCATAACTCATTTCATCAATTCATATTTTGCCTGAAACATACCTTCAGGTCTACTGTATATGATCAATCTGACAATGAAAATGAAGCAATTTGGCAATGCTTTCTTCTAGAAAATTGTTCCCTATTGTCTTAAATTTCTAATGAAATTAAGATCATTGAATTTGGTTCAGTACTCCAAAAGTTATACTCCAAATAATTTGGACTATTCTTAAACTAAAACAGTATTCTGTGCTCAACTTCAAGTCATATTTTGGAATTCTAGAGATAGAATTAATTCTTTAAAAAAATTGTAGCCTTTTGTCTCTAGTTTAATCTAAATCAAGAATCATTCCATTTGGATAACTACAGATTAATATATCACCAAAATACTGAAGCATGTTTAAGCTGTGCAGGAAAGTTTTCACTGAAGCATAATCAGTGAACATGACTGCTACATCTTCCAGCACTCATCTTCCAATTTTTAGATTTTACACCTAGCACAACTTGTACAAAGATCACTTTTTCTACTTAATTTACTCTTTATTCTCAACTTCATTTCAACTTAATATCATTCACAAATAAATCATGATCTATATTTGGATCATTAACTCAAAAGCAGAACATGTGCATATACCATTCATCAATAATTTTCTGTACTCATCCTAACACCATTATGATGATCATTTTACCTTAAAAACATATCTATAGCGATATATGAATTATTACTCATCATACATATCCAAAAACAAGACATTTACTTAAACTTTTCATCACTCACGTTCATCATACACAAAGCACCATTTACTCAATTTAATCCAACATTATATCATCACATATACAAAAGCAAGACATTTACATATAAATGTTAGCACTCATGACACACATGAAAATTTTCATAATCAATTCATCGATCTCAAATTACTCATCATATTAGTTTTAATTAACACTATCCATGATGATTAGAGCATAATTTATTTGATTAAGCTCCAGTTCTTCAAACTCTTCAAGTTCCCTCTTAACCCTAACTTCCTTCTCTTACACGTACATCATTAATAAAAGGTTGTAGGGTTAGGTCTTTAGTGGCAAAATGGAGAAGAGTACAAATCTTGGAGAAACAAGGTGAAAGAGCTGGACCAAAAATCAGCATGGTGAGGGTGAGAATGAGTTTCATGAGTGAAGAATAGAAAGATGAAGAAAAGGAAGAAGAAGATGGAGAAATGAAGCATGTGTTATGGATGGGTAAGTAAAAGACCATGGAATGGTCTATAATTGGGTAAAAGAATAGTAAGTGATGAGGGTAGTGACATCTGTCACTTTCTTATCGTCCTACTTTTGATCTTTTAATCTACTAGTCCATTTGTCTTCAATTTCTAATCCAATAGTCTCTAAATTTTCAATGACACTTATAAATATATCCCAAAGTCATTTATCAAATTTTTCATTGCCAATTAACAGTAAATTTTGCTACCATTTATTATTTACCTTACCACTTGGCATTTTTCCTAGTTTAAAAATTACCCAAATTTTTAGAAAATTTTCTAAAATTCACCAAAAATTATAAATCACTATATATATTTTCCAAATCAATTTTCAACACATAAAAACCACAATTTTGAAAAAATCACATTTATAACTCATTATACCCGAAATATGTCATTGAATGCATGTACAATTATTTTAATGTGCATAAGTTCAATATTTACATGTATGTGCATATCATATAATGCATGAGCATGAACTGTATTTTCTTCTAATTTCTCATTGCTATTTTCTTAATTACCGAAATTTAGGGCTCTAATCCTTAATATAGGAACGAGATGTTACACAATGAAGTCCATGAGCATCAGAGCATTGTACAAATATTGGCAACTCAGTTGCAACAGTCGATGGAGTATATAGCTCAGCTCCGTAATGAGGTGGAGGAGTTGAAGAGGAGGGGTAGCATCTCATCGCAGCAGTCAAAACATCTGTGATCACGAAATAAATAACATATTTGTAGTTATTCGTATGAATTAAATACCTACCATGTACAAAATAATTTTTTATTATCAATTAAGATAATTTTTACTGCATATCATCAATCAACTTTTTGCTTTAACAAATTAAATATAGAAACAAATCAAAATATTATTAATAGATAACTGATAACTGTATAAATTATGTATCAATCATAATATTATCAAATAAAATTAAATGTAGGGAAACATTTAAAAAACATTTTTAGTAAATATACTGATGGAAAAATAAAGTTTGTGAGTAAAATCTATTCGATTTACTGACAGACAATCAATAATTGTTAGTAATGTTGTTGTTAACTTGCCGATGAAATAATCCTGTCCATCAATAAATTTACCGACTTACAGGATTTGTGTGTCGGTAAATTTACTGACGAAAACATTCTTTCCATCGCTAAACTTACCGATAACTCAAAATAACCGCTGGTATATTCACCGACAATAACACAAAATGTCTATCAGTAAATCTGCAATGGAAAATCTATACTTCGTCACAAATTATTACCTACGGTCGTTTCTCTGAAGGTAAATTCCGTCGCTAGCATAGCTTACCAACAGAATATGTGGGTCAGTAATTTTCGTCGTTAAACTTCATTTTTCTTGTAGTATTATGTACGTTGGAGATGCGTGGTTTCGACACAATCATTCGTTGAATATAAATAATGACGTTCGAGGCAAGCAGCTTCCCTTGTATTGAGAATTTGAATATATATCTGTAAAAGCTACAATTGTCACTTCAATAGACATACAATTATATTTAGAAGGTAAATAATAGTAAAATTGACGAAAATCTGGTATTGTATCTAACCAGAATTTTTTAGTCAGTAAAGGAGCCAAAACGCCTTGTAATGATCATAACTATCTAATAAGCACAACTTCACTAAGTAATCCATTGCTAGATAAATCTTTCTTAGCTAAGTGTTCATTTCCCGTCTGAATGTTGAATGTTTCTGACAAGATTCCTTCACCATCAACAGGCAACTTTTTTCTCGAGTGTTTCCATTGCATGCCTCACCAAATTCGCTTTATTGCAGGATTTTCCAAGCCCTAGCACCGTTTCAACTGTGATCTGTCTTAACTCTTTTAGGTGTACTCATTAGAGCCTCTGTTGATATTTTGCAAGTGTTTCACTATACTGCCCCTTCTGTTAGTCTTTGGATCATTTACGCCAATGCATGAACATGCAAGAACCTGAACTATGATATTGATAGTGCTGGTTTCTTGAATTAAGTTTATCGTCTCTTAGCCATTTCCAATTAGAGCCTGGGACGAGGAAGCGTATAATGTTGAATGCTGAGAGTGGTAAGTAGGAACAATAGCTATGCCTTCTCTATTGTTACCCCTGTACCTACTATGCCTACTACAACAAATATGACTATTAGTTACCTTTTTTTTGCTACAATTTGAAATTCGTAGTTAATAGCAAGTATTTGATTACGAATTTTCCTAATTATAGCCTATTGAAGATTTTAAAGATTATTAGGTGGGCTTATTTTTACCACAAATTTGGTTTGGTAGCTCGCAGCCAATTTTTCCATTACGATGAAATGATTTAGCAAAAAAAAAGACTCGTTTTCTTTTATTTGATAACCTAATTGGCCATTTTGTTTCCTCTCATTGTTTCTTCTTCTCTTATCATTTTGTCTACGAAAAATTATACCCCTATTTTGGCTTCAACTGTGGTAGTTTTGGCTCAAATTATATTATAGGGTTCTGATTGTGGTAGTCTTCTTTGGTTTTTAAGGTACTCACTTCGACTCTCTCTCTTATTCTTTTTATAGTGGCTATTGTGTTTGCTTTTAACTTCTACGTCTGCTTTGTTGTTGATTTATTAATAGATTTCAATTCAAACAAAATGGGTATGGGGGTGGTAGTGTACTTCCATCTGTTTATCAATCCTCTAATGGGTTATTCTCTTCTTTATCTTTGGGAACCTGCATCTTGACTTTCATTTTCTGGAAAAAGAAATTAGCTATAATCTATGGTACTTTCTCTTTCAATTGGGTTACTGGACTTTCATTTTTTGGCATGTTAGTTATGCTTTAGTGGTTCATGCAGTGATGAAATTCTTTTATTGTTGTCAAATAAGTTTCTCTACTTTATCGAGGGAGGCAAAGAAATTTTCAACTTAAGCAGGTAGGGTTTCTTTGTATTGTTATAACCTAATTATTTTATAATTATTGGTCCTCTCATGGTTGATTTCTCTTTTTCTCATAGAATCCGTGTTTTTTTAAAAGGAAATTACGTTACTCTATTAAGTCGGTTGGAATATGAAAATATAGTTGAATATTATGACACAGATAAGGTACTGTTTCCTTTCTAAAGATGCATCAATGCCACAGCCTTAATTCAGTTTTATATTTACATGTACTCATATGATTTTTTTTTTTTGTAATACTTACGAAATTGCATTGCTTCCTAATTGTTATTGTAAATTGCTTCATCAATTCATCGCATGCGAAAGTACCATCTTTAACATTTTGCTTGAATTGGTTTGTGCAGGATGAATCAAATCTATATATTTTCCTTGAGTGTGTAACTCAAGGTTCCCTTCTAGATCTCTATCATAAATATCATTTTCTGGATTCCCATGTTTGTATATACATAAGACTGTTGGAGATGGGTCCCTCTCACATGGAAGGACTCATCATTCCAACACTGCGGCTGCAGTATTTGTTGAAGCAGATGATAT
>JAOSBK010000006.1:24115348-24125772 GCA_027568895.1 Erythroxylum shatona | reverse complement strand
AAATTTTTTTTCTAAAATTCACTAAAAATTCTCATACCTTAATGACCCTTTCCAACTAAATTTTCAAGCACACAAATAACATTTTTCATAACAATCACATTTATTCACAAAAATACCGGGAAATGTCATGAATGCATGTACAGTCATTTACATATGTAAAATTCACTATTTACATGTATGTGTATGCATGAACACACCAAGACAATTGTAAACACTCATAAATCATTCCAAATTACTATTCTACCATTCCCATCAGTGATAGGATGCTACACTTTTACTGCTGCTTACCATAATTTTGATAATTTTGAGGTTAAAGGATTGCTTATTAACTCTCTTCCTAAATTTCATTGCTTGACAGGGGAAGATCCCTACATTCACTTGCAATCACTGTCCATGATTTGTCAAAGCATGAAATCGGTGGGAGCTTCTCTTAATCAAGTGCTATGGAAAGTCTTTCATCTATCCTTGGAGGGTAAAGCAAAGGAGTGATATATGAGCCTTCCAAGAAATGTGACGAATGCCTACCATAGTTGGGCAAATTTGAGAAAGGCATTCTTAGAGAAGTACTTTCCTGCCTCCAGAACTTCATCAGTGAGAAAGGAGATTTACTCAGCACGCCAAGACTATGATGAGTCTATCTATAATTATTGGAACCATTTTTAGGATATATTGTCCAGATTTCCTCACCATCAGATACCTAATGAGTACTTAGTGTAGTACTTTTATGATGGATTGAAGAGTTAAGACAATGGTATGTTGGATGCGGCTTCAGGAGGTTCACTGATTGACCTCACAACTATAGAGGCATGGGATCTAATTAAGAAAATGGCTCTAAATCACCAGTAGTATAGTGTTAGGGACACTAGAGGAGTACATGAGTTGGGAGTTTCAACAGTTCACTCCAGAGGGATGGAAACTCTTGAGTCTAAGATATACTATTTGGAGAGTAAAGTGACTTCGCAGCTCTCCTTCATTACAGCAGAGTTGAAAAATATAAGTGTTCATCGTCTACCACCTTCTATGGATCTTACTGCACCTAGTTATGACCTTTGTGGTTCAGTAATGCATATCTCTAATGTCTGCCCCAGTCGTTATGAAGAGGTGTTTGCTGTTTATCATGCTCGACTCAATCAGAAGCAAGATTCCTATTCAAACACCTATAATGAGGGATGGAAAGCAAATCCTAGACTTAGTTGGAGAAATGAAAAAGGTAGAGGTCCAAATAGATTTCAGCAAGGTGGAGGGGCTGGTTCTTCCACAAACCAGTTCCAAAACCAACAACAAGCTTTAACTGTCCTACCAAAGGAAGACACTAATCAACCTTACATAGTATGATGGCGTTGATAAAGGAGGAGATGACTTCTAATAACAACCAGTTCAATGTCATAACTTCTCTAATTCAACAGGACTTTTTTAAAAATGCTGCCAGATTCAATGCTCTAGGGAAAAGAATGGAGCAATAGGAGACAAAGGTTGAAAACATCAACTCCTATATCACTCAGCTATCTAATAACATGAGTGAGCACCAAACTAGGAGCAGTGGCACTATTCCCTCCAATACTGTTATGAACCTAAAGAGTTTGAATGCCATCACTCTTTGAAGTGGGAAGTAAGTGAGGTTCAACAATTAAGATGGGGAGTAGATGAAGAGGAGACTGAATGTGAAGAATTGCCTTAAACATCTACAAGAGTCAAGAAGTCTGAAAGCTTCAAGGAGAGAGCACTTTTAGCTAAAAAGGAGTCCACATCTTTAAAGAGCAAAGAAGTGAATTCAGAAAGCAACAAGGAATCAAGTAAGCATGGAGCCACTGAAGCCAATGATAAGGAGGTAAATCTTAAAGACCTTCCTTTTCCTAATTCATATTTGATGAGCAAAAGAATGACTGAAACTAAACATGAGAATGATATGATTGATTTGTTTAGTAGAGTGGAAGTCAATATTCCTTTGCTTGACCTTGTAAAACGGGTTCCTGTTTATGCCAAATACCTTAAAGACCTGTGTACCAATAAAAGGAAGTTCAGACCAAATGAAAAGGTGTAAGTCAGCTTAAATGTGTCTACACTGTTTAAACGCCAAATCCCCGTGAAATGCCAAGACCCTAGATCTTTCACTATCCTTTGTATTATAGGTAAAGTTACTATAGGGGGAGCCTTGTTAGATCTAGGGTCAGTTATTAATGTCATGCTTAAGTCCCTCTACATGTCATTGGGAGTTAAGAATCTTAAGTCTACATTTATAGTTCTCCAATTGGCTGATAGGTCTCTTAGGCATCCTGTTGTCATTATAAAGGATATTTTGGTACAGGTTAAGGGTTTGGTCTTTCCTGCTAATTTTTATGTGCTTGACATGTCTTCTAACATTATGCATGACACCACATTGATTATTGGTAGACCTTTTTTAAGGACTGCTAGCACTATGATTAGCATGAAAGAAGATACCAGCACTATGGAAGTAAGTGATCAAAAAGTGTGTTTTAATATGTATGAAGCAATGAAACATCCTCATGAAGATTACTTGCTTTTGGGAGTTAACATGCTTCATATTGCTATTGATGATGCCTGCTCTGAATTTGAATTCCAAAATGCTTACTGTAGCTCTGCACTGTATTCATTAGATTCTTCTATTGTCAATAATGACCCCTTCGGAGAAAGGTTTTTTGTTAATGTTTCAGGTGAATCTGGCATTGTGGAGGCTGACACTGACGTAGCAAGTGTTAAAGTTGTTTCACTACAGCATAGCTATCTGTCGAAGGTTCATCAGGAGAATCAAAAACCTCCATAACCACTAGGTGGTTTCTTTCCTTCACTTGTCACTTACTTTTTACCTGTGAATACTTATGTCATGTTTTGGTGCATTAGTTGGTTAAGTAAGTGTGGGGGAGAAACCACCCCAGTAGGAAAATAGTTTAGTTTTTAGTTTAGTCAGTAGCCCTTCAATTCAATAATTTCCCTTCTAGTTTTGTCTCTTGCCTTTCTTATGCTGCACTTAATTGCTTGCTGCATGATATCCATTCCAGCCTGACCATTGATATGCATTTCAAGGTTTTCTAATTATCCAGTCGAAGTCCTATGTTTATTTGTTTGTTTGTTTGTTTGTTTGTCATATTGCTATTTCTTTGTTGAAGCTTTTTGTCTTGTTGAGTTTCGAGTCATTTTTCGCCGTTGCGTGCATTCCATGTTGCCACAACGAAACACCCCATTTTCTTCTTATTTTACTCTCGGGGATATTTTTCACCACAGTAATCTCACACTTTCACTACGGTGATAATAAGAATCTGCGCATGCAATTACCATCCTACCCCTATTTTTCTTTAACCATTCATCTTCCTTCTATTATTTTCGTCTTTTCACACCACACTTCCCTTAACCATCTGACTTCCCCCCTTTTTTGATTTATAGACCGAATATACACAAAATTCGTACCTTCCCTCATCTCCCTCTTCACTATTTCCCTTTTTCTTCTGTCTCCTAGCTACAGTTTTATTCCTTATATAAATAAATCTCATCTTTTCTCTTCTTTTCCATTTCCATTTCCCTTTATTTCACTCTTTTAGGGTTTCACCGTAGCACTACGTGTGATTTCGCCGTGGCACATCAGAGAGATTTTGTGTAGCACACGAGCATTCTATTTCGTTGCAGCACAAACGACTGATTTCACCTCGACAAAGAAATGATTTTGCCGCAACAAAGAAATGATTTCGTCATGGCGTAGGAATAGTTGTCGCAGCGAACCATATTCATTT
This sequence comes from Erythroxylum shatona, assembly GCA_027568895.1. Classification (NCBI taxonomy): domain Eukaryota; kingdom Viridiplantae; phylum Streptophyta; class Magnoliopsida; order Malpighiales; family Erythroxylaceae; genus Erythroxylum; species Erythroxylum shatona. The sequence continues at coordinate 24,122,029 of JAOSBK010000006.1, read as the reverse complement.
TCTTATTTAACCTCTGTTGTTTCTTTAGTTTGTTTATCGTGTTCTCTTTGTAGGAAAATGCCTCGAACCAAAAATCCTAGACTTCCCATTGAGTCAGACTCCCCTGCTGACCACTTTACATTTGAGGAACTTTATGCAAAGATCAATGATCGACCTATCATTAAAGAGCGTCCTTTTCCTCTCACTTTCCCAAATAACCCCTTTTGTCTATCAACTCCATGCCTCATAATTAATTGGTCTAGTTCAGCCGCGTACCTTAGGAAATGATAAGTTCGTTCGTCATTTCTACACCTATGCCCGATTTCACCACCTACATAACATTGACTTCTGGGGTATTACAGAACCCATGCCTTTACTACTGCCGCTATCCACCGCCATTATGATCTTCCCTTCTGTCGCCACTGCCACTATGACCAGTTAATTCATGACTATCCTATGGCTGATGTTGCCCGCACCCGCTGTCAATAGGCCATTGATTGGCGTCAACCACGCAACATTGAGCATTACCTTAAATGCTCTAAGTTGAGGCTAGAGGCTAGTCCTTAGCTGCACTTAGTTTGCAACAACATTATCCCACCCTCCACCTCGCTTACGTCACCAAACGCCAAACCCATTACATCTACCTCTTGATGATTGGGCGTTCAGTCAATATAGTTGACGTTATCATCTCTGCCCTCAATGACTCCATCCAGATAGCCAAATTCACCATTGCCATTGTCTTACCTCATCTTATATCTGACATTTTTCATGCCCACTGTTGGACCCTGATTTTTTTTAAGTGAAATTAAATGATTGGGTTACTATATGTATTGTGTTATGGATGTATTTATGTTTAAAGGAGATTGATAAGAAAAGAAATGTTTGATTTTAATAACTTTGGGATTTGAATAGATTGGTATGAGTTATGGAAGTTAAGTGAGTGAGATAATTGAAATGGAAATTGAAAATCAAGAAATAAAGAGTGAAAGTATGAGATTTTGGAAAAAGTAAGAAAGTTGACTCTTTGGGGATAGAAAGTTGACTTTTTGATTTAGGCATAATTTGAGAAAATGATCTTCAGAAAACTTGTAGCTCCTGTTGAGAGCTTTCTGTCGCCATAAAGTTTGTTATTTTTCGATATCGGGAGTAAAAGTTATGGTCAGTCAAAGTTAAGGTTATTTTACTTTGACTTTGAAAATGTTCTTAAGTGTGGAAATTATACATGTTGTGCTTTGAGGCAAATCGCCGGATTGATGTGGTCTGAATTGAGTGAAGTGGTCTTCATGAAAATCATAGAAGATTTTCCAAGCTTTACAATGATGTATAATATGCAATTAGTGGATGTGAGAATTGAAAGATATGAAATTTGAAAGTTTGGATGTGTTATAGGTTGACCTATGTTTTGGCAGAACCTTTGACTGAGAAATTGATCTAGTTAGAGGTTCAATTAGCCTTTAAGTTCTTCATGAAAGTTGAAGATTTTGGTTGGATCTTTAGTTTGATATAAAGTTTACAATATTTGGATCATGGAATAAGAAGTTATGATTTTTACAATTTTCTGTTATTAGTTTAGCATGATTATTAGAGGACAGAACGTTTAAGTGGAAAATTAACTTCCTTAGAGGTCAAATTGATTTTTCAGTCCTTCATGAAAGTTTTAGGTGACTTTCTGATCTTTACATTGATATAAAATATGACATATTTGGACCTTGAAGTTGAAAGATACAAGTTTTCAAAGTTGAGACTTTGTTTAAGGATTTATTAATTTGGCAGAAGCTTTGATTAAAAATTTGACAACATTAGAGGCTGAATTAGTTGTGGAGTTCTTCATGAAAGTTATAGAGCTTCCTTCAAGCTTTCCATAGAGACTAAATTTGTCAAATTTGAAGTTCAGAATCAAAAGTTATAAATTTTGAAAATTTTGAATAAAAAAAATAAATAATAAATAAATATCAAGAAATTTGCTTTCTTTTCTTTTCCTCATCCGACCTTCGTTCAATCTTTTGCTTATATCTTTTCCGTCCGACATCCGATTGACTTAGTTTCTGAAGCGTTGGATTTCTAATACAATTATCTACATCCTCATAGGAAATTTGTATTTTTATGAGATTAAATTAAGGATGATTAATTAAATCAAATTGAGTTAGATAATTTACTGCACATGGTTCAGTATTTTACGAAATTCGGGATCTGTGGAGATTCGATTGGAGTGATTCTTGAGGTAAAATAAAATTGAGACATGGGGCTACAAGTCATATGAAGAAATGAAATCTCAATTTAGCCCCTAAGACTTTCAATTTATGAATTGAAGTTCGGATTAGTGTGTAGTCTTGGATTAGGAACATCTGAAAGTATTTTCTCCATAACCTTTGCTCTAGTAATCCAATTGAGGTGATTCTTGATTTGGATTAAACTAGAGAAATAGGGCTACAATTGTTATGAAGGACTCGAGTTTCAATTTTGTCCTTAAGAATATCAATTTTGGGATGGAAATAACGTACTGAAAAATGTGTTAGCATATGAACAATCTGAAATGTTTTGAGCATAACTTTTATGTAGTGCTCCAAATTGGATGATTTTGGTGTCATTATGAAATTGAGACAATAAGGAATAATTCTCTAGAAGGAAGTTTTAACAAATTCCTTCAATTTGATGATGTGAAAAATAACCTAAGTTTGAGCATGCTAAAAGGGTATTTTGGGAAATTGTTATATTTATGATTTGAGGACTTAATTATCATGTTAATATGAATTATTAGCATGTTAGAACTTGATTGGATGAAATTGAATTAAATGTGTTGAAATTAAAGTGTTAAACATGCATAAGGGTAAAATTGGAAACTCATATAAGGAATTGAGACTATAGGCTTAAATGGAAGGGCAATTTGGTCAATTTCCATTCATTAAATGACATGGCATTTTAACACAAGTGGGCTGCCGTATATAGCCAAAGGAAAGCCACGAAATTGGTGTTAGACCAAAACAAAAGAAGAATATGAAAGAGAGGAGAATGAGAGAAGCTTCGGTGATGGGAGAAAGAAGAGAAGGCTTAGGGATTTCGAATTTTTAAGGCTTCTCATATGATTTTTGCATGGATTCAAAGGAAAAAGGATGGAAGAAGGTGAAAGTTTCCTTTCAAGCCCAATAAATTCGAAATTGGAGGAGAAATGAGGTAAGAGAAAATTTTGAGTTTTGAGTTTTTAATGAATTTTAGGTTTAGAAACATGGGAAATGATATGGGTTTGTGGATTATGAAGTCAATTTTGGTTATTGCTTAGTATAATTGGGTCAATTTTGGAAAATTGTGAATTAGGGTTTTAGGCCCAATTTTTGTGATTGGGGATTTTGAAAATTATTGGTTTAGAATCATGGAAAATATTATGGGTTTGTAAAATATGATACCAATTTGGAAGATTTTGTGAGTTATGATGTTGAATTTGGGTGAATTGGTTTAGGTAAAATTTCAATTGGAAGAAGAAAAGAAGAAATGGTCAAATTGATGATCGGGACAAGTTTCTAGCATCGATTCGAGGTGGGTAGTATGTTTATTTATTGAATTTTAAGCATAAGCAAATGACTTTGAAAAATTATTGTTTATGTAAATGTTTGAAAAATTATGATTTCGAAGGATTAAATTCCTTATTTGAGAAATGATTTCAAGAAATTACAAAATTTAAGAAATTCATGGTTTTTGAATTATTTGACAAATTTGAAAAATGTGCATTATGAATATGTATATGTTTGATATATGTTTTCAAGAAATAAATTGCATTCATAGTTATGAATTTGATTGATATGTGATTAAATTGGTGAATTTAGATTGAATGTGAATTGCTATATGATTTGATTTCATTGGATGCTGTCAACTATGATACAAAATGAATCGAACCATACAAGATAAAATAAAATAGCATTGAAACAAATACGCCCCATCCATATCAACAAGGAATTTAAGTATCAAAATTTCGCCATAAGATAGAACAAGTTACCACATAGATCTCTTCAATTAAAAACAGTAGAAATATGAACTAAAGTTTTTTTTTAACTTTTCAACGTCAAAAATTGAGCAACAAATATACCAAAAGCATCTGTGAAAAGTCCCTAACTTAACACATACAATCAAGCCATCTTGTAAAACAAAAATGGAATGTGAATCAAATTTATTAGGGGTTTCAGCAGGAACCCCAATGGAGCTGTAACATAAAACCCAAACAGCCCCATATGTCCAAACTTTTCTTTCTCTTTACTGTCACTATATTTATCCTCACTTTCTTCTCTGTGATCACCAACATCTATGTCCTGTGAACTTGGTTCCCTTTCACCCTCAATTTCTCCAAGATCAGGTTCTACCTCCCGCATCTCAACTTCACTCTCGATATCAACATCCTCATGCTCCTTTACTTCACCCTCAACATTTACTTCCCCTTCACCCTCACCCTCATTTCTCAGCTCTCCTTCAGCTTAATCCTAGAGAAAGCAACATCATAATTAAGAGACAAAATATATCATCGCCTTTGGTGGTACATGGATGACATATTGCATTGCCTTTGTTAGATTTCATGTGTCCATCTCTATGACAGTACAAAGTGAAACTTTTATATCAACCGAGGTTTTAGGCAATGTAGAAGACATCAAGGTCTGCTATAGTGAAACCAAAGCATTACTCCTAATCTGACCATCAACTCCAAATTAATGAAAGTTTTACACTAACTGTTGTAGGAATTAAAAAAAACTACTGATGGATATTAAGGGTAAAAGCACAGTAAAAAGACATATATCTTCCAAGTATAAATTTACTTGTTAGGCATTCATTCAATGGATATTGAAATGATTGTTCACTTCCTTTCTGGTTAAAGAGCATGTGGTTTCTAAATGCACATAACTTCAACACTTATTTCATCGTGGCTTTTAATTACTTAAGGAGAACTATGGTTGCTTCTGTTTAAGCAATATCAACCTACACCCATTTCTTCAAGAACAACCTGGCTCATCCAGCTTACACATTCCATTTCCATTAGCTCAGACTTACAACAAGAAAATAAAAACCAGCATGAAAGTAAACTCAAATTCTACTAGTTCTGAAAGCAAGCAGCCAAACTCAAACCATACAATAGAACCTGTTGGACCCCGATTTTTAAGTGGAATTTAGAAATAATAATTGAAAAGAAATGAGTGTTATTATGTATATGTTTAGGTATAAAGGTATTTATACTTAAAGGAAATTGATAAGAAAAGAATAATTTTGATTTTGATACCTTCGGGTTGTGAGTAGATTGGTATAAGTTATGGAAGTTAAGCGAATGAAATAATTGAAATGGAAGTTAAAAATCAAGAAATAAGAGAAAAAGAGTGAGAATTTGAAAATTTAGAGAAAGTTGACTTTTGGGGGATAGAGAGTTGACTATTTGATTTAGACACAATTTGAGAAAATGATCTTCAGAAAACTTGTAGCTCCTGTTGAGAGCTTTCTGTCGCCTTAAAGTTTTATATTTTTCGATATCGGGAGTGAAAGATGTGAAATTTGGAAGTTTGGATGTGTCATAGGTTGACCTATGATATAGCAGAAGCTTTGACTGAGAAATTGACCTAGTTAGAGGTTGAATTAGCTTTTGAGCTCTTCATGAAAGTTGAAGATTTTGATTTGATCTTTAATATGATATAAAGTATGCAATTTTTGGATCTTGGAATAACTATTTGGAAATTCGGATTAAAAAAAAAATTGAATTGAAAATTCCCGGGCACTGCTCACCCTCGCCGTGGTGCGACGCCGTTCTGCTTTGGATTTTCTTCCTCGCCTAGCCCATACGACGCCGTTTCACCGTTTCAGCTTTCCTCCCATGCAAAAACGACGCCGTTTTCCTTCTGCTTTTGCCTCTCCTCACATCATACGGCGCCGTTTCTACTCCCTTCTGATTTTGTTTGTTTTCCTCTCATCCGACCTTTGTCCAATCTTTTGCTAATATCTTTTTCGTCCGACATCCGATTGACTTGGTTTTCGAAGCGTGGGATTTCTAAGACAATTATCTACATTCTCAGGGGAAATTTATATTTTTATGAGATTAAATTGAGGTTGATTAATTAAATCAAAGTGAGTTAGGAAATTTTCTGAACATGGTTCAGTCTTTTGCGAAATTCGGGATCTATAGAGATCCGATTGAAGTGATTCTTGAGGCAAAATAAAATTGAGACATGGGGCTACAAATCATATGAAGAGATGAAATTTCAATTTAGGCCCTAAGACTTTCAATTTCTGAATTGAATTTCGATTACTGTGTAGTCTTGGATTAGAGAACATCTGAAAGTATTTGGATTATAACTTTTGCTCTAGACATCCAATTAAGGTCATTCTTGATTTGAATTAAACTAGAGAAATAGAGCTACAACTGTTATGAAGAAGTCGAGTTTCAATTTAGTCCTTAAGAAGGTCAATTTTTGAATGAAAATAATGTGCTGGAAAAATGATTTAGCATCAGACATATCTGAAATGTTTGGGCTATAACTTTTGATGTAGTGCTCCAAATTGAATGATTTTTGTGGCATTATGAAATTAAGATAATGAGGAACAATTATATAGAAGGAAGTTTTGACAAATTCCTTCAAATTGATGAATAGAAATTGTCCTAAATTAGCATGAAGTTAGGGGCATATTGGGAAGTCCACTTAAGGACATAAGTTAAAGGCTTTGAATGGAGGGGCAATTAAG